>JAIGNY010001204.1:135000-597500 GCA_020152595.1 Chiridota heheva
TAGTAGATTTACTACACCAGTCATTTCAAGACAGAGCTTTAAACTTGAAGATCTCCTTAATATGATTTTTCAATGCTTTCTTCACCATTTTGTTTCTTTTAATGTCCTATGTCATAAAAGATGAACTTGTGTGACCCCTGAACCAAACCTTTAACTTAAATCATTCTAACTTTACTGCAAGCGCTTGATTTGGGGTTGGGTTAAGATTCAACACGATTGATTCACAAACAAAACTTTTTAGGTTTGGTACTTGCAATAAATCAAACTTGTATTAAGATTATTAGACCTAGAAGTTGAGTAGGCCTATATGCTAATTTGTGTGTTTTTCTGCAAATATGCATTGGATTTTAAAATTATTGTTTGTCTTCATAATGTGACATTTACTTATTTTGATTTCCACAAATATAAGAAAAAGTTCAGTTTGGTACCCAGGACCTCACACTCCTATCACCTTTACCCAGGCCCTCACACTTCTATCACCTTTACCCAGGACCTCATACTTCTATCACCTTTACCCAGGACCTCACTTCTATCACCTTTACCCAGGACCTCACACTTCTATCACCTTTACCAAGGCCCTCACACTTCTATCACTTTTACCCAGGCCCTCACACTTCTATCACCTTTACCCAGGCCCTCACACTTCTATCACCTTTACCCAGGCCCTCACACTTCTATCACCTTTACCCAGGCCCTCACACTTCTGTCACCTTTACCCACGCCCTCACACTTCTATCACCTTTACCCGACCCTCACACTTCTATCACCTTTACCCAGGCCCTCACACTTCTATCACTTTTACCCAGGCCCTCACACTTCTATCACCTTTACCCAGGCCCTCACACTTCTATCACCTTTACCCAGGCCCTCACACTTCTATCACCTTTACCCACGCCCTCACACTTCTATCACCTTTACCCGACCCTCACACTTCTATCACCTTTACCCAGGCCCTCATACTTCTATCACCTTTACCAAGGCCCTCACACTTCTTTCACCTTTACCCAGGCCCTCACACTTTTATCACCTTTACCCAGGACCTCACATTTCTATCACCTTTACCCAGGACCTCACACTTCTATCACCTTTACCCAGGCCCTCACACTTCTATCACCTTTACCCAGGCCCTCACACTTCTACCACCTTTACCCAGGCCCTCACACTTCTATCCTCTTTACCCAGGCCCTCACACTTATATCACCTTTACCCAGGCCCTCACACTTATATCACCTTTACCCAGGACCTCACACTAATTATATCACCTTTACCCTGGACCTCACACTTCTATCACCTTTACCAAGGCCCTCACACTTCTATCACCTTTACCCAGGCCCTCACACTTTTATCACCTTTACCCAGGCCTTATCACCATTACCCAGGCCCTCACACTTCTATCCTCTTTACCCAGGCCCTCACACTTCTATCACCTTTACCAAGGACCTCACACTTCTATCACCTTTACCCAGGCCCTCACACTTCTATCACCTTTACCCAGGCCCTCACACTTTTATTACCTTTACCCGAAACCTCACACTTCTATCACCTTTACCCAGGACCTCACACTAATTCTATCACCTTTACCCATGCCCTCACACTTCTATCACCTTTACCCAGGACCTCACACTTCTATCACCTTTTTAAAAGCCATAATCTTTCAAACTTTGTTTTATGCTTTTGCTTAGCTAGCTTACAGCAAAGCAGATATTGTGATAATAATTTGATAAATGTTACCAAAGTTTAAAAATTGGCACTTTGGAACAAAATAAACTCTGGAAAATCCCCTTGGTACAAAAAAAAAAAAAGGAGTAAAAAAAGCAGACTATTTTTTTAAATGCCACATTGTATCATATCGTACACAAACGTTATGTAACATGCATGATTTGCCTTGTTTATATTACTTTTAACAGTGTTTTATTTCAATTCTTAATTTGCAAATTCTTCCATAAAACATTCAACAAGAATCTTAGCACTCTGTAGAGCTGTTCCTCTGCCTCCATTGCAATTCCAACATGCCTAGAACAATTTTAGAGTTCATGCAATCTAATACACATCCAATACAATCTACCTCAGAAATCTTAAGCCCACCAAAATTTGATCTGTATTGATCATTTGCAAAAGATGGCGGAGTGAGGGGAGGGGCATGGATTGACATATGGTAGCACGGAACTAATTATTTGCCCCATTGAAGCCTATGATGAAAGAGTCAAGTTCGGGGTCCTTTTTGTACCAGAATGTTATAGATTTGGGATCTTTTGTAATGTTATCCAAAAAGTACCATCTGATATCTCTTGGATGAGGGTACTTTCATTAGGGGGTCACCAGAGGTTTTGGCCCCTTTTTTTGGCTGAAGTGAAGAGGTGTTATACACCCTCACCAAATCACTTAAATTTGGGTATGGGCCCATGGTAAAATAGCTCCCCATGAAACTTTTACTGAAACAAATCTTGTCAAGTTTGGATATGCATAGTCAAGACCTATCCTTTCTCTACCATTCCTAAAATTTTCAACTCAACTTCCTGTCCCATGACATGGGACCTCTCAAAAATATTCTTATTAGCCTTTTCTCTGAGGGTTATCATTTTTGGATTGCAGAGTGATACCTTATTAGTTCCGTGCTACCATATGGATGGTGAACATAAATCTGAATAATATTGAATGGCCCACTGCGACCAATTTCAGTAGGACGAGGAGGAAGTCTCTCGGAAGTCCTACCATTCTTGGAAAATCTTCAATTTGTATCAAATCTTATTCCTCATTATTATTCTTTGCTCAACAGATAAACGGGATGCAAAGCATCTTTAATGAATGTAATGTAATGTACGACATAACGACAATTCCACATACAGTACCAATTTCCTGTTGCAATGAATAAAATTGCCTTTTTACAGGGGCCACATAACTTCATAAGCAATAATCAGCTAAGGGCCTGTCATGCTTGTAACTCCCACCCAATTTATTTCCCTCACATCAGTTGCCATTTATAGAGTAGATTTTCATTGGTGCTACTTTCCCAATCAAGTTTTAGTGTGTACATCTCCCCCCTCCTAGGCCCTCTAATCTTCTGTTCCTTAAATACTTTTATACAGCAAAATGCACTGGAAAACGCATTTAGCATTTAATTGACGGTTGTACTGTTGTAGATGAAATTTGTTCTCCACAAAGGGTGGCCACGAAGTTTGAACTTTCTGACCAACGTACCCAGGTACCGGGTACCAACAACTTTCCAACCAATGACCCCCCCCCCCTCCCCTCACACCTCGCGGGAGTTGTTAGAAGTTTGTGTTGGGAAGTACAGAGTTGAGCAGTTATGTTGTGTCTTTGGGTAAGAACCCACTTGCCTCAGCTCCACTTCTCATCCGCTTGTGCCATGAAAACTAAGGATAAGCACTAACCAAAATTAATGATTGATTGATTGTTTAGGCACATGACAGGGAAAGCACACATAAGTCGCATTGATTAGTTTCCATTGTGGACCCAATGAAACTTGTCAGGATGGAAAGGGGATGAACATCGGTTTAACACCCTGCTCTTTTCAAGAAGTGTTCAGAGAACCAGGCATGGGTGTGAAACTCCTACCATTGGGACCGACGGCTTTACATTCCCTGCAAAGGACGGTAAGCGCCATCTAACCATTGGCTATTTTCCCAAGGTCGGATGGTGGAGAAGGTGTAATGCAGAAGACAGACCTCTGCGCTTGTTGTGTCAGCGTATATCGTACTACGTATCTGTGGAAAAATCGCTGTTAAATTGACGTTGGACTTAAACCTGGGACCTCCAGCATAGGCGTAGCTAGGAACATGGTCTTCATTGGGAGGCACAAAGATATGCTACAACACTACTTCGATGGCAAAAAATTTACTTAGCTAGCTGGGGGAACCATGTAGGTCATTGTGACATTTAGGGGTGGACACATGCCCCCTGTGCGACATTGCCAAATATACCCTACTTCAATAAGTTTTGGAAAATTGTTTTTCTAATCATACAGAAACAACCAATTAACATTCAAAGAAATACATAAACATTTGCAATGGAATTGCTTCTATGACGTCATCAAACATGAATTCATCATACTGTACAAAAACTTTAAAATGCAATTGGGAAATCTTTGAAAATCTATATTTCCTGAATGGAATATGATATCAACCTGATTTTTGTACCAAATTTGCTCTAAAAATGCTCTTTCAGAAAGATTTTACAAAAAACCATGGAAATATTTTTTTAAGATGACACTTAAAAATTAAGACCCTTCAATTTGGACCCTTTACTTTTGTTTGTTTGTACATGATCCTGCCTAACAGGAACTCAGCAAAACTTCTAAATGGAGCATAAACGCAAAGCAACATGTATAGCCTGCATAGCAGATACCAGTCTCGTACAACCGGGACAAAAGTGGATGAATACCAGGTTTTCACCCTACTCTTTTCGAGAAGTGTTCAGAGAACCAGGTAGGGCGTGAATGTCCTACCATCGAGACGGACAGCTTAACGTCCCCTCCGAAGGACAGCGCACCATTCAACCATTGCCACTTTTCTCGACAGCTGAATGAGGAGCAGGAGCTGCAAACGACGTACTTCCGCTTTGATGATCGGCGTATCTGTCTGCATAGCTGTGGAAAAACTGGTTAGACCTGTCCAAGGTTTGAACCGGGATACCTCCAGCATCTCAGACGTGTGCTTTACCAACTGAGCTACCCGACTCCTTGAGCTACCATACTTTGGTATGGAATATTAAAAATCAATGGTGACTACCAATACAATTGCTCAAATCTTGTGTTGATTAATGTTTTACAAGCTCAATTAGCATAATTAATTAGGTGGACGATTTTGTAGGTAGCAATGGACGAAAACTGACAAAAGCGGACAGATTCTGACACAAAAAATGTTTTTTTTGGTGTAAACATGACTGCATTGATTGATCATACCAAACACAAACAAAAGTATTACATTTTACTTCCTTTTTGGTAATAGCAAAAAATCCTAAAGTGGACGAAAACCACACCAGACAGGGCCTAAGTGCAATTGTGATAATTATTGTACTATTGGTCGTACTTTAAGTTAAAGCAAAACCTTAGAAGGTCTAACTTCACAATGGCATGCTTACCCCTTCATGATACGTCTTGTTGACTTTCTTTAACTTGATTTCCAGAACAGTAGCCATATGGAGTGATGACAACAAATTTTGTGAAAAACTACTAACGTTAGGCACTAAACTTAACGTTACTTAGGCCAGTTCAGAGTTGGGGATACAAACAAATGCAAAATTGCTGATCTGAAATGGAATTAGTTCTCAGTCTTAATTCGCTCACTCAAATCGGTGATCTGGGCCTGGCGTTTACTCCTTGTTTTCAACGTTTTATGTCTAACACTACCCTCTCTTCGTGTCCGGTCCAAGTTCCCAACTTTAAAATCGTACACGCTAATAAATTTCCGGTAAATCAGTTCCGCGAATAGTTAGGTCAATACGATCATGTGATTGTGCATCTGTGCATGCAGATTGTTGTGTTTCGATTGGCAAAGGGGACGGTCTGAGGTATTTGATACTTTTGAAAAACTGGAAGGCATGTTTCACCATTTTCACACAAAATTGGGTAATTTTCACACATATGTGAGGCAATTCCTAGGATGGTGGTATATTGTTGAAAGCAGGGTGAGGGGAGGGGCCGGGTTGACATCCCAGGCTTGACATATAGATGGTTAACATCAATCATAATAATACACTGAATTGCGACTGCTTTCAGTAGGATCATGGGGAAATCCTCCGGAAGCATGATCTCTTCTAGTTAGCCGTGCTGCCGTTTTTTTTCCCATGTTAACTTTCACAAAATCATGGTCGAAATTATAAACACAGCTTCGTACTTAATGTGCCGTAGGAGCCTATGGGGCCGGGGAAGTGGGGGGTGCTTTACCCCTTCAATTGTTTGCTAAGTTGTATAGTAAATTCATATGTATATCCTTAGTCAAAGACGTAGGAAGCGGGGTGGCTGAGGGGGGGGGGAATTATTCCCCAGTCAAAATTTAGGGGGGGCTAAACTATGCTTTAGCCCCCCCCTACTTTTCATATACGAAAAAACCCTTATAAGACTTATTTATACCCACTTTGAATAACATAACTTTAGAGGATATTGTCATATGTTCTAATTTCTTCGATTATGCTGATAAAAAAAGTAATGTAATTTTGATGGAGACTTTTTTATTTCTTAGCACCCTCATAATCATTTTGAGCCGATCGAAGCTGTATTAAACATTACATTTGCGTGCTACCGCAAACTCTGAGCAGCATAAACAATTTTCCCAGGAGTGTTTAAGGCAATTTGCGTTTATTTCGTTGAAAATTAGACAGTGATTTAGAAGGAGTATCAATGCAAATTGTCCTAAACACTACTGGGAAGAGAGAAAAAAATACGCGTGCGGGCATCTGTGACACCTAATGTGTTTGTACCGTTGTACGTACATAACAAATTATACGTACCGTTGTACGTGCACGCATGTCTACTGCTGGGAAGTTTGCTAGAGTTCAAAAGGAAGATAACAAGAATATCACTTGTTCATTCTTCTTCTTCAAAAAAAAAAAAAAATCCCAAAGCGCCAAACACACCCAAAAATCCATGCCAAAAAAAGAGGCGGGGATGGGGGTCGAGGTCCTTGGAGAAATAAAGCTTCAGCCCATCAAGAAAAAAATTGTTCCTATGCCACTGTCTTTAATCATTTACTGAGTGTCCTCCTCCCCCTTATTTGAAAAGTTGAAATAGTACCGGGACTTGTATACACAGATAAAACACGCTTTTTTCAAATATTTAAGACAAGTCCCATTATTTTTAAGTGTTTTTTCTTTTTTTACAGCTATAAATTGAGGAACACAAAAAGTTGCCAAAGTCCAAGAGTTGGAGCACCTTTAATTTGTCCAAAAAAATAAATAATGTGGGCCCTTGCCACTGACTCGCTGAAGTCTTTTTGTTTTCTCCATATATTTCGTAATTCCCCGGGGTCATGATCAATAGAACAATTATACAGTTACATCACATCAAAAGGAACGATTTTATTCAGAAATGTGAAAGTACAAACATTTTTTCTTCTTCAGATATCACAATTGTTTGGATAACAAAAATGATAGAGCTCTGGCGAGGATTTTACCATGGCAACTCGACATATTGCTAATGAAAAGAACTCGGCAGACTTCAACCAAAGTTGATGGCTCGTTGACAAGTCCAAGAAAATTTTTAGAGAGGGCGTTGGAAGTATTAATGTCGTAGATGTTGGAGCACAATGGCATGGAGATTAAAAATCAAGTCTGCAGAATTCACACTAAGTAAAAGCAACAACTTATCTCTCTTTAGGATTGCTATTGTGGATAGTTTCATTTGTACTTTTTGCAAAAAAGTACCTATGAGCATTTATACGAGACCTACGAGCATTTATTATTAATTTCTTTAATATTTGTATATATATATATATTTATATATTAATGATGTATATATATATATATATATATATATATATATATATATATATATATATATATATATATATATATATATATATATATATATATATATATATATATATATATATATATATATATATATATATATATATATATATATATATATATATATATATATATATATATATATATATATATATATATATATATATATATATATATATATATATATATATATATATATATATATATATATATATATATATATATATATATATATATATATATATATATATATATATATATATACATATATATTGGTTGTAGTTTAAAAATTAGCTTTCAAGTTTTGAAAAATATTTGCGTTCAGTACAAAAAAACAGTAATATTTTGTCCTTTTTCAACACTCATTTGACGTAATTCTTGATCTCATGATATGGTCTTTTAGAAACTAGAAGGCTATCACCAATTGTATACCTATTCCTTTTTAAAACTTTATCTCGAGAAAAAATATAAAATGGTCTTGTCAATGAGCCATCAATGTCAAGTTGCTATAGTAAAATCCTTATTTTTGTTATTCAAATAATTGTGATATCTGAAAAAACTGTTTGTACTTTTACACAAACTGCTATATTATTCACAATTCTATTAAAACCGTTCATTTTGATGTAACTGTATACTTATTTTATTGATCTCTTCTTTCCTCCATTCTATCTCTTTCTTTTTCTTCTCTCTCTCTCTCTCTCTCTTCTTCTCTCTCCTCCTCTCTCTCTCTCTCTCTCTCTCTCTCTCTCTCTCTCTCTCTCTCTCTCTCTCTCTCTCTCTCTCTCTCTCAGAGAATTTTGATTTCCCCCGTGGTTCTGCCATGCCTGGGGGTGGGGGTGGCACGTCACACACTTTATATAGGAAGGTTCTATTTTAAAGAGAAATTGTAAGAGGGGAAAATGCTTTTTCATTAGGAAACAAAGTCAGATGTAGGGTTGTGGCCCCCAACGTTGTCTTGGGGGAAATTAGGAATAGAATATATGGGAGCGAAGTTCGCTCTTAGAGCGGTATTTGTGTTTTTTTCCTTTAACTGTTCAATAAAAAGCTCAAATATAAGGTACAATCTAAATTCTAAAAGGGAAAGTTTTCATTGTTTGAAAGGTGTATACATTCCATATTCTGTGAAAAGGGGCACTTTTTCTCTCTGAATATGGCAATTTTTCAGCTTTTGAGAAAAGTGGGGGACGTTTCCCAGTGCCCCCCGGTTCTACCTCCGAACTGCGGCACCAGAATGGTTGTAAGATCTATGCCTGTGGGCCCACCAGTACACACACAAATGTTGAAAAGGGAGTGGGCCAAATTTAAATAAAGTGACTATTGGGCCAAAATGACCCACCAGTACATTTTAAAAAAGGCCTGTGAAGGGCAGGATTTTCTGTGGGACAAGAAGCAATCGATTCTCAAAAACCGAATGTGTAAGCCAAACTGTCCTTCAAAAAACATAATAAATGCAGTAAATAGTTTATGGTAAGTGGAATGGTTTGCCTGAGTGAATAGTTAGCTCCAATTATGTTTACAATTTCAAAAGTCAATATTTATAAGTTCTTTACTTACTCTGGACGTCTTTGATTTTTTTTTTTTAGGGTGGTGGTAGTGTTAGTTTGGGCTTTTTATGGGGTGATTCACCCTTCTTAGCCCGTCATCTTGTTATCTCAAATACTCAAAATGCCGAAAAATGACAAAATTAACCAGAAAATAATCTTATTTATCAAAATGCAAAAAAAGTATCATGGGTTTATAAAACATCGAGAAATACCAAAAGTTACAACAAAAAACTAAATATGGTCACAATTTCCTGGACAGAATTTATTTCTTATGGTAATATGTCTTTGAGATATATCGCCCTCTTTTTTTAACAATTTACTAAGCGCTGTGACTCACTGTGTGCGCCTGCTGAATTCAAATATATGAATATTCCTAACATTCGAAAATTTGTATTTTAAAGACATTCCGCTACCAATCTGAATTTTGAACTTAATGTTTACGGGAATAAATAATTCTTCTTGAAAATAATTTATACGAAAAACATTTCTAGGTTAATTCCTGTATTTAAAAATCGATCTCTAGATGCAGTGTGCAATAATTAATTTCCGGAATCATTCGGGTTGAGCAAATACGCCATATCGGCGCGCTCTCAAGATCTCCGACATTTTAATATGCAAAATGGCAGACAGTGGTGTGGAAGAAAAGACTGGTGAGTAGGCATTTTATACATATTCATATTTTTATCAAACGTTTGTGAATTGTCATCATTTCAATACTAAGTAATAACGAAACACTTTAATTTTTAAAGCGGATAATTCTCTATGCATTTTATGAAATGATTTTGTAAATATTTTCAATCGGGCAAGCAAAGAGCTGCTGCTATTTTTTTGTCGTTCTGTCTGTTGAAGAAAACCAACGCTTACCGAGGTTCATTCTAAGTTATGCATAGCATAAATTATTTCGTTGCTCTAATATGGCCGACATATGATGGCAAAGTCTAATTTTTTATGAATAATCTAATAATTTTGTGCACCTTTATGATGAAATAAGAATAATGACTAATTCTGCTTAAAGTTGCCGAAGTTTGCAGCTTTTTCGTTGTTGTTTAGCTACTTTCCGTGGCATTTAAATCTTGTACTTGTAGGCCTTTAGAAGTATTGAAATCATGTTCTGCTTGCGCAAGAACACGGCTGTTGTACAGCGCTGTAAATCGTATAAGTGAGACTTCTAATGCCTGTGAACATGGCGGAAAGTATCTTTCAAAGGCTATAAATGTACGTTTATTTCTTTGAATAACATTTGAAATGATTTTGCATTCAGTTGTGCAAACCACAAAAGTTGTGAATGTAATGTGCCTTAAAAGTTCGAAATGCTGTTTGTGTTACTCACTGTCAGCAAATTATTTGTTTACCTGGATATGGAAATTAGTCAAGGCCTAATAGCATATGCATATCTTTTGTGTCGCAGTAGCCTAGGCCTACGTATACATGAATATTGAACATATTTAGAATAACTATCTAATCATCAGTGTTATGATAAATATATGCATATTTTAGAAAGATTTGATTTTATGAATGATAAAACTTCTACACACCGGCAAAATGAATAATTAGGCCTATAGGAGATTTTGCAACAAAGTTTTGTAGGCTTTGTAATACTATAGCCTGTAGGGTTTTTTTCCCCATAATTTACTAAGGAAAATAAGAACAATCAGAAATGACAGTTCTGTGTGAGTGTGAGTAAAAATATATTTTGGACATTTCTAACATTTTCTTATATAATTTACTACATTTACCCAGCGAATATAATGTTTTCTCAACATGAAAACATTTTTTTTTAAATTGTGAAAATGTTGTTATATTACCGTTTTGTGTGGTCCTCAAAATGTTTTATAATATCTTAAGTTTAGTTTTTTTAAAACAAAAAAGATATATCAAAAATATTTGTTGCATAATATAAAGTTTTTAGACCACACATTTTGTAGAAATATTTTGACACAAAATGTGATAAACATTTTGTGTTCGCTGGATAATTTCTTTTCTCAGCTTTGTTGAATCTTTGTGGTTTGATCGGTAGGCTATTGCTCAGGACCATACTATACTATTAGAATTAAATTTTAACACAATTTGGACTAAACTTTAAGTGAAATGCTTTCTAAAGTTTTGATGATCAGTGAATTTGTTTTCTCGTTTGATTTCTTTCATCCACATTTTGCAAAACATTGTACTTATTTGTACTGAACCGTGCAGTTTACTGTGCGAAATAAATTTGTGCAAAGATTGAATAATATTTTATGGCCTGTGCTGAAGAAATGATTCTGGTCAGTAAATGTTTAGAGTATAAAATGAGGCTGCAATCTGGGTATTGAATATACTGGAATAGATTTGAACAAGTTGCAGGAGAAAATGAACACATAGTGAATAGCTACTTTTTCTACTACCCTAAACAAGAACACATGTTGTGGCTGATAAAAATTGTAGGACTCGTTGTTAACCCTTTATCGTCCGAGCCTCCCATTTAGAAACTGCATGTTTGGGAAACTTTAGAACATGCATGCATATTTGCCACATTCTCCTATCGTTTGCTATCATTACAAGTATATGTTTTACAAAATAGTCCTTTACATTGGTGCACAAAATTTTACACTGGAGTATGCAAATTAGCTCATTTAATATGCAGGTGGAGTGAATAAAACTACTCTCTTGTGTACTCTCTTGTGCAATTGCAGTTGTGGCACTTTTGATAGAATTGATTAATTGTTGATGAAAACTTCTTTTCAATGATACCACTTCTAATTTGTTTGGAAGAAGGAACAATTGGGATATGCAAATTAGTTAATAATGTCACATTTTGACCTATATCATGACCTATGATTATAAAATTTTACAATATTGAGGGAAAGCTCTATCCTGAAAAGGAATTTTTTTTGTTTACAGCTTGTTGAAAATTAATTGTATGATTATAAGGTTGTTTATTATATTTTGCATACTAATTAATATGCAAATTACTTCAAAATGAGGAGTTACATAAGATATGAGAATGATTTCAAAGTCGGGTAATATGCAAAATTGCAAATATAATAATAACTAATATGGCACAAAATCTGGCTAGTGCACTGAGGCAAACTGATCAGGGGGCTTAACAAAAAAAAAAACACAAATCAAAGTATAATGTCATAGTCCAAAAAGTAAACAGATCAAAAGGAAGATAAATACAGTTCATGATGCAAAATGAAATATAGGTCTATGACTGTTCAAAGCAAATATCATTCCAGCTTTTGCTCTTTTTCTTATAATAGGAATTTTTTAAACTTCATTAGGAACCCAGATATACTTCTTCATCCTAAATAGTATATTCTCATCCAAGATGGGTGTAATTACTTTAAAATTAATCAATATACCCTTTTATTTACTGTAGAAATGTATGTAATAAATACTATGTAAGGTACAGAATATTGTGGCCAAAACAGTTCTGGACAAACAAAAAAATCATAGCAGTAAGGAATGCCTCAAAATCTTACACTGGCTTCCAGTCAAATTGAGAATCGAGCATAAGTTACCTAGTATACAAGTGTGTAAATAACCAGGCACCAAATTACTTGAAAGATCAATTAATTGATATATACCTAATAGATGGAACAGGTCTACTACCTCATATAAAGAGTTATTAGTACCATTTACCAAATGTAACAATTTTTGCTGGTCGTTCTTTCAGTGTAATGGGACCGATATGGTGAAATAACCTACCATATGATATTAAACTTGCTCAGTCAATAAATGTTTTTAATCGTTATTTGAAGACTTACCTTTTTAATCAATTAGTGGTATCTCCTGTTTTGTTTGTTTTGTATGTGTTGGTCCCATTGTGCTGCGTTCTTGTCTTGCCATTGTGTGATGCTTTATTTGTAAAGTGCCACTGAAGATTGCCAGTTCGAAGTGTGCGATATATAAATTTATGGATTAGGATTTAGGTCATTATTTGCACATATATTGACCAATAAAGTAGTAAATTAAAGCCCAATATGAAGAAAAGAATTTGTACTGTTATTGGCAGAAAAAGTTGGAACAGTGAAATCTGATCCGGAACAGTATTATTTGAGGAATTACTGTTCCGTGAAACAAGGGCAAAAAATTTAAATTTCGACCTCTGAGGGGATTTACACATACATGTACTAGTCACTAGGCCTGGAAAGAATAAAACACATACTGATTCTTATCACATGATTCGTATCTTATCACATATCCTACATGTAGATCTTCAATTTCACTGTTTACATGGTTAATGAAGTAAAAAGATGTGTGTGTCTGTAAATTCCTGCTGTCAACCAAAATCTTCACATCAGAAAATTTTGCGATGACATTTACATTTTTTGTAAGGGGGTTCTTTATAAACATGGTAGCCCATTTGAAATTTATTTTCAAGACCTTTCAAGCAGCGAAAAAAAAAATTATGTTCTTATTTCCCATATTTGAAGATGTTGTTTCAAAATGGACCAAAAATAGTTCAAAACAGCATAAAATGCCTAAAAGTTTTGAAATTGATTAGATATGCAGTATTTGCTTGAATGACGTTGACCAAAAGTTAAAAAAAATCTTTTTTTTAAGTATACCCTGATTATTTTAAATATTTATCAATTTTGTGAAAATTCTGGATTTTGGGTTTAGGAAAAAAAAAGAAATTATTCATGTTTGGCTCTATTTTACTCTGAAAATCATAATAAGACCTTCATTAACAGCCAGAGGTCAAAATTTAAAATCTTTGCTACTATTCAGTTGCAAATGTATTTTTAAATCTACTACTCCATCTCCTATTTCACTATTCCTTTTGTTTTAATTCTTAAAACCAACAATAAAACTAAGAGCTTAGATCCATTTTTTGAAGTGAGGTGGATGATTTTTGTGGGAGGACTAGTTTGCAGCATTAGTGGCAATGTGAGCGCAAAGCACTCACCGATAGGCGAGGGTCCACGGACCCGCTTGAGGGTCCCTGGTGGGGTCCAGGGGAGAAGCTATGGTGGGGTCCAGGGGAAAATCCCCCGGAAGCTCCTGGAATTTTCAATATTTTAGGGTTAAATTTACCCCAAAATAACATCAAAACATGCTTAGGGTCCAAACACATTTACCTCTAAAAGCCCTAGAAAACAATAGTAGGCCATACCCTTGGGGTGAAAATCGAGTCCAAAATAATTAAAAGTCATTTAGGTTTATTCAATTTTAGCTTTCGAATGCAAGATGAATAATCCTCCCCCCCCTCCCTCCCCCCTCCCCCTTCCCCGGGACACACACACCTCCCATTGGCGGGCCTGGGTAAATAATACCGGTCATTGCGGTGATGAGCAAAGGCATCAACTTGTCATAGAAATTAACGCTTCATCTTGTATCTTTGCATGAAACACAAAAGCCCTTGAGTTGTTAAGTATCATTAGTTTAGGGTCACATCAAGAAACTTCGGAAATTCGGAATTTACAAAATCGTATCATGTGTCATTAGTCTGGATAACTATTAAATTGTGGTAATTGAGATGAAAGTAATCTTGTTTGATGGTTTTGTGATATACTTACAGTTATTGTTAAAATTTCTCAATCAAATAACAGAAGTGGCAAACAGCATTTTTTTTTGTAATTGAAAATTTGGTCATAAAACACCCAAAATTGGCCGTATACTGTCAGAATGATTTGACAGCCACGATAAAAGACATGATTTGCATCAGTTTTGTGCTCTATCTCAGTGGAATACTGAAAAAGAATGACCTGATTTAGTTTGAGATTTTACTTTTTTCGGATTAGCGTAAATTATGAACCCTGATCAAAAATGGTTTTGAATATGAAAGGACTAAAGGAGTTCTTTCAAATGATACAAAAATCATCCTCGTATCAGTTTGGTATGGTCCCGAAATTATTTTTAGAAAATTACAGTTCCAAATTGACAATAATATTGTTCATCTGACATTGACAGTACCCAAAGTAGGTCATTTTAATATTGACTCTTTAAATGTACATGTGTTTGTGAAAGGGGAAAAAACACTCTGTCAGTGAACAAATATTATCATTCAAAGTCATATCAGTCATTATACATGTGTCTTCTATAATTCTAATATCCATATTTGTTTGTAATCTTTATCTTATATTTTTTTTGCTCTTTAAATTGTAATTAAAATGCAACTTAGTTAATCATCAACAAAATACAAACACTATTTTGAGCAATTCTTTTTTTACCGTTCAACCATTTTACCACATTTCTATTTTTAAAACTCAAAATGCTGTAAAATGATTGATTTTTAACCGATTTTGATTTAACTTTTTAATGTTTTCCTAACACTCATGGTTTATAGCATATTTTCTTCCAGTTTAGAGCAAGAAGTTGCTACTAGTCAATAGATCTTTGAAATAACAAATTCCAAATTCAACAATACTTCCCAAGCACGAGCTACTTACAAACACTAGATACCCCAATCATTTGTAAAGACTAAAATTTTGGAAAGAAAACCATTGAAATGTGACATAACAAGAAAACCATGAATTTGTTTTGAACTTACTGTTTTGAACTTACTGTTTTGAACTTACTGTTTTGAACTTACTGTATTTCAATTTGAATCCTTCACCATTTAATGTAGTTGAATGGGATCATACAATAGTTGAATGGGATCATATAATAGTTGAATGGGATCATACAATAGTTGAATGGGATCATATAATAGTTGAATGGGATCATATAATAGTTGAATGGGATCATATAATAGTTGAATGATCATACAATAGTTGAATGATCAAGTTGAATGGGTGAATGGGATCATATAATAGTTGAATGGGATCATATAATAGTTGAATGGGATCATATAATAGTTGAATGGGATCATACAATAGTTGAATGGGATCATACAATAGTTGAATGGGATCATATAATAGTTGAATGGGATCATACAATAGTTGAATGGGATCATATAATAGTTGAATGGGATCATGGGATCATATAATAATAGTTGAATGGGATCATATAATAGTTGAATGGGATCATATAATAAGTTGAATGGGATCATATAATAGTTGAATGATCATCATATAATCATATAAGTTGAATGGGATCATATAATAGTTGAATGGGATCATACAATAGTTGAATGGGATCATATAATAGTTGAATGGGATCATATAATACAATAGTTGAATGGGATCATATAATAGTTGAATGGGATGGGACAATGGGATCATATAATAGTTGAATGGGATCATATAATAGTTGAATGGGATCATATAATAGTTGAATGGGATCATATAATAGTTGTTGAATGGGATCATATAATAGGGATCATATAATAGTTGAATGGGATCAATAGTTGAATGGGATCATATAATAGTTGAATGGGATCATATAATAGTTGAATGGGATCATACAATAGTTGAATGGGATCATATAATAGTTGGATCATATAATAGTTGAATGGGATCATACAATAGTTGAATGGGATCATACAATAGTTGAATGGGATCATATAAGTTGAATGGGTTGAATGGGATCATACAATAGTTGAATGGGATCATCATAATAGTTGAATGGGATCATATAATAGTTGAATGGGATCATATAATAGTTGAATGGGATCATATAATAGTTGAATGGGATCATATAATAGTTGAATGGGATCATACAATAGTTGAATGGGATCATACAATAGTTGAATGGGATCATATAATAGTTGAATGGGATCATATAATATGGGATCATATAATAGTTGAATGGGATCATATAATAGTTGAATGGGATCATATAATAGTTGAATGGGATATAATAGTTGAATGGGATCATATAATAGTTGAATGGGATCATAGTTAATAGTTGAATAGTTGAATGGGATAGTTGAATGGGATCATATAATATCATATAATAGTTGAATGGGAATAATAGTTGGATCATACAAATGAATGGGATCATATAATAGTTGAATGGGATCATATAATAGTTGAATGGGATCATATAATAGTTGAATGGGATCATATAATGGGATCATATAATAGTTGAATGGGATCATACAATAGTTTGATCATATAATAGTTGGGATCATATAATAGTTGAATGGGATCATATAATAGTTGAATGGGATCATACAATAGTTGAATGGGATCATATAAATAATGGGAGTTGAATGGGATCATATAATAGTTGAATGGGATCATATAATAGTTGAATGGGATCATATAATAGTTGAATGGGGGATCATATAGTTGAATAGTTGGATCATATAATAGTTGAATAATCAGTGATCATATAATAGTTGGGATCATATAAAGTTGAATGGGATCATATAATAGTTTGGATACAATAGTTGAATGGGATCATGATCATATAATAGTTGAATGGGATCATATAATAGTTGAAGTTGAATGGGATCATACAATAGTTGAATGGGATCATATAATAGTTGAATGGGATCATATAATAGTTGAATGGGATAATAGTTGAATGGGATCATATAATAGTTGAATGGGATCATATAATAGTTGAGTTGAATGGGATCATATAATAGTTGAATGGGATCATATAATAGTTGAATGGGATCATATAATAGTTGAATGGGATCATATAATAGTTGAATGGGATCATATAATAGTTGAATGATAACAGTTGATCATATAATAGTTGAATGGGATCATATAATAGTTGAATGGGATATAATAGTTTGAGTTGAATGATCATATAATGGGATCATATAATAGTAGTTGAATGATCATATAATAGTTGAATGGGATCATATAATAGTTGAATGGGATCATAATAGTTGAATGGGATCATATAATAGTTGAATGGGATCATATAATCATATAATAGTTGAATGATCATATAATAGTTGAATGGGATCATACAATAGTTGAATGGGATCATATAATAGTTGAATGGGATCATACAATAGTTGAATGGGATAGTTGTATGGGATCATATAATAGTTGAATGGGATCATATAATAGTTGAATGGGACATATAATAGTTGAATGGGATCATAATATGGGATCATATAATAGTTGAATGGGATCATATAATAGTTGAATGGGATACAATAGTTGAATGGGATCATACAATAGTTGAATAGATCATATAATAGTTTGATCATATAATGATCATATAATAGTTGAATGAATGGGATCATATAATAGTTGAATGGGATCATATAATAATGATCATATAATAGTTGAATGGGACATACAATAGTTGAATGGGATCATATAATAGTTGAATAGTTGGATATAATAGTTGAATGGGATCATATAAAGTTGAATGGGATCATATAATAGTTGAATGATCATATAATAGTTGAATGGGATCATATAATAGTTGAATGGGATCACAATAGTTAAAGATAGGATCATATAAAGATCATATAATAGTTGAATGGGATCATATAATAGTTGAATGGGATCATATAATAGTTGAATGATCATATAATAGTTGAATGGGATCATATAATAGTTGAATGGGATCATATAATTGAATGGGATCATATAATAGTTGAATGGGATCATATAATATAATGGGATCATACAATAGTTGAAGATCATTGAATAGTTGAATGGGATCATATAATAGTTTGAATGGGATCATATGAATGGGAAGTTGAATGGGATCATATAATAGTTGAATGGGATCATATAATAGTTGAATGGGATCATATAATAGTTGTATGGGATCATATAATAGTTGGATCATATAATAGTTGAATGGGATCATACAATAGTTGAATGGGATCACAATAGTTGAATGGGATCATATAATAGTTGAATGGGATCATACAATACTTGAATGGGATCTTACAATACCACCAACATTTTGGGATCTCTATCAAACCCTCAATTAGCAGGAGAAAAAAAGTGACAGAAATTTTAATAGAAAATAAAAGATTTATATTATAGATTTTGAGCTACCCTCTCTTTCATACACAACAACTTTTCCATAAATTCAAAATTCTTCAAACTTTGAATCAGACATGAAAATATGCATGGTTTTGATTTATTCTAAAGATTTAACAATTGTAAGCACCAGTAAAATCTACCTGTCCAAATGCTTTTAATGAATTTTGGCGAATAATTTGAAAATAAATGATTAGCATAAGGAAATAGGGTAGTGACTGTCTACCCCTGTTATGACCCATCACAAATTTCTTGAAGGGCGATTCCTCGGTCTGTAATTCCGCTACCGACTGCGGAATTTCCCCTTGTTTACTGTTTACCCGGGAAGGGTCCCATGGTAACCTGCGGGCTATCCCGCGGTCTGTAATTCTGTTACCAACTGGATTTGCCCTTAAGTTACTCTGGAAGGGTCCCAGGATAACCTGGGGGAAATTCTGCAGTCTGTAATTCCATTACCGACTGCAGAATTTCCTCTAGGTTACCCAGTAAGGGTCCCAGGGTAATCTGGAGGTGATCCCGCGGTCTGTAATTCCGTTACAGACTGGAATTGCCCCCAGGTTGCCTGGAAAGGGTCCCAGGTTGCCTGGAAAGGGTCCCAGGTTAACCTGGGATGGTCTGTATTTCTGTTACTGACTGTGGAACTGCCCCCCCAAAAAAAAATAGAAAAAAAAGAAAGAACTTTTCATTTTTAGCAAATTTCTATATATTGAACCTTAAAGCCTGATAGCGTGATACTAAGAAACAAAAACAAATAAAAGTACTGAAAGCACTAGTGATGGGTTTGAATCATAGTTGTCATTTTTGTAATTGACATCATTTTATTTGATAGGCTAGGCCATTTTTGTGTTAAGATGAAGATTATAACAATTTAGCAATATAATTTAAAGTGTTTGGTCAAAACATTACTAGACAATCAGTAATTGGTTGGGAATGCCAAATACCTGGGGCTACTAGCTTAATTCCCACTGCATGTTTGTGACTCCCAGGTTTCTAACGTAAGGTACAGAGCACCTCAGAATGTCTCATTATATACTCATAATGATCCACCCATTATCACACACACACACTCTTATATTCGATTTACAATGGCTCATACAGCTGTACAGTATATTTACATTTACCCGCTCAGCTCGCTGCGAATTTGTGTAAAAAATATCATATACACAACAATGTTCATTTATTTCTTAATTTTAATCCATTTTAAGGACTTACTGGTATTTTTGATGTCATGCCTTGCAGGTCATAATTGATATTATTCTAATATAAAAATATAACATTAAACTCTCTTTTACAATTCAATATGCAATAAAATTGTACGTTCTATGTTGTTCGTGTACACATTACAAAGTATATGATTTGTTAGAAATATCACTTTAGTATATGCATCACGTCATGGCAATTTTCATATTCTTTCGCCTTGCTAGTGGTCAAATTAGCGTTGTTGTCCTGAAAAAAATTCTTCTTCACACCCAAAAAATTTCCTTTATCTCACAATTAACATGGGTATCTTTTTAATAAAACAAAACAGAAAAAGGGAAATACATCAAGAACTGTAGAAAACTCTTCAAAAAGACCAAATTCGAAAAAAGGTATCGTAGACTACTATGTTATTGCGAAACACAATCAAAGAAAGAAGGAGTTAAACTTCCGGTTGGTTCTGACAACTAAGATTCTTAGAACAAGTTAGAACCCATCAAAAACCAGTATGAACAAAAATTACTTACTGTACTTTGTAGGGCCAAAACGAAATAATATATAAGTTTTGAGTTGCCGACCAGCCGTGAGATAAGAGTGTCGATCGTTAACATTTTAAATTTCCATTTTCAAAAGAAAATAAGTTTTTTAATTTAGTCTGTAAAAAAAAAACCATTATAAAATCTTACAGTATGTGAGTTTTACATATTAAGAATATAAGTTATGTGCAGTCTCTATTTTCTTTTCTTATCTACCAATCCAAGATTGTGAGATGATTATATCATTGCAAACTAATATTTCATTTTGGCATAATTTGTACATATTTATCAAGTTATAATTTGCATATTAATCAAGTACTGTAAGATCCTTATTAAACTGTTTTTGAAAATACTGATTGTCATTTCATAGAAGTGTAGAAGAGCTTTGATAATTAGCTGTAATGAATATTGTTATTATAATTAATTCTTTGAGAAATAAAAGTCAAATAGTATCTCATTTAATATTCAAAATGGATACCAGTCTTCCAGATGTATGCAAATTTTCATGTTAATAATATGAATTTTATTTATATAAATAAATTAGAACAGATTTATTTAACATATTTATTCATTATTTTAGTTTAGTTGTATATTCATATAAATATGCAGGACACATGCATCATTTTCAAGTGGTGTTACATTTGTAGGGTATACACTCTTTTTTCATCACATCAGTCAACATTTTTTTACATGTAAGCAAGAACATTGTATAACATTTCCACTTTATCCTGATCTAACCACTTATACATTATCTTACACACTGACCCCTTTTCTAAATCCTCCTTGACCTCTTACTTATAGTTCCGTTTCTGCATACATAGTTGCTGAGGAACCCTCCACAGTGCCTCATTCCCTCTACAAAGAAAAGCCCTGGAAACTTCAGAAATCATGCATACACATTGTATGTAGCTGTGGCTATGCATATAGATCTTTGTGAATTTGCATAAAGGACCCTTTAGCCTGTGTTATTTGTCAGTTCTGTTGAAACTTAATGAGGAAAGAGCTCTCTTTTACAGCGCCCACTCATCCACATTGTATGTATGCATGAGTTCAAGCTCATTTTAAAGGTGGCTGAAGGCAAGTGGATATAAATCTGTGTGGGCCAGGCTATTGTAATCATACAATTGTTGGACACTGGTCTGTCAGACAAGCTTTAAAACTTTGGTGCATGAGTTGAAATAAATGATCTAACCATGGGAATAGCTGTAGGAAACTTTGAAAGTGAATGGATAAGCAAGTTTACATTTTTATTTACCTTGAATACCAAATTCCTGTTTGAATCACATGATTGAGTAAATCATTCAATTTACAGGCTAATTTGCTAGGGGATGAAATATGGGCCATGTTAAAAACAAAAGTTATTTTCAGTGATGTTCCAAAAAAGCAGGATAAAGACTTGAATTCTATAATGATTTTAAGTGTTCTTTGGGTAGTCATCTTTAATAATGAAATGTGATTGATTTCATCCTTGTCCCACAATCCATTCGCAACTGCATAATTGATTGCTGCACCTTCTCTGCTTCTTTTGACACTGACCACCGTCTCCTTTTGTTCAATATTAAGCAAAAATTCAGCTCTTCTTTTAGGAAAACGCATGTGGCCAGACCTAATATTAGTGCTTTATGTAATCCTGATGTCGCTTGTTGTTTCCGTGAGAATGTTGCAATGCATATTGGTGCTCATTCTGACTTATCTGAAATTACAACCACAGTAAAAGAGTCAGCAATTACAACGTGTGGCCACACAAAGACCATAAAGAAAAAACCTTTTCTCACAGAAGACACTCTCAATCTCATCAGCCGCAAGCACAAAGCTTTCAAAATGGGCTCAGAAAACTACAACCAGCTCCGTAATGCTACAAGAAGAGCTTGTAAAAGAGACCTCCACAACTGGCTGAAAACACAGTCTAATTACATGAATGAAGCTTTTCACCTCAATGACAGCAAATCCGTGTTTGAAATAATTAGACATATTACTCTCACCAATGCTTCACCCACCCCCACCATTAAAAGTGCTATTGGTCACTAACTCAAATCTACAAAGGAAGAAGTTGCCCGTTGGCATGATTACTCTCGGCTACTGTTTAGATCCAACCTTCCAGCAGTTTCTACAACTCCATACACTGCCTGCGAAGTTTCTCTCCCATCACTATCCGACGCAGTGCAGGCTATAAAGATGCTTAAGAGTAATAAAGCTCCTAGATGTGATGAACTTCAAGCTGATTTCTTTAAGGAAGCCTGCAAGGATACATCAGTCTTAACAGCTATTTATGTAGCAGTTAAAGAGATTTGGAAAACTGGTATCTGGCCAGAGAAAGCTACAATATCAACCTACGTGGCACTCTTCAAAAAGGGTGATTCAGGGACATGCTCAAACTATGGCACACTAGCTTTGATCAGTCACTCCAGTAAAACAGTTTTGTATCTCCTCCTCAATAAACTCCAAGCTATTGCCAACGTTGAAGTCAGCCTCAACCAATGCGGTTTCATTCCTGGCAGATCTACAACTAATGCCATATTTCGCTTTAACTTATGGCTCAAGCTCATATCACAGTGAAGAAGCCCCTCCACGTCACATTTGTTGATTTAAAAAAAGCATTTGACAGTGTCATCCACACAAAGATGTTGGACGTACTCCAAGACTTCAATGCCCCTGCTGATGTGCTTCGCCTTATTGCTAACCTTTACTCCAGAGCTAAGGGCACCCTGACACGGAAAGGTTTAAGTACACCAATGTTCAAGACACCAGTTGGAGTGCGGCAAGGATGTCCTCTCTCGCCAACTTTTTTCAACCTTTACACAGAGGCAACAATGCGTGAATGGACTCGGGCAAATGAACATCTTGTACCTCCAGATGTTGAAGGCTTCACTACCAATGAACTACGATATGCAGATGATATTGCACTCCTGGCACTAAGTGCTAATGATGCAGAAATCCAGCTACAGTCGCTTGGTGTCATTGCTTTGCAATATGGTCTCCAACTACACCCTGATCAATTTGAGTACATGGTAATACAGCCCACACTGGATAATCTCTCAATTTTATACAATGGTACTGCTATCAAACGTGTCACTTCATTCTGCTACCTTGGCTCAGTCCTGTCCTATAACACTGATGATTCTGCAGAAATATAAAGCCGCATTGCAATGGCAAAGCAGAGCATTAACCAGTGTAGTTACATAAAATCCACTCACATTGACTTAGAGGTGAAGATGCTTCTCATGAAGTCCCTTGTCATGGCCAGACTTACATATGGTGCATCAACCTGGACTAGGAAGAAAAATAACCTGGCAGCTCTTGATGCGTTTGGAAGAACCATCTGGTGGTGCCTGCTTGGACTAACATGGTGTGACAAAATTTCCAATGACCACCTACAACATCTGATTAGAAATAGATGGCTTTTTTCATCTGACATAATCCTGGAGCAACAAGCTAAGTGGCTTGGACATTGTGTTCATAAAGAAAGGCCTTGCCCCATGATGTCAGGCCTTTCCTCTGGTACCAGAAGATATGCTAGGCGCCCTCGTGCCAGGTGGATGGATGGCCTGAAAAGTTGGAGTGGATTGTCTGCATCTGATCTGGCTACTGCAGGGTGGTCCCGTGTTCCACTTCAAAAACATCATCCAGACACATCCTATTCAATGACCCTGAGGAGTGCGTCAACGAGCCGCTAGGCTTATGGCGATTGATTGATTGATTGACGCAAATGAGTGCTGTTATCTTAAATATATTTATTTTAGAAATATACAAATAACAAACTGTTAATGATAATTTGATTATATTTTTTTTGTAGAATGGTAATGTCTCTAACAATTTGAATCTTGACTTGTCCCCCCACTTTTGAAAATCTTGCCAATGATTGAGAATTAATACTTTGTGGTCATATTCATGCAATGCTCCCATTACATGTTTGTTGAGGAAATTCATAGCTTGTCTCTTTCTTATGTCACAAATTTACATTAAGCTTTTGCATTATTTATTATAGTAAGGCCATAAAATTCAAAATGCTGTAAAATAGATTTCAATGAAACTTTGCTTCTTTCATAGTTTATAGCATTTTTATCTTTCAATTAGGTTCAAGTTATTGCTACCTGTCCATATATGTTTGGTACTTGATAGACTTATAAAGCATCTTTGGAATTTCCAATTTCTTACACTGTTTTTTAACTTGGCTTAGCTCTGTCAATGCTATGGTAATACCAATCCCATCATGTGTCCAAATATTTGACTTGTGATTCTCAATTAGTTTTTCCTGCATAGTATTTGCATTCTCAGGCAGTGGCTTAAATTCAGCGTGTTATAAACTTGACTATACATTATACTTGTAAAGGGAATCGCAATCCCTAAAAGTGATTATTATTTTTTCTTTTCTTCTTTAAAGGATTAGATCAGTGGTCAAGCAAGTTTATCTTATATGAAAGAGGACTTACTCAAGACAAAAAAATGGAAACTACTTCAATATCTTATTCTGTTAAGGAGATATTAAAGTTTAAAGCTTTCTTTTATCTATGTATAATAAATGACTGAAATTGTAAGTCTACTATGGAGGCTGGAGCCCTTATCCTCACATTGTTACCAATTGTTAATGTATTTAAAAAAAAAATTATTTAACCTTTTTACTATTTAAATTATTTCTCCTCAAACTTTCTTCACCTGGTAAATCGTAGATACCCTTACAAGATTCTGTTTTACTGCTTTCCTGAAGTATTTATTGGTTTTAAGCCACAAATGTGAGGACAAATTATGATAGAATACATAAAGACTTTGATAAATCTGAGGCTGTGCTGTCTCAACCAGCCCGATTTCAGCCGTTTCTATCCAAATAATACTCAACTTTAAACTTTAAAATTTTCTTAGCAGAATAATATTTTTGAGTACATTCTTCACCATTTTTTTCTTAAGTCCTCTTTCATCTAAAATAGACTAGTTTTAAATTTTATGGTTGAAAACTATGGGTGTGTTGTTAAATTAGAAAGCAGAATTGATTGAAACAATGAATGTCTCTGAGTTACAAAATGAGCCACACCTACGATAGCAGTGTGGTAACTAAATGGGGGCAAACAAACATCAAATCCGCAATCGTACATTACCAATGCATTGACATTTATATGTTCGCGAGGCCTGCCACAAGCTTTGATCCATTTATGGCACTTCTCTGTATCATTAGAGTTTTTAGCTAAAGGGATAAACAAAATGCGGTTTGCTAACTGTTCTGGGTAACAGCAATCAGATTTACTAATCCCGCAACGTATACACAATTTTTGTTCATCATTTTGCTGTCACTCAGTCTGTGTGCAGAAATTTGTTTTGTACAGTAAATTGCATCGACTACATGAACGCGCACCGCTAGTTAGTTGTACTGTACCAGAACCGCATTATAAGATGTTTGCCCCTCTTAGTTACGCAGATTTTGTTGCTAGGCAAATTCATGCGGTGATTTGTTGAAAAAGCTGTCAGTTATCTAACTCAGACAGGTTAATTGTGAGATCTAAAGAAATTTTGAAAATCTTTTTTTTTTAAAGTTTTTGATAAGATAAGCAATAAATTAATTGTAAAGAAACTAAGAATTATACAGTTTGTCTCTCAGTCATTGCAAACAAATTTGTGTGATCTTAGAATTCACTATCTCTTGCAACGACCATGACTTTAAAGTAGTTTCCTCACAATTCTGTATGTCTGTAGTTCCCTGAGTGTGGCTGACCACTAAGCTTCCAATTTCTTCAAACTCCTTTAAAACCTTATTAGGAAAACTGCATGCATACACAAATGCAAGAGGCTGCTTTGATTATTATTCATTCACTTAAACATGTTTGTGTATTCCACTGTGCCTTGCTATTATGCCTTTGCAATTAGTGTCTGCATATTTGAATAAATTGGCTGGTCTCCCGGTTTGGGATAAAACTGATATTGAATTCAGCATGAAAGCAAGGAGGAGGCCCAAAATTGGGAGAAAGAATTATAGAGAAAAATCAAACGGAATATAAGGAGCGGTTGCTTAAATTAGCATACACCTCATCCGGATGCATGTATTTAAGAATACATGAGATTCAGTTGTATTAGATAAAAATTCATAAAATACCATATGTTACATATGTTTTTCATTCTTGTATTTTGTTCAACATTTATGTGCATAGTGCTTCCACAATCATTCCAAGTTCTACTATGCTAAGATATGCAAATTAGATTTTGAATATCAGTGATTATAAATTGCATTAATGAATATCAAGGCAAACTTAACTAACTTTAAAGCTTCATGTAGCACACACGAATACTGTGACATTTAATTTGCAATATTTTTGCATCTTGAAGTATTTATGTAATTTTGAGATAGATTTGATTAACTTTTAGTGTTTGTTTGTTTTAATTACTACATTCCATCTTAAAGTCTAAGAAACTTATGTCCCATCCCACCCCATGGGTTGAGAAGTACAGGTCCCAAATGTCCCAACTTGAAATCTGAAGGGCAAACTGAAATTTGGTGAAATTGGTATTTGTCTACAGTCACATAATATACAGGCCATTAGGTTTATCTAGTCTCAGTATTAATGAGTTAGAGTCAAGTTGGTGGAGGGGGCTGTTTATGTGGGCTAAAACTGTATTGCCATGAGTGTGTATGTGGAATGTATTGCAGTGTAATTGTGTAAAGATATTAAAGCCAGCATGGTTTATTGATACACCAGGAAGACCTTTCATCAATAGACTAACCCTAGAGAGGTTTGCCTGAGATCAAACAAATTTATCAGAAAAAGTCAAAAGTGAAAGAAAGTAAATTTGCACTGACCTGACCTGAGGCAGTCAATGTGCTTATTATACTTCATAAACTTTACTCATTAAAAAGCGTATAAAAATTAAGGTCAAGTAATTGAACATTTCATCTTCTCTGACACTTAATCTGTCCTCACTGGCACCCTCAACATGTTCTGGCCCAACCCTCTCATTGTATAAATCATCAACAAACTCCACACTCTTTCCTCCTTAGGAAAGAAAATTATCTTTTACTGGATTCCCAGCCTCGTCGGCATCTCTGGCAAGGAGAGAGCTGACAGAACCGCCATCAAAGCTCTGTCAAATAACATCTCTCCTTTTCCTTTTCCACACTCAGACCTCTGTCTCTCTATCTCCAACTACATCAACAAAACCTGGCAAAACTCCTGGAATTACAAACCTAGTAATAAACTTCACACCATCAAAGCCAAAGTCGGGACCAACACCCCTCTGCATAGTCGCAACCGCAGGGAAGACATTGTCACTCGCATCCGCCTTGGCCACTCCTCTCTTACTCCCATCTCTTAACCGGCTCCCCTGCCCCTCTTTGCCCCACTTGCAACGTTGATCAAGCATATCTTCGTAACCTGTCCCCTATACCAGAACTCCAGATCTCTTCTCTTCTCACTCTCCTCAATCTCGGACCTATTTGAAAACAATTCTTCCTCAAACATCCTCAACTTTCTTGGCAACAACAACCTCTTCCACCACATATAATCTACTCCCCTCTACCCTTTCTACACCTAACCTTACACACTTCTTTCTTTTCACCTAGATTGTTTTCCCACATTCAGCTTTTCCCCCTTATCTCCCTTACAAACCTTCCTTTCCTCACTATCTTAACTCTTACATCATTATTTATTAACACCCTCTTGGCACATTTGACCCTGACTGTTGTGGTGCTGTTAAACATCAATAAATCAACAGCAACTTTGACAACAGGGGGATAAAAGAAAAAAGTTTGACAACAATGAAATCACCTGCCTCCGTATTGTACATATATCTCTTTAACCTGATGAAATTTGTAACGTCCTTGCATTTTTCAGGTGTTTTTATTATTTAATATTATCTTTATGCATTTGTCATAAGCAGCTTTGACATGCAATTTAAAGCATAAGATATTAATATCATTCAGCTTTGTGTTGGTAAATACAGTTTTTGCAGCAGTATGATCAGTAGATACCCCCCTCCCCCCCCCCCCACCCTGAAAACTTGCTATAATTATATTATATATGTACAGTTCATGTGATTCACTCCTTATCTGAATAAGACCCCACCAGACCTGTGGAGTAAGATGGGAGAATAACAGGATAATATACATCCCAAACAACATGATAACCATCTCCCCCAAGAAGAAACTAAAAAAGAAGCATGCTTGTTTTTATGAGGCTTTTTTAGATATTTTTTTTTGGGGGGGGGGGGGGAGGGAATGAAGAAGATTAACTTCCATTGCATTTGGTGGCATTCAGCAGCAAGAACATGTATACAGTATCCACAAGAGTGGAGGGCTGGGGCTAAAGCTTCCCCCATGAAAAGTAAATGGCTTAATCTTTCTTTTATCCAGCTCTTTTTCAGAGAAGACATTAAATTATTATACAATTTGTATACAATCTCTCAGGTGATTTTCTAATTTGTGTATGTTTAAAACACTTATATCTCTTCCAGAAAATATATAAAAATCCTTGGAGTTATACTAGCTGCTTCCCCCTCCTTTTGAAAAATATAAAAATATTCCATCAAAATTGATAGCTAGTAAAATAAATCAGTTGAGAACTTACTTGCTAATGGTTACAAGCTATTAAATGTTTCTTGGCACAGACCATTATCCAAAAACTGACTGCATGTACATTATTATCTTCCAAATAGTGTATTGCCAAAGTAATGAATGTCTGAAAGGGAAAAATAATAGTAAATTGTTGATACAGTTGAGCACTTTGACATTTAGTGACGGTGGTTTCATTGTCATTGAAGTACATTTTTGAGACTTTCTTTACTGGCTTTTGCAACTGTTTTCAAATCTTTCCAACTATTGTTTTCTTCATCTCCTTTAATTCAATGGTCAGTTATTAAAGGATACATTTTAATTAAACTTGTATGATATAGAATTAAAAAAGAAACTTTAAAGGTAATGCCAAAAAACTCATCTTAAAAGCTTATTCCATTCCCAACTTAAATTATACATATTTAAAGTTGTAACATGGATGCTGCCATTTTGCATTGTAATACTTCCAATTATTACATCATTAACCGAATGTGTTAGCAAATGATGATGCATTTCTGTAAAAAAATTCAGTTATTAAAGGATACATTTTAATTAAACTTGTATGATATAGAATTAAAAAAGAAACTTAACAGGTAGTGCCAAAAAATGCATCTTAAAAGCTTATTCCATTCCCAACTTAAATTATACATATTTAAAGTTATAACATGGAGGCTGCCATTTTGCATTGAAGTACTTCCAATGATTACATCATTTGCCGAATGTGTTAGCATTTCTGTATAATTTTTCTTTAGACTTCTTATCCAGTCTGCTTTGATATTAAGTTCAAAGGCTTGTATTAGTAATATCATGTACAAATAAAATTTCATAGATGGAAAAATAATTTCTTTTAAGCTAGAAAATTTGAAAGATTATAAAGAAACACATATTTTTTTTCATCAAGAATTGTGTTGATGATGTCATTAATAGAGGGCGATATGAAAAAATGGCTGCTCCCATGTAAAATATTTTTGACAGAATTAATGGTTTATTAATCGGAAGAAATATGTCAGATTCCTTTGGAAGATATTATATTTGGGGGAATAAGTTATGATTATTGCTTCTCATGATAACAGAGGAAAAAGCCAAACTTGATGTCGCCTTTAACTTTTATCAATTATATTTCATTTTGTCTTTCAGTGATGTACTAGAAACGAAATACTGTTTAACGTGAATTTTATTAATTTCAATTTTTTTTATAACAGAACAGTACTGCCCTGTCCAAAAAATGATCTTTAAATACATCAGGACTACAGGCAATATTATAATATTATGAGAATAGCAATTAGGAAAGTTGTGGACTGTTGGAGATCAGTAAAAATAAGTAATTTCCCTTAGTGTATGAGGTTTTTTCCCCTACAGCAGAAAAATGTTTTTTGATAAATACGATGGTCTAATTTGAATTCATATATTCATTATTGAAGTGTGTAACTTTAAGCGCTGGAACCAAGAAGAGGCCTTGAATTGGGAAGCCCATGAAAATACATAAAATTGAGCGGTTGGCTTTATGCTTACTGGAATAATCATAACTTGAGGTGAAGTAACACGAGGTTGAAACAATATTTAGGCTCTCTGTAGAATGCTGCGAGGAAATTTGATGATGCCAGGGAAGTCCAATATAATGGCCAGAAATATGTTTTGCCTGTACATATATTTCTTATGTTAGTCGCAATATAAGCTTTCAAATTGCTGATAATCGAGTAGAGACTATGAAAGTGGAACAATTTGCATAATATCAAGTGGTCATTACAAAACTCTCTGAACTTTTAAGATTGTGATGTATGTATGATTAATAAGCCAGATCCAAAGATGTTTATGAATAATGAATTTTAGTATCCATGTCAGTTTAAAATTGTACTGACTGCATTATACTGTGGAGAATTTCAGAGACAATCACACATGCACAATATCTTAGATATCTATAATAACTAGGATTTGATATGTCCATAGGTATGACTGAAATAAAATATTGAATTTCCAGTTGCTGACCGATTACAAGCCCATATGTTAATATCTTATTCTGTTTAGAAGTTAAGAAATTTAAAGAATTTTTTGAATTTGGACAAAAGTTACTGATTGGCAACATCTGTGATGTCATAGAGACAATTTCAAGAAAATGTCTTTTGTATTTTAAAAATGATTTGGATTTGTTTTCTCATTGTAAATGCGATGTACACCAAGAAAAAAACAAAATGTTTTCTTGTAAATTATACATTCCACCCTATCTCTATATTGAACCAAAAATGTTTGATAATGTAAATAAAGTTTAATTAAAATCATAAGAAATACATCAGAACTGTGCTGGAATTGCCTTGCTGACATTGCCTTGCTGACATCACCAAGCTGAAGGCCATGTACTGTTTTCAAGAACATTTTTCTACTCTTGAAATTGTTATAACTCAATAATATTAACATAGTTTTTTCACCACTTTGTTTCTACTAATTTTCTCTATCATATATGAAAATCTCAAAAACCATGGGAATATTCCTTTAAGTAACTCAAAACTTCATGACTTCTACAGCAAAATGAAAAATCTTTTATTTTTGCCCAATTTTCAAGTATTAATGTTCTTGTACAGAAAATTCATATGTAAAAAAACTGGTGAGTGGTTTGTTACATTATTCCAGATTTCCATGAACTTCTTATCAACCTGATTAAAAAAAGTGTATATTCTACATTGTGCCAAGTTCTGTATACTTTTTATTGCGAAGTTAAAGGTATATGGTCTGGTAGAGGCTCTGTTTCAGCTGACGTCACGCGGTCACATGACTTTGCTTACATTGCCATTTGCTGTGATCTGCTGTACACTTAATTAGACTTTATACATGTTGTTATATAAGATTATTTTTGTAAGATAAATATGCCGGAATGTTGCGTTGCTGTTGGTTGCACTAATAGATGTGTGCGGTGGAAAAAAAAAGACATGTTCTTAATTTCCAACTGATCTTGATTGATGTGCGAAGTGGGTTTCTGCTGTAGGACGTGGCGGCTTCAAGCTACGGTTCACACCAGGATTTGCAGTGAACACTTTATATCAGGTATGTAGGCTTTGCCTGAGTATAACGAACAATCAGCTGGCATTATTGTTAAAGTTACTCTTCAAATACCCAGTGAAAATATAAAACTTTAGAAAAACTTGAAGTAAAATTGGAAGCGAATACCAAATTGCAAGTAGTAAAATTTACTAAACTGGTACTGGTAGGTTAGCATGCATGTAGTATGTTTGTTGTATGTGGGCTGTGACTGAGTTGTATGAAGATGCGTGAAACGCAATGATGCCACTGCCATGCAAAATGGAGTCCAGTTGAGTTAAGAGTCACGTGATGAAATCCCTCTATATGCACCGCAAAGAGCATTAAATTATGAAGAGAACAGTCTTTAAATTATGTCGAAAGCATCCAAAGTTATGGCTAACCAAAAGTTTTAATGTACATGTATGCAAAATTTGTTGCAGATGGAAGAGAATACAGCTTGTAAATTTCTGTCCAAAATTTAAGGCGTTGAAAATGATTTGACTGTCATCTCTTGTTTGGGTATGATGGAGATACAAAAGCCCTTGACCATGCTCAACCACTCCCATGGGGGAGATTTTCTTAATGTGATGTCACAAAAAAAAAAAAAAAAAAATTGCATCTTTTGTTAAAATAAGGCCTGCAAATTCAAAATGCTGTAATATGGTGAATTTTTGATAAAATACAGTATTTTACTATTTTAAAAGTTTATAGCATATTTTCTTTCAATCGGTTCATAGATCTTTATTAAAGTGAAAACAGATTTGGGCCTTCTTGAATTTTTTTTTTTTTTGCCAACGCTTGACGGAGTGGATGAATTTGGACCCAGTGGTCAAATATAGAAACAAACCTATTCTTGCCATCTTTTTTATTGTTTATTTGAGTACAGTAAGTTGTGTATCAATATATAGGCTGTTTGCTGTGTATACTTATATCATACTGCTGTATATCAATACAGCAGACCCTAAAGAAAGGCCTCACTTTAATTATTCAAATTGCCTAGGAAGATTAAAAGGTTAAGATTACAAACTAGCCTCTGCAGGCTATTTGTGTGTGGATGTATGTGAGTGCCATGCATAAATTGCATATTCTTTATTGTCATGGAAACTATCTGCCAGACATGCTATAAGGTATTTTTGTTTATTCATTGGGACTGATTATCATATAGGTATCTACTGGCTTGAGTAGCTTCTCTCTGTTGAAGTAGATGATTGTCGAGAGCCTAAGAGAGGGCCAGCTGGGAGGCTAAACGGATGGAAGTATGATATTAAAATACATAGATCTGGGTAGTGTCTCTTAATTGTTTTATTTTAAACAGAACACTATAAATAGGAGTTGTAGTTGTACAGTTTTTGTTAAATGCCCTTGTAATCAAGCGACCTTCCTCTCCCCCTCAGCCCCCTTCTTCTTCCCTTCCCAACCCTCCTCCCATCCTTTCCTTGCAACTTCCAGCCACCCACCACTCCTCCACACCATGGCCAAAGTTTATCATTGTCCCCCTCCCTGGTGACACAGGCCTCAAAACACTCACCCTTTTCACCCTCACTAAAGCCCTGCAAGGCCTCATAGTACCCCCAACCACATAAAACGCCTGAGATTCAGAGACCTTTTCAAATGTTCAACCTCCACCCAATCAAAACTCCTCCTAGCTTTCACTACCCTCGCCAACGCCGGAGTCAACATCTCCCCCTCCCCTACTGTTACCTCAACTCTTCCAGGAGAGTCATCAAATGCGACCCCGACCCCCTCCCGAGAAAATTAAAACCGATTTCAAGCAGCTTTCCCTCAACCACAACAACACCACAATCCAAACCAGCCCCGATTTCCTCACTTTTAACACCCCTTCCCCTCCTCTTTCCACATCGACTACCTTAATGTCCCTGTCTCCCCCTACATCCCAACTCCCCTCAAAATGCCAAAGATATGGCCACAGCAAACACTACTGCTGCTCCCAACCCTGCTGTGCCTCTTGCGGCTCCCCTCCTATGATACCAATACCTGCAACAACGAACCCAGCTGCATAAATTGGTCTGGAGAACACCCCGCCTCCTCAAATTCCTGCCCCAAGTGGCTTAGAGAAAAGGAGGTGTCCAGGATTAAAACATTCAAAATGTTTCCTATCCCGAGGCCAGAAAGATCTTGGGACTCCAAATTCCCAAACCAACTCAGCCAAAATACCCGCACTTATTCCCAAGTCATCACCCACTCCAACCCTACCACCACCCTAAACACAACCCCCACCCCCTCACCCACTCGCACTATCTCCAGGGGCGTCTAGACTGACATAACTTGGATCGATCAATTTTCCATTTAGGGAATAATTGCTCCTTCCACCCCCTCCATCCACGCCCACCACCCCTCTACCTTATTTTCATCCACCAACACCTCGGGCCCCTCTCACCACCATGCTGCATCCTTCCCCACCCCAGAGAAAACCTTTTCACTAACAACCCTCCCCAAAAGATCTCGACTCTCACAAGACGACCTCAACTCGACGAGTAATCAAAGACAACTCACAAAACATCCACAGATCCCCCGCCAACGGACCACCCCAAACCTCTCCATCCTTACCCTCTACCCCCACCACTCAAATAGAAAAAAAATAACTTAACACTAACAGAGCCACCTCATCAAACCCCCTAGGGAAAACCTTTTCACTAACAACCCTCCCCAAAAGATCTCGACTCTCACAAGACGACCTCAACTCGACGAGTAATCAAAGACAACTCACAAAACATCCACAGATCCTCCTCTGGACAGCCTCCTCTGGACTCTGGCCCTCTCAGGGTCCTTCCCCCTTCTCCCCCCATCACCTAATGGCAGACAAAATACAATGGAATTGTCACGGGTCTTTCCGCCAACTTCGAAGAACTAGAACTTCTGATCTCTACCTTCAACCCAGCATTATCTGCCCACAAGAAACCTGTCTCTCTTCCCCCCGACTCCATCCCCATTCCAGGGTACACGGGATCCCATTTTATCACCCCAAAAACCAGGAAAGCCTCTGGCGGCTCCTTTATTTATGTCAGAAATGATATTCCCTCAAGCCCCATCCCTATCCAGTCCGTCCTTCAGGCTACTTGCCGTCTCGCGACCTTACACAAAACCTTCATCTTTTGCAACCTTGACATCCCCCCGACTCCCCCTTACTCCCCTTTCACCTTGACGACTTCCATCTCCCAACTTCCCAAGCCCTTCATCCTGACAGGTGATTTCAACCCACACAACCCCTTTGGGCTTCCTCTACTTCTACTGCCAAAGGGAAACGCATCAAAAATCTCCTGAACCACTACAACATTTGCCTCCATAACAACGGCTCCCCCACTTACACCCAAGTACTGGCACTTTTACCAAGCTTGACCTCTCCATCTGCTACCCCTCCCTCTTTGTTGGCTTCTCGGACTGGAGGCTTCACCCTTCACTTTGCGGGAGTGACCATTTTCCCATCCTCATCTCCACCCAAACCCCCTTATCTCACGCCTTCCCAACCAACTGGAGATTCCAGCATGCAGACTGGGGACTTTACTCCACTCTGGATGTCTCCATTACTAACATCCTTCTCTTCAACCATCCTGTCTCTCTCTTCACCTCCAAACTCTTGGAGGTTGCCAATTACACTATCCCCACCTCCAACTTCACCCTACAGAACTTCAAACCCTGTTTCACCACTGACTGCAAAAAAGCCTACTCCCTCAAGAACAAAGCTCTCCGTCTCTTAAAAAAAAAAAACCCACACCCCAAAACCTTGGCAACTTTAGCATTCTCAGAGCCAAAGCCAGGAAGACCATTAAACTCAGCAAAAAGGTCTCCTGGGAAACCTATGTCTCGTCCCTGGATCTTCAGGCCACTCCCTCCAAGGTCTGGAATATGATCCGTAACTTTAAAGGGAAAAGCTCCTCCAACAATATCTCTCACCTCATCCATAACAACAACTAAATCACCGACCTCAAAGACATTACCGACTGCCTAGCCTCCACTTTTGACAATACGTCCTCAAATGACAATCTATCTTACTCCTTCCGAAACCAGGAAATTGAGGCTGAAAAGAACCCTCTTAATTTCCAGTCCAACAATCAAGAAAACTACTATCTCCCATTAACCTACTCCAAGCTCTCCTTTGCCCTCAAAAAATCTGGTTCCTCCTCTCAAGGCCCTGATGGCATCCACTACAATCTACTCAAAAATCTCCCCAGGAACTCTCTAGAAATACTCCTCAAAATTTACAATTACCTGTGGTCCTCAAACTTTTTCCCCAACACCTGGAGAGAGGCTATCATCATCATCCCAATTCCCAAAACTAACAAAGAAAGATCCAACCCCCAAAACTACTGACCCATTGCTCTTACCTCCTGCTTCTGTAAGATCATGGAACGTATGGTCAACTAGAGGCTTTGTTGGTACCTTGATAGGAACTGCACCCTCCCCCATACTCAAAATGGTTTCAGAAAAAAAATGAAACTGCCTGAACCACGTCCTCAAACTTGACACCTTCATTTGTGAAGCCTTCATCAGAAATCATCACGCCATCTCTATCTTCTTCGACATCAAAAAGGACTTTGACATCACTTGGCGGTATAGTAAAGAGACCTTCACTCCTCCAGCCTCAGAGGCCTTCGACATCACTTGGGGGTATGGTATCCTCAGAGACCTTCACTCCTCCGGCCTCAGAGGCCTCCTCCCCACCTTCATCCAGAACTTCCTCCACTCCCGCCACTGCAGAGTACGCATCAGAAAACCTACTCCCAAAGGTACACCCAACATCTGGGTGTCCCCCAAGGCAGCATCCTCTCCCCCACTTTCTTTATCCTCAAAATTAACAGCATCACCAAAACTCTCACCCCCAATACCAAAAGCTCCCTCTATGTCAACGATTTCATTATCTACTTATCCTCCCCATATTTCCGTACTCTCCGAAATAACCTACAACACTGTCTGGACAGTCCTGGCTCACTGGAGCGACTCCAACGGTTCCAACGTCTCAAAAGACAAAACTGTTCTCATCCATTTCAACAACAACAACTCCTTCCTCCTTCACCCCAATCTCCATCTTAAAGATTCCATAATCCCCAGTAAAGACAGTTTTTGCTTCCTCGGAATCATTCTCAACTCTAAGCTTTCCTATATCCCCCACATCAACACCCTCAAAATCAAATGCCACAAAATCCTTAACCTCCTCTTGGTCTTCTCAAGCACTGACTGGGGAGTAAATTTGTTCACCCTACTCACCTAATACCGCTCCCTCCTCAGATCTAGGCTGGACTATGGCAATTTCATCTTTGCCTCCATCCGCAAAGTTTACTTGAAACACCTGGAGGTCACTGAGAACACTGCCCTAAGGCTTTGCCTTGGTGTCACTCTCATCCCCCCTATCACCAGTCTCTACGTTGATGCCAACGAACTCCCCTTCGACCTCCGGTGCAGGAAGGCCGGCCTCTCCTGTGCTCTTTGCATCCTCACAGATCCACGTAACCCTTGCTTTTATTCCATCCACTCTCCCTCCTTCACCAACCTCTTCAATCTCAACAAACGCATCCCCCCACCTTTCAGAATCCAGATGCACTCCCACTTCTCCAAAGCCAACATCAACATTTTCTCGATTGCCAGACACATCATCCCACCTACACCCACCTAGACTATTCACCCCCTGCCCCCCAAGGTTTACCTTGGTCTTTCTTCCTTTACGAAAGCTCTTCACAGCCCAGCCTTCTTTCACTCTAAAAACTGCCAACTCAGTAGACATTTCCATGACTACTCCTTCCTCTTTACCGATGGCTCCACACGGGAAGGCTCCTCTGCAGCTGCCGCCGCCTGTCCTGGCCTCACCCTCTCCTCAAGATTCTTGACACCACCTCTATCTACTCTGCCGAGGCGAAGGCCATCCTCCTAGCCTTAAACTTCATAGAAATCTCATTCCGCTCCCATTTTGTCATCTTCTCTGACACTAAATCTGTCCTCTCTGTCATCCTTACTATGCTCTGGCCCAACCCTCTTGTTCTACAAATCCTCAACAAACTCCACACTCTTTCCTACCTAGGAAAGAAAATTATCTTTTTCTGGAATCCCAGCCACGTCAGCATCCTTGGCAACGAGAGAGCTGACAAAGCCACCATCAAAGCTCTGTCAAATAATATTTCTCTTTTTCCTATTCCTCACTCAGACCTTTGTCTCTCCATCTCCAACTACATCAACAAAACCTGGCAAAACTCCCTGAGTTACGAAACCAGTTATAAACTTCATAGCATCAAACCGGGGAACCAACCCTCCTCTGCATAGTCCCAACCGCAGGGAAGACATCGTTGTCACCCGCATCCGCCTTGGCCACTCCTCTCTTACTCTCATATCTTATCCGGCTCCCCTGCCCCTCTCTGCCCTACTTGCAACATTGATCTCTCCATCAAGCATATTTTCTTAACCAGTCCCCTATACCAGAACTCCAGATCTTTTCTCTCATCAATCTCGGACCTATTCGAAAACAATTCTTCCTCAAACATCATCAACTTCCTCCGCATGAACAACCTCTTTCACCACATATAATCTCCTCCCCTCCCTTTCTACACCTAACCTTACACACCCCTTTCTTTTCACCTAAATTTATCTTCCTAAATTTGTTCCTAAATTTTTCTCCCACATTTAGCTTTTCCCCATTATCTCCCTTACAAACCTTCCATCTCCTCACTTTCCTAACTCTTACACCATTATTTATCAGCACTCTCTGGCACATTTGACTCTGACTGTCGCTGTGCCGTTAAACATCAACAAACTAAACCCTTGTAGTCATTTCAAATTCCTTTATAAATGTAAAATAAAACTAGAATATTAGCACTCTCTAGAGCGCATACTTCCACCCCATTGCAATTCCAACATGCCTAGAATATTTTTAGATCTCATATGATCCCTACACCCAATATAATCTACTATAGAAATACTATGCCCACCAAGATTCATCCCCAAGTTTTGATCTGTAATGAACCTTTGCATATTTTGTATTCAAGTGAAGCATCATTGTTTGAGCTCTATTCAAGCATTATGCACATTCCTTCATTTTTTATTCATGGCAGAAACCAATTGTTTCATTTTCATTGATTCCAGAGAACACTTGCAATTTCTGCCCTTTCCCTGTTCCAAGTAGTCCCAAATTTTAATCACTTTTTCATGAAACAGTAACAAAACCACACACAAAATTGAATCAAAATCCAATCATCAGTTTTGAGTTATCTTGATGACAGACATAAACTCACCTTGAGATGTCCCCACCCCTCCATTTACACCCATCCCCTGTTCCAGTATGTCCCAATTTTTCACACTTCGTCCTTAGGCAGTAACAAAACCACACACCAATTCTGATCAGAATCCAATCATCAGTTCGTTAGATATCTTGATGACAAACAACAAACAAATTTACACAACCTTTGTCCAACTTCATTGCTTCATTGGTGGAGGTAATAAATGTAAATAAACAAATTGTAACATTTTACACAATGAAGTACATAGAGTGAAAATTTTAAGTAAGTAAATACTTTTTTATTATATATTATTCTAGCATCCTTTTATGAATACGTGCATGTGAATTATGAAACATAAGGGGTAATATTGTTGGTAAGATTAAAATGAAGTATGATAAATCAAGTTATTCGGTATTCAATTATTAAAAATAAATGGATAAAAATGCAGCATTTTTTGATTTGTTGGAAATAAGTTGAAATATGGCTGGCTATGAATACAACCTCCAATGAGGCATTCCTTTAAAAAGTGGTGCAAGTCTCCCTCCCCACACCATCTTTAATGTCTTGTTTCAAAGGCTGACACCTAGAAGATGAATGTAACAAATGTGTTGTTTATAAAATAAAATGACAGGTTCATGGGTGGGGTTGGTGTGGGTGGGGTTGGTGGGTGGGGTTGGTGTGGGTGGGGTTGGTGTGGGTGGGGTTGGTGTGGGTGGGGTTGGTGTGGGTGGGGTTGGTGTGGGTGGGGTTGGTGGGTGGGGTGTGTGGGTGGGGTTGGTGTGGGTGGGGTTGGTGTGGGTGGGGTTGGTGTGGGTGGGGTTGGTGTGGGTGGGGTTGGTGTGGGTGGGGTTGGTGTGGGTGGGGGGTTGGGTGGGGTGGGGTGGGTGTGGGTGGGGTTGGTGTGGGTGGGGGGTGTGGTGGGGGGTGGTGTGGGTGGGGTGGGTGGTGTGGGTGGGGTTGGTGTGGGTGGGGTTGGTGTGGGTGGGGTTGGTGTGGGTGGGGTTGGTGGATGAGAGTGAGTGAGGATCCCCTATGGCACAAACCAACCCGTCATATATGACCTACCTTCTTGTAGCTCTAGGAGTGTGTGTAACCTAATTAATCAAAACCATGCCTGCTTAAATTCTCACACTTATGTGCAAAATTAACCACACTGACCTAATGATTTTCTTATCTCTTTTATATGTAAGTATTCTTTCATAGTAATAAATTAAAAGTTCAAAATTAAACACTTTGTTATCAAAGTGAAATTAACTTTTTTTTACTAATTAATCTTTCATTGAGTTTATGGGTAGGTTAGTTTTCAATTGTAAAAGTGAAATTATGTTTTTTCCTACATACTGACCAGAGATATTTTGGGGAAATGAAATAAAGAACAGAACTAACATATATATTAGCCTAGCTTAGATAAAGATGTCCTAATATTGTATTCCCAACAATTAATTTATAGTTATGTTCTGATCTGTGAAGCAACATATGCTAATGGCTGCATCATAAATTATATATCTGCCCCCATATTCATTATTTCATCATTGATTTCTATATAGACATTAAAGGTAATCACCTTGTAATCAAAAAATCTAAGAAACAAATTATATTTTTAGATATTTATCATATAAATTTGCAAACATATGGAAATTAATTAATTAGTATATCTGCCTTTCTTAGTGCTCTCTATTCAAGACAGGTACAAAAGTTTATTTTTATTAAAATGAGTTTAATGTTATAGGCAACTACACCTTTTTAATGCGGGGGTTAGGTTTTGACAAAACTTTCATACTGTCTAAATATTGCAAAGGGTATTTACAGTAATTTGGATATAAGATGATTCTGTATAATCCAACTGCACCTCTTCAATGCAAACAGTATTTAATATGATGGGAATTCAGGTTGTTGCCCAATTTAGGGTTCAGTTTACAAAACCTTACCTTAATTCTCTCCACTCCAGGAGACATAATGAATGATTTAAAAATCCTTCCATGTTAATCAATACACAGTGGATCTTTTATAAAGTGGGAAGATTTGTGTCTAAAATTACAAATTCTTGGTCCAAAAGTGAATTCAATCCAAGTTTTGTACTTATTATGTAAATTAAGTTTTAATCTTTTTTTTGTAACTTACAAACACAAAAACTTCATTTTGGTGATTTACAGTAGATACTATTTGCACCCCTAGCCTCCTATGGGGTTGTTCTTCATCAAATCCCTGCACTTACAGGGCTTTAGTTCTTTTTCTGTCATGGCCCTCTCAGTACACAGCAGGTCTAGTATTGCCGAAAATCCGCCATTTTTGATACAATACCTTGCAAATTTTAGAATAATTACAAATGTTTGTAAATCAATCTAATAATTTTGATATATTTTGAAATATGTAAAAATTATTACTGCATGATTATTTTTTTCAAAATAAGAATTAAGAGGAAATAAAAGCATTAGAAATATTTTAAAAGTCCATTCAAAGTCCAATTTATAATATTTGTTTGGCACTAACATTATAAAAAGAGGTGCACTAATTGTATCACAATAAAATTATTTGTGGCCAGTGAACTGAAACATAGAACCCAATTGTAGATGCTGCCGAAATAGTCTTTTTTGAAAGTTGTATGAGAACTACGGACATCCTGATGTACTTGAATGCGTCAAAACATTACATTCTTTGTCAAATAGAACCAAAAGAACACTCTGATAGAACCAACAGATTGGGCAGGAAGTGAATTAGATGTGAAGTAATGAGGACATTACCTGGAGTGAAATTGAATATGCTGTTCTAGTGCCGAAACACTTTAGTTATTTGGCCAAAGCAAAATCGTATCATTGTAAAATGGCAATGGAATTACAAAAAAATGTACATGTATTCACATTTGAGCCTTTATTCCAGTGTTATTGATAGAACTTCTTTAGTCTGAAGTCTACGGCCACAACCAGCCCTTCTTAAGGGGCTATGCTTGTTGGGTGTGAAAGCAAGTGGAATTAATTCCCTGAAGCAATTTAAGTTTTTGATGAAATGGGCAGCGTGTGTATTAAGGAGCCATATTAAATACTGTAGGGTAAAGCTTCATATTAATATGAATTTTGAATGAACACAAAGGCGTGATTTGCATTTTGTCTTTGATGGAATATGCAGCGTGATAAATGTATGTAAGAAGCCATTATAAATAAGGTAATGATAAAACATATTTTGGTTTATATTGATCTTGTGTCAAATTTGAATACGACTACTCGCATGTAAGAGATCATTTGAATTCGGTTACATGTTGGAATCAAATAAGTTTGGTCCCAATATTTCAATCATTTTTCAAGACTAACAAAAAAAGTTTTCCTTTGTGGCCTAAAAAAAAGAAGAGAGAAATAAGACTTGTTTCAAATGCTGATAGGTTTTTTTTTTTTTTTTTCAAAACTGAAGAAATAAATATTGAGATATTGAAATGCCAAATTTGAAAAACAATAATGTTTTAAATTATGTGTCATAATTGAATTCTTGCACTGGGTGTGAATACAAAATTATAAGGCCAGTGAAAAACTTAGCAGTTTTCACCATGGGCATATTATTTGTATTGAATAAACATATAGAAATTCTTCTTTTCTTTAGCAGTACACATCCATTTCTTTTATCTATCTTCTTTTCAGACTAGCTTGGTTTTACCTTTGATATCATTAAATAGAAAAATGTGTGTGACTATATAGCAGTGGAAGGCAGGACTTCATCTCATTCTCATTTTAAAACCTTAATTTCTGTCTCATTGTTCGCATCTTTGGTTATCACAGAATTACTAACTTGAACCTACATTATTATTTCTGCTTCTTTGCCAGTTTGAAGTACTATAGAAACAGCTGGCATCAATATCATTGGAGGTAAATGACATTTTTTGTTGGAAAGGATTTGGAGGAAGTAGGAGGAGAAAATAATTCAAATAAACCTTTTTTGCAAAGTAATTTGGAATTGGTTTCGGTCATATTAAGTTGGTGAAAGTGTTTTGTGTTAATTTATGCAAGGTGGATTAATATTAGTGGTCACTTTTTGGAATATTGCAGGTAAAATTGTTGCCAATGTTTTCCACGTTAAAAAGGATTATTCCCATGAATTTTGATTTTAAGTTAGATGATAGATTGGGGCTATTAAAGAAACGAATTGGGGCAACAATTATGTTGATATCTTATTCCATTTTGGAGTATTTCTGGTTAAAAATTCATCAGTGTGGCCTCATAGTGTATAAGGTGATGTCATAAAGGCAGATCAAAGACTAATTCTTATGTATTTCTATAAAACAAAAACAAAAATGTTTTCCTTTTACTTAAGAGTATAAGGGTCATGGGCAGATAGATGGGCTAAGCATGTTCTTATAAGTGCATGTTATACCCCATCTCAATAATTGAACAAAAAATGCTTTCAGGTTTTTAGGAAAAGGAGATTACTTTTAAAAGATGTGGATTGCCTTCATGACATCACACTGTGAACTGTGAGGTCATTTCAACACACCAACGCAATCTTTGATGCAATAACTCCTAAATGAAAAATGATATCAAGAAGATTTTTTACACCATAGTTTCTTTAAAAGGATACTTTGTTCAGTTATCAGGCAAGTCCATCTCATGTGAAAGAGGACTTCAGAAGAAACAAAATGGTGCAGAAAGCATTCAGAAATCTTTTTCCATTAAGGATATATTCAAGTTTAAAGTTTGGTATCATTTGTGTAGAAACAACTGAAATCAGACTATCTGTAGATGTGATGTCATAGCCTCAGATTCTTCAGTCTTTATGTATTCTATCATATTTTGTCCTGCGATTTTGTGGCTTTACAACCATTGGATATGTCAGGAAAGGAGTAAAGCAGAATCTAGTAAGGGTAATTAAAATTTACCACCTTGAAGAAAGTTCCAGGAAAAATAATTCAAATATTAAAAAAGTAAAATTAATTTTCTTTAAAATATAATAACAATTGTTAGAATGTAAGGATGAAGGCGCCAACCTTCCATAGTAGACTTAGTACACCAGTCATTTCTACTCAGATAATGTACAGTAAGACAGAGCTTTAAACTTAAATAACTCCTGAACGGAATAAGATATTTGAATGGTTCCTTCACCATTTTGTTTCTTTTAAACTTCTCTTTCATATAAGATAAACTTGCTTGACCCCTGCACTAATCCTTTAATAGTCCTCTTATCATATATAATAAAATGAAAATCCTCGGGAATAATTCTTTTAATACATTTGATGTCCATGAAGTAAACGTTTATGTAAAACAGGTGATTATTGATAATTGGGCTAAAATGAAATATATGTACAATAAGTTTTTAGTTTCCAACGGACAATCAGATGAAAGAACCAACCAATTTTAATAGCAATTTTCAAAATAGAAGAGTATGATTGAATGTTAGTTTTAAATGGGGGCTTTACTAAAATCTAATATTAGTTTTATGGATCTGCAATATAAACCAAATACTCTTTAATGTTGTCCCTAAACTTAATAGCTTGACTTAAAAAATGTCATCAAGATAAACTGTTTTCTTCTCATTTGTCAATCAAGTCTAGTTTTCAGTCAAAAAAGTGGAATTGATTTTTTTCCCAAAACATCTGTTTTTTTCTCCTCCATTTACCATTCGAAAATATTTGAAAGAATATATTTATTTTGGACCTGGTACCTTGGTACTTGTGTAGAATTGAGTGTTTGTAATCTAATATCTTAACATTTGTATTTTAATTAAAATTTAAAGGAGGAAAAAGAAATTGGTAAAAAATATGTAATGTTCAAGTTACTGACTAAAATTACAGTTGTTCAATAACTTTCCTTTGAATAATTAATATTAAATTATGATATCACCTTCAAGTGGTTCAAATGATAATATGGAGTAAACGATGATTTCCTCAATTCTATCTCATCATCAACCATTATCACTTGATATGATCCAGACCCATAGCTTGATTTAAAAAGGTGCAGGGTGTTAGACTTGTTGAGGGGCACATTAATGTGCTCGCGAAGCGCTGCATAGATTAGGTGTGAAGTCACGAGGCCCCCCTTAAGGCTCAATCCCCTGGTGAAGAAGCTCTGGGATTTTAACTACAATCCTGCATCTCAGAATGAAGTTATTCTGAATGATAAGGACCATTTATGAGCCAAACAGGACAATTGCTTACTATGCTATCATTCTGTGTTCTGTATCCATGTAAGGTATGTCATTTATGAGGCTAATTAAGATCATTAAGTTTTAAAAATAATAATCTAAAGAAATGTATATATATTTATTTTTCTCATGAGGGGCAGGGCAGACCCCCAGGGGGGCAAGGCGGACCCATGGAGGGGCAGGGCAGGCTGCTCTTGTGAAACCACAAAGCCAGGGGTCTGCAATCTTCATTATATCTGATAATTATCCTATTATTTTATTTTAATTAAATATTTAGCATTCTAAATCTTACTTGCAATTAAATATCCAGAATTCTCAAGTTCCAACTTTAAAAAAGTTCTCAAAAGTGATATATCTGTATTAGTTGTTCGAGGATTTTGTCTTCCCAAGGGAAGGGTGTAGATGATTATGAATTATGGAGAAGGTTAGATGAATGCAAATTAATAGTAGCTTACATGCATGTTAACAAAACGTTAATATTTTCTTGAAAGACAGTAATGACAACAATGTCTGGACAATGAGTAAGATGTTGAGCCAACTTTCCAGAATACTAGGATATGATGGAATGCTAAAAGCAGATTGTACACCCAAAATTGCATGTATTAGAAATTGACTTTTATTGCTGTTAATTATGTTGGCTGTGGAATTAATATTATGTTTTTGTAATAATAACAGTAATTAAGTGAATCAACATTTATGGTCAGTGATATACAATGAGTACATACAAGAAAAGGGAAATATACTCCTACATGTAAGGGGGCGGGGGACAGGGTGCTAGTAAACAAAAGGGCTCTAACAAGGTACAAAGACCATGTAGCATGAACTTTGAGGGCACTTCAAATGTAATGAATAGGTACAAGTGGTTTATTGTCATGTTTTTGTATTGGGAACCATAAACAACACAGCAAGAATGTAGAGGGTTTGTGAAAAGTGTCAGGGTGGAGGATATTATGGCTAGAGTCTGAAAAAGCTCAACTGAGAGTCAACTGAGAAATATTTCAAATGGCAGATTACAGAACAGTAAATATTGATTATTATGTTTTCATCAATCATCAGAATCAATATCTATGTTTATTGGAAACGTTAATTAATGCAGCCCCCTAAATTTGCTGTTTCACAGGGGCGGCCCACCCCGCCCCTCTGTGGGCCCGCCTATCCCCCTTGGGGTCCGGTCTGCCCCCTCATTTATTCATTTTTGTTTAACATTTAAAAAAAATCTTAATTAGTCTCATAAATAAAATACCTTACATAGATACAGAACACAGAATGATAGCATTGAAAGCAATTGTCCTGTTTGGCTAATGGCTGGTCCTTATCATTTAGAATAGCTTTATTCTGAGATGCATGATTGTAGCTAAAATCCCAGAGCTTCTTCTCCAGGGGATTGAACCTTAAGGAGGCCCTGTGACTCCACACCCAAAATATGCAGCGCTTCACGCGCACATTAATGTGCCCCTCACAAGTCTAGCACCCTGCCCCTCTTTTTAACTCAAGCTAGGGGTCTGTAATGTCCAGAGCAGAATAATGTTTTGGGAATTTTGAAAGGTTTGACAAATTCTGACAAAAAGATAATTCTGTGGAAACTGCTCCAACATTGTAGAGATCTCAAATATAGAGTTGTTCTTTTTTCTTCAAATCTTCAAATTGATTTAAATTGTGGGATTTTGCATAGAACTTTTCAGTAAGTAATCTTTCCAGGTTACAGAATAGGTCACGTTCACCATAGCAACACGGTAACTAGGTGGGGCAAACAAACCTTGAATCTGCAATCATGCATGATCAATGCATTGATATTTAGATGTTTATTCGGTCTTTCGCAAGTTTTGATCCATTTATGGCACTTCTCGGGATCTTTAGAGATTTTAGCAAAAATAATAAACAAAATTCTGTTTGCTAATTGTTCTGGATAATGGGAATCGGATTAACAAAGCCCGTAGTTGCTAATTTAGGTTCACCATTTTGAAGCCAGAAATTTGTTTTGTACAGTATATGCATTAACAACATGAGTGTGCACTGCTAGCTGGCTGTACTGTACCAGTACCACGTAGAATGTTTGCCCCACTTAGTTACGCAGATTTTGTTGCTAGGCAAATTCATATGGTGGTTGGTTAAAACAAGCTGTCAATCATCAAACCCAGAGAGGTTAATTATGTGGTAAATTTGAGAATGATTTATTCATGTACTGTAGGCTCAATGGATGTGGACAGTGGAAATAGCATTCAGTGAAACAAAAGTACTGGAGTTCTTTACCTTTCTAAAAAAATGAAATGACTAAAATGCCTTTATGCATATTTTTGGAAATGGCCTGATGCAAATTTATGGAAATAATTTTTATCTTTATATCTTTTTTATTTAATGGATTGATTTTAGTTTGGGGTATCTTCATTACTTTAATTATATTAGTATCTGTCATAATGGATTTGGTATTTTTACAATTCGTTTTGTCATATTTTGTCACAGACTCAACTGAACCAACAATAGAAACAGTAGTTGTCATGGATACATCATCAGAGACGACAACCCCAATGATTGCAGCTACGCCTGTGCAGGCAGCATATTCAGCTTCTCAAGTCGCAGCAAGTAAGTAGAGAGAAATTTGCAAACTTTTTGGCAGAGGAAGTTTGTGCGGGAAGTAGTTGAGCATTGAAATTTTAAAAGTTTTGTTTGTTTCAAAAGAAAACCTTTTTGATTATGTGATATATTTTGCAGGGACCATGTTAGATGGGACAGATTGAGTCACTATTTGGTTGATGCTTCGTTAATTTGGTTCAAGACTACAGGATCTGAAGGATGATCCACTCTCCTTGACAAAATCCCCTCTTGAACCCTTGTGGCACATATGTCTTGAACCCTTGTGGCACATATGTCTTGAACCCTTGTGGCACATATGTCTTGAACCCTTGTGGAACATATGTCTTGAACCCTTGTGGAACATATGTCTTGAACCCTTGTGGACCATATGTCTTGAACCCTTGTGGAACATATGTCTTGAACCCTTGTGGAACATATGTCTTGAACCCTTGTGGAACATATGTCTTAAACCCTTGTGGAACATATGTCTTGAACCCTAGTGGCACATATGTCTTGAACCCTAGTGGCACATATGTCTTTAACTGTCGCAGTGCCGTTAAGCCTCAACTGACTTTACGATCGTCGAATCACCCAAGCTTAGGGACCCTCCTAGAGTTAAGTGGGGGAATTCTACACTCCAAACAGTATCTCATGTAAGCTTGGATTTTACTTCGAGAGTTAAAGGATAAAGCTGGTGATTATTTATTTGTTATACAGGAATACAGGACTTTGTTGTCATTTTGTCTAAACCACTCTCCAAGTTGCTAACACATTGTGTATATTTTACACTCATTAAGTTACAAGAAATGATTCTTATTGACCCTATGCTATTATGTAAAGAAGATTTCATTTTTACTTCGAAGTTTGGAGAAAAAACAATCCGACTGACTTTTCATGATTTTTCTCAGGAAGCAAACTTCTTAATACCGGTAATGAAACAACCTGTCTTCTGCTCCCACCACCTCCTTCACTTCTGTACCTTGAAATCAGTTCTTTAACTTGTAATACTGTAGATCTAGAGTACACGGAATGCCATGTAACACATCTTTTCAACTGAATTTTAAAATGTTGCAACCAATTGTTGCAAAAAAGAGGGCAGGGGCAGCATCGCCCTTCTGGCCAAATCCGATGGGATATGTACCCCCTCCTCCTTCCATCCCAGGATTTATGCCCATAATAACATTGATGTCACCTGTAGTAGTTGCACAAATATTTGCATAAATGTTAATGTAAACCAAACATTTCATAATCAACACTACTTGCACGTTAATTGGAATGAGGCAATGGGCCGTTTATCATTTCTGAAATTGAACAAAAAGTCACATCCCCAACTAGAAACGAGGTATCAGGTTTGTTAGATGTAAAGAGCTTGAGTTCAACACATTCAACTTTTGCTGTTGTTGTTAAAGAAAGGTAAGATATCAAATTTTCTGAATAATTTGTCTTTTTGCTGTTATTTGAAGTACTTTCTACTTCATATTTTTCTGCAGGTCAAATTTTAACCTCTGCAACTTCAACACCAATTGCAAGTACAGCTCAATCCCATGCCCCTGTTCAGGTTGTGCAAGCAGTGGTCAGTACCCCACAGACGGTTATGCAAGCAATTTCCATACCAGTAACTTCATCCGTATCTCAACAGCAACCAACTGTTGTAACTCAGGCCCAGGTACAGCTGGCTGCTGCAGCAGCACAGGCACAAGCCCAAGCCCAAGCCCAAGCCCCTCAGGCAGGGGCCACACAGCTTTTAGTAAATGTATGACCATTTTCTTCTTTTAGCTTTATTATCTCTTCTGGCTGTTACCTTTTAGCTTGATCAGGTTTATTCCAAAATGATCATTAAAATTGTTGGTTCCGATGCGATAGCATCAAGAATCTATGCGGTCATGATGGCATGTGTGTGTGACACCCAGCTCGTAAACACGATATCTCAAGGACAATACACCAGATTCATGTCATATGGGGTACACAGATAGCCCATGGTCCGTAGATGGTCCCTGTTGTTTTTGAAGGTGATGTCATGCATATTAATGAGTAGGTGGGACTTTATGGAAAAATCTGGAAATGTTCATATTTCAAAAACCGCATGTCTGTTTTGTTTCATATTTGGTATACTTACGATGTTAGCTAGTGTGTACAGTACATGTTTAGGATGTAAAATTGTTAGATTTCACTAATATGCGTAGTGGGCGGGGCTTTATATAATTTTGCCGAAAAGAGCTTGTAAACACGGTTTTTGAAGAATGGTAAACTGGATTCATGTCATATCTGTACACAGATACCTTTCAGCTTGATCAGGTTTATTCCTAAATGATCATTAAAATTGTTGGTTCCGATGCGATAGCATCAAGAACCCATGCGGTCATGATGGCATGTGTGTGTGACACCCAGCTCGTAAACACGATATCTCAAGGACAATACACCAGATTCATGTCATATGGGGTACACAGATAGCTCATGGTCCGTAGATGGTCCCTATTGTTTTTGATGGTGATGTCATGCATATTAATGAGTAGGTGGGACTTTATGGAAAAATCTGGAAATGTTTATATTTAAAAACAGCATGTCTGTTTTGTTTCATATTTGGTATACTTTCGATGTTAGCTAGTGTGTACATGTTTAGGATGTAAAATTGTTAGATTTCATTACTATGCGTAGTGGGCGGGGCTTTATATGATTTTGCTGAAAAGAGCTTGTAAACACGGTTTCTGAAGAACGGTAAACTGGATTCATGTCATATGTGTACACAGATAGCCCATGGTCTGCTGATGTGCCCTATTGTTTTGTGGTGAGATCATGCATATTAATGAGTATGCGGGGCTTGATGTAAAAATCTTGAATTGCTTATATTTTAATAATCCCATTGTTTTATTCTATATTTGGTATAATTGTGATGTTGATAGTGTGATAGTGTGGTGATATGCAATGACATGACAGGTAATACAAAACTTGCAAATCAGTCAGCATCAGAACCACAAAACATTTTGGCTCTGGTTAATTTCATTCTATTGCACAACATTCGGTAGACCAATCTTTAAAACTTGATGAACATGCGGCCAATTTCTATATTGGTTAAAAGAGTATTAAAATCTGAACAGATCAGTTTTTGAATTTGAAAATAGCACCTTTAGTTTTTGAGTTATGTATGGCTGATCAAAATATGATAAATTTTCTATTTATGCTAAATTTGTGATGACAGCTCAAACCCTTTGTGATATTCTTTGAATTTCTTTTCGAACCCTCAATCACTGAAAATAATGGGAAAGTCTATTCCTGTCATAATCTAATTGGGAAGAAATTATAGTCAGAATTTGCTGGTTCACTTCAGACAATAATAGACATTTAAAAAGCAAAGTATTTGCAAAAGAAAATACCATTGTTGCCCTGTAATATATCACAATTTTTCATATTGATGCCTGGCAGCGTAATGAGAATGTGAATGGCAGTTGCATATATGTATCAAACACAGCCTGGTTATTTGGCTAGCATGGTTATTTGGCATTGCGCTAACCTTCTACCGTTAATTACATTGATTTCACAGCGGGCAGGGGGTGCACCCCTTTTGCTCCAAGGAGGGCAGCTACCAATCACCATTCAGAATCTGCAGAATTTGCAAGCCGCCCAGCAGATGGCAGCTGTGGCTAATGCCGTGCAACAGGTATGATAGTTTCACGACATGATGTTCATGAAAATACTGTATTCGACGTAGTAAGCACCCTGAGCTTTTACGAAAATAGAATTGTGCCAATTTTTACTGATAAAGTTTCTTCCAAGCCAGCACCCATGCTTTAGAGTCTTGTACAGTTCTGTTAGAGTTGCATTAGCACTGCACTGCACTGTACATATATGAGGGAACTGCAGGTTCTAGCCAGGTATTCAGCCTAGCGTACTACATGATAGACACGACACATATACTTCTTGCTTGGTCACTTGATTGTTCAGATCTTTTCAATAATGCTAGTTACGTGACCATACAGTGACAAGAGCAATGTGAATTTCAGAATCTGTTCTCTGAAATTTCTGTTCTGGATTTCCTTAACCACACACTTTCAACCTATACCTTTGCCCCTTTGTTTTTGGGGGGGATTTTCTCTTTGAGGATTGGTTACTGATTTCAGTAGGATCGTTCCTTGTAGTTTTTTCCTCCCGCTGTGACCTGGCCACACAACCTTTTCGGTACTTGTACAGTGTTTTCCCTATAGTAGTTGCGCGACTTTTTTTAGTTGCCTCGTGTCTCCCAGCCCTTGGTATTTTTTTACAACAGGACCAAACAAGACTCAGCCCCAGTCCCCAAAATTTTAATCAGTCAGGCCACCACCAAACCAGACAGTTTCAAAATAGTTTCCCCCTTCCCTATTCACAAGGCACTTCATGGCCTTGTCGGCACCCTCCTCAAGGTTTCTACCCTCAGATCCGGCGATCACCTTCCTAGTGCACTGCACCAGGGACACTCAAGCCACCACCCTCCTCTCCACCAAAGCCCTAGCTAACACTGGTATTGACTAGAGCTGTGACCATTTAGCGTGTACACACTACGCACTCGCAAATCCTTGTAAACATTTACTAAATACTTCATTGCAAGTAATCGTTTTTCATAGTCAGTCTTGCAGTTGAAAATCAATATGATCATTCATGATTTAAATCACACACATTCAGCTGACAAAATTCCAATCAATGACTTTTTACAAATTGTAAACCAGATTAGCATAATCCTTTTTAAATGTGAGAATCACAAATGCGCAGTAATCACCTATGAATGGGGATATTTTGCTCTTTGATTTCGCTGAAATCCTGAGTAGGATAATTTGTGAAATGCACCGCGAATGTGCAGCAGTAAACAGTGAAACTAACAATAGGCCATAATAAGGCTCTAAATCCCATTCAATCAAGGCCTATTTTAGTAGCTGTTAAATCGAGCAACAAACACAGTCAAAATACTCAAACCGTGACAATCAGCACATTTACATGTAAATATTACCTGATGAATCAAAAATTTGCAAGAAAGAACAAATATTGCAAAATAAACAAACGTAAAAAGGTTTTGACAGAGCTGAAATTCTAGGTGCTTCGCAAAAATAGCAGCCATTTTTTTCTCGAAAGGACTGATAGTCCAGAACTTCCGGGGTAGTGGCATAGTTTTCAAATGTTTTATTGTGAGGTATCATAGTATGCAAGACGGTGAAAGCCCTAGCGTGTACGGCAAAAAAGTTGCATGATGTTGAGTTTAAATGACATTTAAAGGAAGTTATCTGTTCTTTCTAAACTATTTCCCATGCACATTTTCCATAAAGATGATGATTTATACTGTAGTAGTAAACTTTTAACGATTTGAAAAGCAAAATTCCAGCATCTATTTGGGCAATGGAGTCAATACTTTTGCCATACTGGTTGCGCGATTTCTTTTACTTAGCATTGTATATTTGGAGCAATTTTAATGAATTTCTGAAAATTATTGTACTAAACGTATGTAAACGATACACGCTTGCTTTTTTTGGCATGTATACATTTACTAACTCACCAAACGTTCACAGCTCTAGTATTGACATAGCAGTCACCCCCTCCCTTCCATCCCGCCGCTCCCTGAACTAGAGTAAAGGCGTCATCAGAACTAGGGACCTTGGTACTTGACAAGTGTAGACCATGTAGAGAAACTTGCCTGCCAACACGTAGCTGATGCCCGTCATCTCGTCCTGAAGAAAGACGGTGCTGAAACACCAACCAATACCATCTTCCTGCCTTTTGCCACACCAACCCTGCCCTCCCACATCACTGCCGGCTATATCAGAATCCCCGTCGCCCCATACATTCCCAACCCCCTCCGCTGTCATAAGTGCCAGAAAAGTGGAAAGAAGTCCTGCCGCAGCCAAGCACACTGTGTCAATTGTGGAGCCTCAGACCGTGACAGCGCCTTTTGCACCAATTGCGACAGTATTCACCCAGCCAACCATTCCTCCTTCTCAAAAGACTGCCCAACCTGACTTCAGGAAAAGCAGATATATTAATTGAAAACCCTAAATCCCAGCACCACTAACCCAAAGGCCAGGAAGCAATTTCTTTGCTTCCCTCCACACCAAGCCTTGCTACTCGAACACTGTCTCCTCAAACACCGATACCCCGCCCATAACACCACTAAAACTGACTCGCGCGCCCAAATTAACCTCACCTGGCTCTACTCACTGAACCCTACACCCATCGCTTTTGCCAACAACTCAACCCCACCCATTACACAAACCACCCCCAACCATATCTCTCTAACCTTCCTTCCTCTGCCAAGATCTCCCGTGTCTCCTACCCCAACACCTCAAATGCCATCAAACTCAAGCCAACCTGGCCAACAATCAACAAAAAACCCACCATCCAAACCCACATGTATGACACCAAAGAGAACTTGGATTGTTCGATTACCGAACCCACCAAACATACTTCTCATCCAACTTTCAAAAACCACCGCCCAAAGAAACGGACAGATCCAAAGAAAAACACTAATCAACCAAGACACAATAGATCTTCCTCCAGATAACCCCCTACCCCTCTGCCACCTACTTTATACCCCAAACCACCCCGCAACCCCTGCTTCAAAGATGACTGCAAAACAGCCATCAAGAACAGTAAAAAAGCTCTCAGGAACTTTAAAACTAACCTGACCACCTACAACATCAACCTCTTTCACATCAGCTGTGCCAAAGCAAGGCGTACTGTCAAAGACAGTAAATCAAGACTTGAAACAACTTCATATTTTCTCTCACCACTAAGAAGATTTGGAGTATGGTAAACAGCTTCCATGGTAGGGTGGGCGAGTCTCCCATCTCTCTTGGAATGGCAATCTACTCAACGAGAAAAGGGACATCGCTAACTGCCTCGTCACCTCTTTGAGCAACATTTCGTCCTTGGCCAACTGCTCTGATGCTTTCAAAACCAAAAGAATTCATGAGGAAACCCAGAGAATTATTTTTTTCGCCGACAATACCGAGAGCTACAACACCCATCTAACCTTATCTGAATTAAAGCAAGCCATCCACAACACTGGCTGCACCTCCAAGGGCCCAGATAACATCCCCTATCAGTTCCTGAAACATCTCCCCAGCAAGGCCACCACTACCCTACTCACCATCCTTAACTACATTTGGCCCTCACACTCCTTTCCCCTTATCTGGAGGACAGCTGTTATCACCCCCATCCCCAAACTGGGGAATGACAGCCCCAACCCCTCCAGTTACTGCCTCATCACCCTCACCTGCTGTCTCTGCAAAATTATGGAAAGGATCATCAACCAGAGGCTTAACTGGTTCCTCGAGACCAAGAGAATCCTCTTCCCTCACCAAAGCGGCTTCCGGAAACATTGCAGTACCTTGAACCAGTTAGTCACGCTTGACACCACCATCCGGGAATCCTTTGCAAAAAAGGAACACCTCATTGCCATCTTTTCCCACCTCAAAGAAGCTTTCGACACAACTTGGAAATACGACATTACCCGCAAGCTTCACACCATCGGCCTCAAAGGCCACCTCCCTATCTTTATTGAAAACTTTCTCTTATCTAGACAGTTCCAAGTTTGTATTGGCCACACCCTCTCCAACCACTACCCCCAAGAAGAGGGTGTCCCCCAAGGCAGCATCCTCTCCCCTGCTCTCTTCAACCTGAGCATCAACATCATTGTGGACAACTTCGGCCCCAACATCAAATGTGCCCTCTACATGGACAACCTTGCCATCTACTTCTCCCCCAGCTTCTCTTTCATTGAAAATAGGCTCCAACTCAGCCTCACCCGGCTGCAAGAATGGTGGAACAATAACAGTTTTAAATTCATCAAAGATAAGACAGTCTGCATGTACTTCTGTCACTTCAACAACCTACACCCCAACCTGAACCTCGTGCTCAATGGCAATCACATCCCAAAAGTTGACCACACTAAGTTTCTGGGTCTAACCTAGACCCTAAGTTCTCCTACAAGCAAGACATCACCAACCTGAAACAGAAATGCAACCACTCTCTCGACCTCCTCCACTTCCTCTCCAACACCACTTGAGGCTGTGACCTTCACACTTTCCTCAAAATCTTCAGGCTCACATTTGTGCCAAGCCCGACTATGGCAATATTGTTTACTTTGTCATTCACAACTCTTACCTCAACCACATTAACACCATTTAAAATGAAGCCCTCAGGCTTTGCCTGGGTGCCTACAAGACTTCACCCATCACTAGCCTTCACGTTGAAGCTAACAACAACAACCCCCTCCACTTTCTGCTAAGGTGTAGAAAGCTTTTGGAGCTGTCACCAACACCCAAATTCTTGTCTACAACCTCATTAGGTATCCCAATTTTTCTACCCTCATCGATAGGACTAAAACCATTTCCCCTCCCTTCAGCTTACGCATCAAACCTGACCTCCATCATTTGAACGTCAACCCCTCTACCAATAGCACCTTCTCCTGGCCCACTTTTCCTCCCTGGGCCATCCCGCCCCTTTCCATCCACCTAGACCTCTCCACTCATCATAGCCCAAACTCACCCCAACCTCTCCATCAACCTCAACAACCAAACTAAAGACCAACTCTCTAACTACACCTCTATTTATACTGATGGCTGCAAGGAAAGCGACAAGACAGTTGCTGCTTCCGTCATCGAAGACTTTACTCTCAGTAGCAGGATCCCCAACTACTCGTCCATCTTCTCGGCTGAGGCTAAGGCCATCCTGCTCGCCCTCAACTATATTGAGTACTCCCCACTCAGACACTTTGCCATCTTCTCAGACTCCATGTCCGTCCTTCTTTACTCAACCTCAAGTGAGATAACCCCATGTCCCACCTCCTCCACAAACTCTCCCCCTTCTCCCCCTTCTCCCCCTTCTTCCCCCTTCTTCCCCTCCCTGCAGGAAGAGTATTCTTTTCTTCTGGATACCCAGCCATGATGGCATCCCAGTCAATGACAGAGCTGATTCAGCTGCTAAGCTTGCCTTTAACTTTCCCCCTACCGCCTTACCCAAAACCTATTCTGACATCAAATTGCTTATCTCTTCCCTTGTTCGTGACCGCTGGCAAAACCTCATAAAACTCCCAAATTGATAACAAACTCCACAATATCCAGCTTACCTTTCCTACCAAACCCATCATCCACAATCTCTCCCAAATAGACAACAGCCACATTACCTGCCTTAGAATAGGCCACCCCCACCTCACCCACTCCCACCTCCTTACTGCCCCCCCCACCTGCAATAATTGCCATTGCCCCATCACTGTCCATCATGTCCTTCTTGCCTGCTCCCTTTACAACCACCCCAGAGCTTCACAACACCATAGCCGAGCTCTTCCAGAATAATTCCTCTAGATAAAATTAGCTCCTTCCTTCACCATACCTCCCTCGACAAGCATATTCAATCCTCCTCCCCCATCACCAGTCCCAGCTGCCTTGCTATTAGCCCCCATCCTTCCATCAGACTCCTTCTTTCATCTTTTTTCCTTCCTCTGGAATGATCTAACCTCTCGGGCACAATTTGACCTTTTTTGTCGTAGTGCCGTTAAGCCTTCATCAAACAAACAAACAGCTTCCCTGGATGGCAGAGTTCTTAAATGGTTCTTGAGAACATTTACACTGGGGAAAGAGATCACAGATTCAGGCTAGTTGTTCCATTTATCCAAAAATACAATATGAATTGCATTTATTATGCATTGAAGTTACTTGTATCTTTTCTTTTGAAGTCCTGTTCCTGTTTTTTGGTGTGATACGATAGCATCAGGAACCTATGCGGTCATGATGGCGTATGTATGTGTGCATGTATGTGTGTGACTCCAGCTAGTAAACACAATATCTCAAGAACGGTACTGTGGATTCATATCATATGGGATACACAGATAGCCCATTGTCTGAAGATGTGTCCTATTGTTTTAGGTGATGATATTAATGAGTGAGGCAGGGCTTAATTTAAAAAAAATTAAATGCTCATATTTTAACAACCGCTTGTCCGTTTTGTTTCATATTTGGTATAATTTTGACATCAGCTGGTGTATCCATGTTTGTGGTGTAAAAAACATTTGAATTTCACATGTATATTGGGCAGGGCTTAAGATGATTTTGTAAACAAAAAGCTTGTAAACTCGATATCTCAAAACCTATGTACTGGATTCACGCCATGTGTTGTACACATATAGCCCATGGTCTGTAGATGTGCCCTATTGTTTTTAGTGATGATGTCCTGCATATTGAGTGGGCGGGGCTTAATGTTAAAATCTTGAAATGCTTATGTTTTAAGAATCACATGTTTGTTTTGTTTCATATTTGATGTAATTATGATGTGTGCTAATGTGTGCATGTGAATTTAATTAATATGCATAGTGGACGGGACTTTATACAATTTTGCTGAAAAGAAATTGTAAACACGGTATCTCAAGAATTGTAAATTGAATTCATTTTTTTTTGAAAATAAATTCATTATTTTCAAATTTAATATAGAGATAGCCCATAATTAATTCAGAGATAATTTAGAGATAGCCCATGGTCTGATAGCCCATGATCTGTAGCAAATAAATTCATAATTTTCATTACTAATACAGAGATAGTCCATGGTCTGTAGATGTGCTTTATTGCTTTTGTTGGTGATATCTTACATATTAATAAGTAGGCGGGGCTTAATATAAAATTCTTAAAATGCTTTTATTTTGAAAATCACATGTCTGTTCTGTTTCATATTTGTGATAATAATGATGTTAGCTAGTGTGTACGTGTTTACTTTAAAAAAATGTTTACTTTTAATGTTACTTGTAGTGGGCAGGGCTTAAGATAATTTTGTGAACGAAAAGCTTGCAAACACGATATCTCAAGAACTGAAATGGATTCACGTCATGTGTGGTACACAGATAGCCCATGGTCTGCTCATATGGCCTATTGTTTTTGGTAGTGATGTCATTCTATTGATAAGTAGGCAGGGCTTAAAAGTGAAAGTGTTGAAAAAGTGATAAATGAGCATCTGCATGTCTGTTTTGTGTTATACTGGGCATATGCATGGTGGGTGTAGCTTAATGGGAAAGTGTTTAATAAACACCATATGTCATGAACAGGGTATTGGATTTATGCCATATGTGGTACACAGATGGGTTATGGTCTGCACATATGTTATAGTGTTTCGGTAGTGATGTCATGAATATTAATGAGTAGGTGGGGCTTACTGACAAATTCCTGAAATATGATGAATGAGCAACATTATCATACTTGCTATGATAATGTTAATTATTGTGCAAATGCTAATGTTGTCAACATTTTTATCGATCTGCATGGTTGGTGTGGCTTATGAATAAATATCATGGAACAAATATTTCAGGATATGCAATGACATGGCGGTTAATACACAAAACTTGCAAATCAATCAGCATATGAAAAAAAAAAGCATCGGAACCACAAAATTTTGTTCTGGCCTAAATGTTAGTAAGCAATGAATTATTGTAAAGCACGTGCCTTACGTCACCTTGTTATGTCTGACTTGTTCCATAACAATTATTAATGATAGTAACACATGCATTATTTGACTTGATTTATGCAGGGTTTTTTATTTGGCTGTAATCACAGAATTCTGGAAGTCTAGTTCACCACATAAAGTCTTTGGGTCTAAAAGTTGTACACTTGTTTTCTTGTTTATTGTTTTCTCATCAGCAAAATGCAACCGCCATTGTAAGGAGTCAAGGGTCAGTGGTCCAACAGCCTTCAACGCAGGCTATCACCAGCATCCCGCAAACCCAAGCCAATGCCATAGCTCTAGCACAGTCACTCACACCCCAACAGCTTCAGTTGCTACAACAGCCAGTGCAAGGTGTACAGGTTATCAGTGTAAGTTCAACTTTGTATGTAGTTACTGTTTCATGAAAATTTAATGGTATTTAGGGGAAAGTTTTCTCATAAGAAATTCAGAAGAAGTGAATCAAGATGGGACCTTAAAGACTTAAAGGTTTATCCATAATTTAGTGTTAAGTTTTGCATGAGGCAAAGTGGGGGGCATCTACCGATATCAGGTGCATTAACTGATAGACTGTGCATCCATCAATATCCAGTGCATCCACTGATATCAAGTTCATCCACTGATGCAGTGCATCCACCAATATCTGGTGCGTCCAACTACATCTGGTTCATCCACCTACATCTGGTTCATCCACCGATACTCTGTGCACTCACTGATATACCTGTTTTTATATCTATACTAAAATAATATAATGACCAGAATATAAAGAAATATATTTTTTATTATGTAATTAATAGTCTTTTTTTAAACAAATATTACACGATCATCTCCATAAACAAATGCCACTGAAGGACATTCCCATGCAGTGTCATGGATTAAGCATGGTCAGCTGACACTGCTCTACCAATCAAATTTTGGTATCTTTACTATATTTATTAATAACTTTTCAAATTTCCAAATTTTTGGTATGCTTATTACATATAGTGAATAACTTTTCATAGGTACTTTCCCCCATTTGACAACATTAAAGATTGATCAGTATTACTAAGTGGGTAGATGTGACTTAGAGGTTGCAGATGGAAGTCTTCTTTAATATCTTTGCTAAAGAAAATTTTCCCTGGGGAAGAAATGTAAATTTAATATTTGCTTCCTCGACAGAACAAGATGTTGAAGTTGTTTTTTTACATGTCTATTTGTCTCTTTGCCCTGTATCATCTGACTTCTGAACTAATCCTTTAACGGATTAGTTCAGTGGTCAAGCAAACTTATCTTATATGAAAGATGACTTCAATGGAAACAAAATGGCGAGGAAAGCATTCAAACTCTTATTCTGTTAAAGGATTAGTTCAGTGGTCAGGCATGTCTATCTTATATGAAAGATGACTTTAAAGGAAACAAAATGGCAAAGAAAGCATTCAAAAATCTTTTTCCGTAAAAGGATTAGTTCAGTGGTCAAGCATGTCCATCTTATATGAAAGAGGACTTAGAAAGAAGAAAATGGTGAAGAAAGCATTCAAAAATCTTATTCCATTAAAGAATTACTTTAGTGGTGAAGCATGTCCATCTTATATGAAAGATGACTTTAGAGGAAACAAAATGGCGAAGAAAGCATTCAAAAATCTTATTCCGTAAAAGGATTAGTTCAGTGGTCAAGCATGTCCATCTTATATGAAAGAGGACTAAGAAAGAAGAAAATGTTGAAGAAAACATTCAAAAATCTTATTCTGTTAAGGAGATATCTAAGTTTAAAGTTTGGTATCATTTGTATAGAAACGACTGAAATCAGACTAGTTGTGATGTCACATACTCAGATTCCTCAAAGTTTTTATGTTTTCTATTAAAACAGAATCTAGTAAGGATAATTATAGTTAACCATCTGAAGAAAGTTCAATGGAAAATAATTCAAACAGTAAAACGGCTGCTCTTACTTCTTTACTCAATCTTAAATAAGATAACCTCACATGCCACCTCCTCCTCCGCAAACTCCTTTCTCCCACCCTCTGCAGGAAAAGTATTCTTTTCTTCTGGATACCCAGCTGTGTTGGCATCCCGGGTATTGACAGGGCTGATGCAGCCGCTTAGCTTGCCCTCACCCTCCTCCCTGCCCCTTTTCCCAAAACCCTCTCTGACATTAAACCGCTTATCGCTTTCCTTGTTCGGGACAGCTGGCAAACCTCATGGAAGTCCCAAATTGATAACAAACTCCATGTCATGCAGCCCACAATTCCGATCAAAGCCACCATCAACAACCTCTCTCGTATTGACAACGTTCATATTACCCGTCTTAGAATTGGTCACACCCATCTCACCCACTCCCACCTCCTTATTGGCTCCCCCAACCCCTCTGCAACAATTGTCATTGCACCCTCACAATCCATCACGTTCTCCTTGTTTGCCCCTTGTACAACCTTCCCAGAGCTTCCCTCGCTCCCTACAACTCAATTGCTGAGTTCTTTCAGAAAAATCCTCGAGATAAAATTATCTCCTTCCTCCATCATGCCTCCCTCTACAACCATATTTAATTCTCCTCTTCCACCCCCTCTCTACTTTGTTTTTGTTTCAACCATGCACCTCCCCTCACAATCACAGCTTTCTGACCTTTTGTCCTTGAACTTCTCTCATTCTCCCCCTGTTTTCTTTACTTCCTACCTCTAGAATGATCTGACCTCTCAGGCACAATTTGACCTTAGTTGTTGTGGTGCCGTTAAGCCATCATCAAACAAACAAACAGTAAAAAAAGTTGAATGAATTTTTTTTATAAACTTTATCAATTGTTAAGAATGTGAGGCATTCAATAGTAGACTTATTACACCATTTGTATACAGATTAGACAGCTTTAAACTTGAATATCTCCTTAACGGACTGAGATATTAAAGTAATTTCTTTACCATTGTGATTTGAATATCTCCTTAACGGACTGAGACACTAAAGTAATTTCTTCACCATTGTGATTTAATTCAATTCCATGCTCCTCTTTCATATTTGGTTGACCACTCAACTAATCCTTCAAAGTATTTTACCAGCATTTTAGCACATGATAAGATAGTGTCCTTCCTTTTACTAATTCCCTTTAGTTTCTTCCACCCTTTACTATATAAACTTTATTTCCACTCATCTCTTTCAGTTAAATCCCCTCATTCCTTACCCTTTTGGCATATTTGATGTACGTCCTTTCCCTATTTTTGCAGGTGAGAGGACAAAGCACTAAACACTACACCACAGAGATCTGTTTAGAATATTAAAAACATGACGGACACTTGGTCCAACTGTAATTTGAGGCGATAGTTCAAGAAAAAGAAAAAAAATGTACATCTGTGAATTTGAGCAGAATGCAATGTGTTTTGTTTGAAATTTCATCTATTTTTCCTTGTAACTTTACTTTAAAGTTCCATTACCATGAAATCATGTATGCTTGCAATCCAAATCTATTCTTAGCTGAATTTTTATTAAAGTTGTCTTGACTTGAGATTTTTTCATATTATTTATGCTTAAGCTGAATTACAAAGTCAATGCAAGTCAATAAGGTTGTAAGCTGAATTACAAAGTCAATGCAAGTCAATAAGGTTGTAAGCTGAATTACAAAGTCAATGCAAGTCAATGAGCTTGTAAGCTGAATTACAAAGTCAATGCAAGTCAATGAGCTTGTAAGCTGAATTACAAAGTCAATGCAAGTCCATGAGGTTGTAAGCTGAATTACAAAGTCAATGCAAGTCAATGAGGTTGTAAGCTGAATTACAAAGTCAATGCAAGTCAATGAGCTTGTAAGCTGAATTACAAAGTCAATGCAAGTCAATGGGCTTGTAAGCTGAATTACAAAGTCAATGCAAGTCAATGGGCTTGTAAGCTAAATTACAAAGTCAATGCAAGTCAATGAGGTTGTAAGCTGAATTACAAAGTCAATGCAAGTCAATGAGGTTGAAATCATTTTGAGTCAATATTTATGATGTAGATCTGCTGGTCAACCCTACAAATGCCAAATGTCAGCGTTCGTACTGAATATTTGAATCAAATCTCAGCAAAATTAAGTCAAGACCATTCCTCAAAACACACTCACGTCATCACAACTGAAACATTATGAAAGTTGGCCAAGAATTAACAATTTCAACTTATTAATTTTTATGCTAAAATGCAAAATCTGGTGGATGCAATTTATAGTTTTTATTTTTAAGATGCAGAGACAAAATGATATTACTTGTGAACAAGATTTCTCTTTAAGTCTTTTAACTATCCAATTTTGCATGGTATGCATATTATCGTGTGTCCTGTTATTTTCGGTTGTCATATTATTTATATTTATGAGAAGAGAAGACTTAAAGAGGGAATATCATTTCAAGAAGATTGCTTGACTCATCATCAATAAATCTGTTTCCTACTAGTAAAGTCACTTTCACGGTGGTGATTGACTCATCATCAATAAATCTGTTTCCTACTAGTCAAGTCACTTTCACGGTGGTGATTGACTCATCATCAATAAATCTGTTTCATACTAGTCAAGTCACTTTCACGGTGGTGATTGACTCATCAATAAATCTGTTTCCTACTAGTCAAGTCACTTTTACGGTGGTGATTGATTTGCTTTGTCAGTGACTGTGTGAACATTTTGACCAATCAGAAATATTGAAGTGTAGTGTATTTCTATCTTCACGTTAAAATTGCTCAAATGGAGATATCTCTGCAACGGAATTCCTGGTTTCATTCATACTTAGTGTGGTAGTAGTGACATATAGCATGAAGGTTTATGAGTCATGTGAAATTGATCTCATATTAAGGTTCAAGGGTCAGCGTATTAACTGGGAATGTTGGTTAATCATTCCATGGAAGGGAACTATTATGTTGTACACACTTAGCATAATAGGCATCAAAAGTTTACGAAAAGGGTTCAGCTTGGTATTGGGCTAAAAATAGAGAAAACTAAATAATCTGAAATGTTTTTCTTGCTCTTTCTACAGAGAAAGTTATCTTGCTCAGCATAGCAGTTATTTTTCATTTATTTAAATGGTTTGAATTGCAGATGTTTCTATCTACTTTCGTGGAAAGCCCAAGATATTAACAAAATACTTAATAATTTATTTTCTCAAAATCCTTTGCTTGTTGCATGAATATTCATACTTGCTTGCTCATACATATGCATGTTTATGTATATTCATCGCAGCCATTTACTGATCTTAGTAAGATGTGGCAGCAGCATCCTTCTACTCAAGTGACTGAATCCCTGCATCAACATCAACAGCAGCAAGCTCTCACTCCTCAAAAGGTTCATTTGCATAAATTCAACTAACCCCTCATGATTACTAACAAGCACATAAGGATGGGCAGGACAAAACATACCTTCTATCCCCCTCCCCCTCCCTTCTCTTTCAAACGCACACAGTTTCCTTTTTAGTTGCTGATTAGAGGACACTGAACTATACAGAGATCAAATTGTGCATTTAGTCAATTTTAAATAAAGGTACATTTTCTGCTTGCCAAAAATCAGATAGATTTAAGGCTAAAACATTCATTTTTATAGCTGGGTGGTTAAAGATTTATTTGCACTAATCATCAACCATACAAGAAAACAGATTTAGGCTTTATTTCAGTTTGACCATTGTGCCATCACTTTTGTATATTTCATGAAGTGTTGATGTTTAAAAAAGAATCATACAACAAAATGAGGACTTTCACTCCCAGATTTGTGTTCTAAGAAACGATTCCTTTATCCTATAAATGGCTTTAAAGGATTAAGGGATAACCCTACAATCTTTAGTTTTCTTTTCAAAGTTTTGTTATTAAAGTGACAAGTATCAGTCCACTCAATTCACACCCCCTGAAAAATCCTTTGGGTTAGGGGAGAAAACATTCGTTGAGAATATCAAAATTCGATTGTTTAGTCTTTTTAGTGTGATTTTACCCACATTGAAGTTCTATAACTGGATCATAGGAGACCTTAGATTATTAGAGGGGCCAAGCTCTAGCCTTCACGTCATATGGCATTATTTAGTTTATTCATATAATTTACATATGAATTTAATATCACTTTGCAAATAATTGGGGGGCTCTTACCCCATAGGCTCCTATGGCCCTGTCTAAGCTTCCCTGTTGACTTGTTGCCCCTTATGAGAACTAATGACTCTGTATACACAGCATACTGTAAATGTCAGAATTCATCTCAAAGGAATTGTCATCTCAAAGAGAGAGAACATAATATCCACAAAAAATCCATAAAAACCTGACTTATTATATTCATCAGTTTTCAATATTCTTGTGAATTGTTTTTTGTTTTCATTTTTGTTCTCACTTTGCTGTGTTTGAGAGTTACATATTGTATTTGTTGTGGTCATTAAAGATATTTTGCATTGAGACAAGACATAGCATTTTTAAGCAACAAAATTGTAGGTTTTATTTTATAGATTGAAAATTTCACTTGAGTTGTTCCATACCCTGCCTTTGTTGCACAGGCGCACTCCATCAGGAACTTTGAGAGGAATGCCCCTCTTTCCCGTTAATGCCACCACTGGCCGAAACTAATCTTTGGTTCGAGGGATAGGTTAATCCTCTCATTAGATGATCTTCTTTATGATAGGATGGGTATCTGTTGCGGATGCTAAATATTTATAAGATTAAAACTAGCAGCACATTAACTTTTGAGTGTATTGAGTTCCCAATGATGTAGAATGTGTGTTTGTTTTAAGGACCCCATTCCCTTGGGTTGAAGTGGTTTTCATCTAAATTAACCCTTCTACGGACTTAATTCATTTTCAGAGGCTTTTGTTGATGCCCCCCCTCCCCCCTTCCTCACCCTCCTCGCTCCATACAATGAAAATGTCTGAATTACCTCTGTCCATTTTATTACCTTGATGTAGATAATTAACTTTAGAAACATTTGATCTGAAATTAAGTATTTTAGAAGTCTAGAATATGAATATGTTGGACTTGCTTATGAAGCACCATCAGGATCATGTGAAGAAGGTGCTAGTATGAAGATGAATTCATTTTTAGATGTGTGCATTTTCAAGTACATATAAGCTGCAACTGTGGAAAAAATGGGAAATTAAGGTGAAATTTGTGGATACATTTCAAGCAAATAACAATGGAAAGTTCATCAATACAATCTGGTGCTCCGTTTTCTTCATAGAGTTCATTGTTTTGTCATTTTAGTTATTATTGGCCTCATGACTAATGTTTTAATTATCTTATTTTGGGCTCAAATACCCTTCTAACCCTTTTTGTATAAATGTATTTGTTTAGCCATCACCCTTTGCCAAAGTGAAGATTTGTGTGGTACCATAGTGGTTTTTTATTATTTAATTTTAAGTGTGTTTTTCATAGCCATACCTGACCTGGTGAGTGGTTCCAATCTCCTTCCTCATCTAAATTAACCCATACTTGACCTGGTGAGTGGTTCCAATCACCTTCCTCATTCAAATTAACCCATACCTGACCTGGTGAGTGGTTCCAATCTCCTTCCTCATCCAAATTAACCCATACCTGACATGTTGATTAGTTCCAATCTCCTTCCTCATCCAAATTAACCCATACCTGACCTGGTGAGTGTTTCCAATCTCCTTCCTTATCCAAATTAAACCATACCTGACCTGGTGAGTGGTTCCAATCTCCTTCCTCACAAAATTAACCCATACCTGACATGTTGATTAGTTCCAATCTCCTTCCTCATCCAAATTAACCCATACCTGACCTGGTGAGTGTTTCCAATCTCCTTCCTCATCCAAATTAAACCATACCTGACCTGGTGAGTGGTTCCAATCTCCTTCCTCATCCAAATTAACCCATACCTGACCTGGTGGGTGGTTCCAATCTCCTTCCTTATCCAAATTAGTCCATACCTGACATGGTGAGTGGTTCCAATCTCCTTCCTCATCCAAGTTTACCCATACCTGACATGGTGAATGGTTCCAATCTCCTTCCTCGTTTAAATTAACCCATACCTGACATGGTGAGTGGTTCCAATCACCTTCCTCATCCAAATTAAGCCATACCTGACCTGGTGAGTGGTTCCAATCTCCTTCCCCATCCAAATTAACCCATACCTGACCTGGTGAGTGGTTCCAATCTCCTTCCTCATCCAAATTAACCCATACCTGACCTGGTGGTGGTTCCAATCTCCTTCCTCATCCAAATTAACCCATACCTGACCTGGTGAGTGGTTCCAATCTCCTTCCTCATCCAAATTAACCCATACCTGAACTGGTGAGTGGTTCCAATCTCCTTCCCCATCCAAATTTACTCCATCAATAGTGGAGTAACATCTAACTGGATATTGATGTACATTTTCTTCTTTCTATTTTTGTTGCTCCATTGAACATGTCAATGATCTAACTATCATATATCTATCATGTAACTCGCATGTTAAGCTCCATTATCATGACCATTACCTGTAAAGATTCTATTATTTACTTCAAGTCATATCTTACCTTCCATGCTATAAATATGCAATCTGGTCACATGACCTGATTCTAACGCACTTCTAACCGACCTTAAAAACATAGTTACCAACTCAGCCCTAAGCTCCATAATACCTCTAATATCCCTCACTTCTTTTTAGTGCATTGCTGTTCACAACATCGCTGGAAGTGGCCGAAAAATTTCTTTACATTTTTGCCTTTTTCTAACAATTTGTATCCTTGCAGCTCCTATAAAATTTGTATTCACTTTAGCGAGGCAGGCCTACACAAGTGTATTGTGTCAACAATTACTTGCATGCTTCGCTAGCGCGCAATGCCCTGTACATTACGCAATGCCCTGTACATACAACGGCAAATTTACAAATACGCCAAATTTCGAGGGCTTGTTGTAAGCAAATACGCCAGGTAAAATATTTTAACGCAACCTCTGGTTGGTGTGTTACGCACCCACGATGTCCATCAGTAAGCGCTTTATTAGGTCACACTCAGGAGACATCCATCTCACGTGTTACATGAAGATTGTGCTGTGAATTGAACCAGTGCACTCTCTGGGATCAGGCTGCATGGCTGGACCATAGACTCCACTGCGATCGGCACTTGCAAAGAGTGGCAGAGAGGGTGGAGAAGTGACAGTCGGAGAAGTGACAGTCGTCACTTGATGAGGGGCCTGTGGGCCACCTCTCGCAGACGCATATCTGCATGTGCCGATGCACGAGGAACACAGGCGATTCCTGGCGTTCCAATTTAAGGGAGTCATGTTCACATTCAGGGCACTACCCTTTGGGCTATCAACCTCCCCCAGGGTCTTCACTCGGGTAAGGAGGGTTCTGGCGGCCTTTCTACGAAAGCAAGGCATCAGAATAATTATGTATTTAGACGACTGGCTTATCGTCGCAGAAGATGCAGCCACTGTCACAGAACACACAAGCGTAGTCATAAGAGTGGCTCAGGACTTAGGGTGGGTTATCAACCTCGCCAAGTCTAGTCTAGTTCCTTTCCAGACTCCCACATTTCTAGGAGCAATACTGGATTTCACACAGGGTCGTATACGACTGACAGAGGAATGAATCCTAGCCATGAAGGCAGGAGCCGATGTCCTCCTCTTGCAACCAACGTTGCCGGCGAGAGCATGGCTGGTATTCTTAGGATTCCTAGCCAGTCTGGTAGATGTAGTCCCATTGTGCAGGTTTCACATGATCTATAATTTCACCTACTGGATCATTTCGTCCCATCCAGGAGGGACCTCAGTGTTCCCGTCCCCTGTACACAGGCAGTGGTCCCCCACATATTGTTGTGGTGCGTCACACGAAGCTGTTTTCTCACCCGCCAGACCTTCACTATCAGTGGTGACAGACACGCCATTGACGGGATGGAGAGCGCATTTAGCGTGGTCCCAAGTTGCGGGATTTTGGACAGGCACTTGGTGCAGACAGCACATCAATATGTTGGAACTAGAGGGAGTGCTCCAGGCTCTTGTTCAATTTCTACCACAAGTATGGAACAAGACTTCTGATACGTACTGACAACACCGCGGTAGTGACGTATATCAACAGACAGGGAGGCACGAGATCCAGGAGACTCTGGATCCTTGCCAAGTCTCTTCTGTCTTTGTGCATGACAAACAAGGTCAAGCATTCAGGTTGTCCACCTGCCAGGCATAGAGAACACGATCACAGATCTGTTATCTCGCCTCCAAGGAGCCCCCATATAATGGGCCCCTTCTTCTGCAGGTGGCCAATGCGATCTGGTTGACTTTCTGTCTCCCGGAAGTAGATCTGTTTGCGTCTGGACAACCACAAGCTACCAAATTTTGCGCTCTGACCCCCGACTCGACAGCCTGGAGAGTCAAGACATTCATGATTAGGTGGACCCTCTTCGTGGGCTATGCCTTTCCGCCGTTCGCACTAGTACAGAGAGTACTAGACAAGGTGACGTACGATCATTGTCCCAAGTGGCAGCCCAAAGTCGGAGACCCCTCTTTGGGGATGTATTCTATCCAAATTTGGAATGATCTGAGACTGGTGCCAGAATAGGTCGGTTTCTTTGCATACAGTGACATAGCGGATTTCTTGTTGTGTCAGTTTAATGTGAATAAATCCATCAATACAATCAAGGGTTTTAGGACAGCCATAGCAGCTATCCACCAGGGTTTTCAAGATAAGTTGAGCGATCAACGCGCAGGCTTCAGAAAGATTAGTTAAAGGAATGTTCTTACAAAGACCTTCAGTTCGGAACCTTGCTCCCCCGTGGGACATGCAAGTAGTTCTCGAGACACTAGCACAGGCGCCGTTCAAGCCGCTGTCTGCATGTCCGCTTAAAGAACTTGCGATCAAAAATGTTTATCTACTCTCCGCCGCCTCTGCCAGACTCAAAGGTGCCGTTCACATGCTTTCATACTTAAAGAAGTCCACATTTGCTTCGAATCTGGGTGTGTATGGCTCATACCCGACCCAGCTTTCTTGGCCAAATATCAAACTCTAGAGTTTCTACTGGAACCGATATACCTTCTGTCACTTTGTTTTCTGACATATCAGAGCACAGGGCCTGGTGCCCTGTTTGATGTCTCAAACAATATATTAAACATACACAATCCTCACTGAATGACATAAAAGCTTTATTCGTGTCTTTACAAAATCTGCATCGTGCCATTTCGCTTGAGACGATTTTGCGATGGAATAAATCCGTATTTTTTACGGAATAATCGGTTAAGGCACATCAGGTACGAGGCATAGCTACATCAATTGCGCTATTTGATAGGCTTCCCCTTAGTGAGATTCTTCACGCTGCGGTATGGAAAGCACCAGCCACATTCGTCTGTGCATATCTGAAGGATATACCAGACTACCAAGGTGGAGTTGCAAGGGCCGTTTTTTTTCAGAAGAGGACCGTCCCTTCATGAGGTGAATATCCTTGTATTTTATTCATGTTCTCTCATTTCAGTTGCGATTCACTCGTTAATTTATTGACATCTTGGACGTTTACCAACGAAATTCGGCCACTGTTTCGGCACGTTTAATTCATTTTATTTTACTAACGAAATTTTTGCCGTTCAGGCACTTTTTATTTTCTTTGATTTTACTAACAAAGCTTTGCCGTTGTTTGGGCAATTTCTAGTTTGTTGTTTTACTAACAAAATTCTGCCGCTGTTCTGGCAATTTCTGTTTAGCTTTAACTTTACGGACGGTTTTTTTTCCCTCATGTTTAACAAAACCGCCCCAGTCCTCTGGCGAACCTTGAAAGTTTTTGCATATTGGCTGTTGTTTACAAATTGACTCTGTTCACTAACAACTTCTGTTAACATGCGTTTCCAGGCAACTAACCCATGTTCAGTCGACTTCTTGCTTTGGTTATTGCTAACAGGTTGTTCCCTGTTCTGGGTCTTTGTTATAACTAGGAGTGGTTTACTATTTCACAGTACTTCCTATTCAAGAGGTTTTTTGTCCTTAAGAGGATACGAATTCTAATCCTTTAAGTAGGATTAAGCTAGTGTGAGGTTTAGGACCAGCCTTTTGGAAATTGAGCGTCAGCCTAAACTTCCTACCTTCTGTTCCTCTGTTGCAATCTAATTCCATATTTATAGCATGCAAGGTAAGAAGTAAATTTACCCCGCTAAGTGTAGCAGGGATATTTACGAGAGTTATACTCCCCTCTCGTTCAGGCCTCAGTGGTATGTTAAGTGAGGGATGTTAGAGGTATTATGGAGGTTAGGGCTGGGTTGGTAACTACATTTTTAAGGTCTGTTAGAAGTGCGTTAGAAACAGGTCATTGGACCAAATTGCATATCTATAGCAAGGAAGGTAAGTATAGCTTTTGTAAATATCTCCGCTACGCTTTAGCGGGGTAAACTTATGGCATAGCATACCTGATCTGTAATGTATTCATATTAAGTATGCATATCGGTTATGCTATACATGCATATCGGGTATGCTATACATGTATCTCGGGTATGCTATACATGCATATCGGGTATGCTATACATGTATCTCGGGTATGTATACATGCATATTGGGTCGGCTATACATAATATCGGGTATACTATACATGACATATCCGATATGCTATACATGCATATCGGGTATGATCTACATGCACATTGGGTATGCTATACATGCATATCAGTTATGCTATACATGCATATTGGGTATGCTATATATTCATATTAGGTATGCTGTATATGCATATCGGGTATGGTATGCATGCATATCGGGTATGCTATTTACATTTCGGGCATGCTATATATGCATTTCAGATATGCTATACATGCATATTGGGTATGCAATAGATGCATATCAGATATGTAATACTTTCAAAAGCATTTCAAATTAAATCCATTACTTTTCCCCAGGTGAATTAGGTCATGATATGTGAGGTTGGAATTTGATTTGACAGGTACTGCAAACCTAATCCGTTTATGCTTATATACAGTAGTAAGTCAGGAAGGCTAGGATTTTAACATGTAATGATAGCTCCATTCTTCAGCACCTGTTACTGACAAATCATCATGTGGCTTGATGTCTAGTGATTGTTTTAAAGGATTAGTTCTTGGGTCAAGCCTGTTTATCTTTTATAAAAGAGGACTTCAAAAGAAACAAAATAGTGAATAAAGCATTAAAAAATCTTATTTCGTTAATGAGATATCTAAGTTAAAAGTTTGGTATCATTTGTGTAGAAACGACTGAAATCAGACTAGTTGTGATGTCATAGCTTCAGATTCCTCAAAGCTCTTATGTATTCTATCATATTTTGTCCTGTAATTTTATGGCTGAAAAACCATGGGGTTTGTTAAAAAAGTAGTAAATTTGAATCTGGGAAGGGTATTTATAGTATACCACCTGAAGAAATTTAGAGGAAAATAATTGAAATAGTGAAAGAATTAAATACACTTTCTTTAAAAACAATTGTTAAGAATGTGAGGATGAGGATGCCAACTTTTCATAGTAGACTTACTACACCAGTCATTTGTACGCAATAAGACAGAGCTTTAAACTTTAATATCTTCTTAACGGAATAAGATTTTTTAACGATTTATTCACCATTTTGTTTCTTTTGAAGTCCTCTTTTATATAAGATGAACATGCCAGACCATTAAACTAATCCTTTAATGTATTATGTACTCGAGTGTTTTCACATTTTTTAATTAAGATTACTAATTAGATTGAATTAATCAAAAGGTGTTGTTTAATTACTTATGAATAGATAAGATTATTTAATCCTGAATACAGCGATATTTATATTTTGAAGTGGCATTTTCAGATTTTGTGTTAGCTGATCAAAGTTCAAGTAATTTGCGATCTATACAAAACTTGTGGTAACAAATTTGCAAAAAGGATTGCATAGTATGATATTAAAATTCAAAAAGGCAAATTTGTCAAGTTTGGTCTGATTGTGACATGATTGATCTTATCTACGTTGTTTTATTTTGGATAGTGTTACAAAAACCCTCACTTGCCTCTATCTCTCCCTAAACCTTTAACATGATTATGATGTATCACGCTTTCAAAAAATAATCTGGGGTATTAAAGACTAACAAGAACGGAGGAGTGAAGCTATTTGGCTAAGGAAGAAGCAGATAGGCACGAGTTGGGGGATGTGAGGGGGTTCTTACATTAAGGCATTCTACATGCTGAGGAAGATCCTACAAAATGGAGGTCTTCCCTATTGGGAAGATCAGGAAAGGTTCGTATAGGATTTACTTACAGAATAAGTCAGAAACTTCCTAAAAAGTTGTTTATAATGTAGGAAGGTGGAGAAGGAGACCTTGCCATTCTTGTTATTGATAGTCGTCTAATGCAGATCTTTTGAAAACTGCAGGTTTACCTTGAGCAGCTTCAAATTGCAGTGGTGAATAATCAACATTATCACGTCTTGAATTCAATTGGGTGTCCTTGATATATTGTCCTGATGAATCTCAGCATGGTACCAAGCTGCTGATAAAATAGCTTAAACGATTCATGAAATAGCTTAAATGAGTTATGAATCTCAGCATGGTACCAAGCTGCTGGTGAAATAGCTTAAACGATTCATGAAATAGCTTAAATGAGTTATGAATCTCAGCATGGTACCAAGCTGCTGATGAAATAGCTTAAACGAGTTATGAATCTCATCATGGTACCAAGCTGCTGATGAAATAGCTTAAAGGAGCTATGAATCTCAGCATGGTACCAAGCTGCAGATAAAATAGCTTAAACAAGTCATGAATCTCATCATGGTACCAAGCTGCTGATAAAATAGCTTAAACGAGTTATGAATCTCATCATGGTACCAAGCTGCTGATGAAATAGCTTAAACGAGTTATGAATCTCATCATGGTACCAAGCTGCTGATGAAATAGCTTGAACGAGCTATGAATCGCATCATGGTACCAAGCTGCCTATGAAATAGCTTAAACGAGTTATGAATCTCATCATGGTACCAAGCTGCTGATGAAATAGCTTGAAGGAGCTATGAATCTCAGCATGGTACCAAGCTGCTGATAAAATAGCTTAAACGAGTTACGAATCTCATCATGGTACCAAGCTGCTGATGAAATAGCTTAAAGGAGCTATGAATCTCAGCATGGTACCAAGCTGCTGATAAAATAGCTTAAACAAGTTATGAATCTCAGCATGGTACCAAGCTGCTGATGAAATAGCTTAAACAAGTTATGAATCTCACCATGGTACCAAGCTGCTGATAAAATAGCTTAAACGAGTTATGAATCTCAGCATGGTACCAAGCTGCTGATAAAATAGCTTAAACGAGTTATGAATCTCAGCATGGTACCAAGCTGCTGATGAAATAGCTAAAAGGAGTTATGAATCTCATCATGGTACCAAGCTGCTGATGAAATAGCTTGAAGGAGCTATGAATCTCAGCATGGTACCAAGCTGCTGATAAAATAGCTTAAACTAGTTATGAATCTCATCATGGTACCAAGCTGCTGATGAAATAGCTTAAACAAGTTATGAATCTCATCATGGTACCAAGCTGCTGATAAAATAGCTAAAAGGAGTTATGAATCTCATCATGGTACCAAGCTGCTGATGAAATAGCTTGAAGGAGCTATGAATCTCATCATGGTACCAAGCTGCTGATGAAATAGCTTAAACAAGTTATGAATCTCATCATGGTACCAAGCTGCTGATGAAATAGCTTGAAGGAGCTATGAATCTCAGCATGGTACCAAGCTGCTGATAAAATAGTTTAAACTAGTTATGAATCTCATCATGGTACCAAGCTGCTGATGAAATAATAGCTTAAACAAGTTATGAATCTCATCATGGTACCAAGCTGCTGATGAAATAGCTTAAAGGAGCTATGAATCTCATCATGGTACCAAGCTGCTGATGAAATAGCTTAAACTAGTTATGAATCTCATAATGGTACCAAGCTGCTGATGAAATAGTTTAAAAGAGCTATTGGTCCAAAAGTGGGGGCATCAAGGGAAGTTTGATATAACACAAGTTTAATAGTTTGATACTTTGTGTCGTTGAAAAATTACTTAAGTATTCATATGGAGTAATTATGATTAATTTGAGCATTCATATCGAAGGTTTTCAGTGCCATCACGTGCATGAAAAATGTGTTCGAATACTCTTGAGACTTAATTTGCCTGCCAACTCCTTAATCTTTCTCCTGTAATAAAATGTCAGATCCTACTTTCACCTGAAGTCAAAGGAGACATAAAGTCTGACATAATCCTCAGTTCATATGATAGAATTAAAAGTAACAAATTTTCTGACCAAGTTTCATGACCCCTTAAGCAATCTAACACAATTTTTATGATTATTAAAAACTTTGATTCTACTACTAAATAGTACTATAGGAGCCGCCATTTTGATTTCAAAACATGCAGATTATGATGTCACCAGCCCAGCAAGATGTTGGAATGCTTTGTATATCTTTATAATCTACCTCAAGATTTCTAGGTTATAAGAAATATTTTTTCTTGTGTAAGGTCAAGGAATTTTTTGTGTTCACATGAAATTAACAAAACATATCTGTTACAAATTTGTGGCACATCATTTTGGAATGAAAGCTTGAATTACATTTATAAAGAAAAACATTAAATTCCTTATGAACCTATTGGGGAAATTATGTCATCATGCACAAATTTCAATATAGAATTGAACAAAATGGCAGCCTCCATGTGTCAACTTCAAACATGAATAACTTGAGATAGTAATAAGATTTTGACTTGCTGTTTTTGGTAGTTGGTTAAGATTTGTATCCTCTATCATATGAAATAATGATTGTATCAGACATTATGTCTCCTTTAAAATATCTTAAATTTCCTTTGTCAACTACAGCTTAATCCGCAGCAACTGGGACTTGGCGGAATACAGCAGATATCACTTCAGGATCTACAGCAACTGCAGCAGCTGCAGCAACAAAACCAAAACTTGCAACAGTTTGTATTACTGCAGACAGGCCAGGTGAGTTATAGCTCTATGCACCATATTCCCAAGGTGCTTGCACAGGTACCAAACATGACCATAACACCAAAGGCAGGAATTACAAATTGGGAGGAGTGGGTTCATTTTTTATGATTGTAAAAGGTCCAGAAGAAAATATAGAATTAAAATGTGACTAACCCCTGTTGGGTTTATTTCTCTTGCTATGTATACCAACAGGTCCAGGCAACATCGTATGAACAATTTTTTTCTTGAAGGGGGGGGGGATTAAAGAAAAATTGTTTTTTTTTACAAGGAAGAATAGACAATTAAGTTAGTATAAGACACAATGTACGTGGCAGTACATGCACGCTCGCAGTGCAGTGACCTGTCACCTGCATGTACACGTACTAACAGCATGCCGTATGCTACACATATGCAGGCACTACATCAGTATATATGATGTAATGCTACATTTTACAGCCAAGTGTGATCAATTCAAATGATTATAATTGGGGAAACTAAAATTGGATCCGGGATCGGACCGAGGTATTATAAATTATAATCGAATGAATCAGAAAAACAAGCACCGAAAAGGTTTATATGTTTCACAGAGGGTACAAATAAGCCCAATAAGAGGTTTTCTTTCCTGAAAAGTGAAGGAGGGGGAGGGTTGGGGGCAAAAGCATTCTTCTGCCCCTCATATTTTTTACTGTTCTTCCCCCTTCCCCCACCCCCACTTCCTATGCCCTTGGGTCCAGGGGAAACATGGTTATGTTTTATTTTTGGTGCATTGGGAGGGAACTTTAACATATTTTCTCTGTAAAATTTGGAGACTTGAGAATTCTAAATGTGCCCTCGCATGTACAAACTTAATAGCTTGGAAGGATATTCAATTAATTTTATCACCCACCCCACCGTCATGATTTCTGTCCTTTTTTGTTGAAATGGGATACGCCCTCCATGATGTATAAATTTAATAGATCTAGTAACCGTTAAAGTCGGACAATGCACCTCCTCTCTCTTTAGATGATATCTAGCTTAGTGAAGAATTCCAAAGAATTGCCTTTAGGGACTTCCAGGATCAAAGACTCTTGTTCACCATTGTTGTGAAGTCCCTGAATTGTGGGGAGCTCTTGCACCCTGGTGTAGCAAGCCAATGAGATGCACCATTTAGAGCCTCTGCAACTCCCTTGTTATTTGTATAACCTCTTGCAATTTTCTGACAATAATCAATGAATGGAACCTGGGCTGGTGAATAATTTGACAAATTTGACCATATGGACTTCAAAGATTAAAGCACCACCTGGGGTGTAGGAAGGGTTACCTCCAGAGGGGCAAGAACCCACAAATATTTTCCAGTAGCAAACATGAAACTTACATTCGTGAATGTATATCCTTCAAATGTTGCTGCTGTTTTGGGAAATCTCTTTTCTAGCTATCCAAAGAGCTTTAATGGTATATTAGGGGGTTAAGTAAGTACCTTTTGTGGAGTAAAAATGACTTGTTGTGCTTTAATGTTTTAATTGAATTAACCTGAATATATTTTCTTTTAACCAGAAGCATTGTGAATAAATAGGAGGAAAGGGGTGGGAGGGGGGAGGCTCTTAGCCTTATATTGAAGGTATTTGTTGCATTTTACATTATACCACATTATGTAAATATTTTCTGTAGAAGGTGGAGGCAGGAGAGGTAGGGGTTTACTCAAAATCTTTTCTTTGAAATGAGAAAAGTTAACTGCCCTTTGGATTGTTCATTGTTAATAATCCAGCCCTGCTTGGAGCATTAACCAAGGCTATGCTTATGTAACACTGCATGCCGCATGGCTTCTACTTTCACACAGATAACTCCCAATGTGCTTCTGCAGCAGAAAAACCAAACTTTGAACCAGCAAGGATTATTACAACAGGTACTTATGTCATTATTATATTAGATTCATTCCTTTAATGTACTGTTGTATGCATGAGGTTGACAGCAACTAAAGTTGTAAATACCTTTCCTTGCTCTTCCTATGTATTCAGCTCTATATAAGCACCCAACAGTAGTTTTATTGTTATTGTTGCTGGTTGGCTCAACTGGTTGACTCAAGTGGTAGAGCATCAGTTTTGCAGCTGGAAGGTTGTGGGTTGAATCCCTGATGGAGTCCTACCAAAAACTTTAAACATGGGACCTCGCGTGGTGCCCGGCATAAGGCATTGGATCAGGGTAATGGTACAAGCTTGTCTGCCATGTGTTAGCTGTCCCTTTGAGCCTCAAAAGTTCCCCTTGTAAAGCACTTTGAGTATGCATACTTGTGGAGAAAAGTGCTTAAAAAAACCAAACTTGTATTATTGTTGTTTTTGCTATTATTACCATTGCACATTAAAGTTCAACAAGTGTTATATGAAAGGAACATTGCTGAATTAAGTGTCAGATTACCCTCACTGAAGAAAGTGGTGCACTTGCTTTAAAGAGTCACTCCTCAAAGTCATGTTTTGATGTGTTTGATTTCACTCAGAAGCCCCCACGCACTTGTCACCTTCTTGACATGTTGTGATTACATTCTACAATGGTCACCGCAATTTATGTGGTCCTTTAAAGCAAATACGTTGTCTGTAGCATTAAAATTTCCAGATAGCTCCCTGCCTCCTTATGGCGTGCAACACAAACAATTACAATATCACCCACAACATTATACAATGGAACATTAGGAGCCTTAAGGCCAATTTAGAAGAAATTGACCTACTGGCCACCACCTTCAACCCGGTTGTCTTCTGCTTACAAGAAAACCTTCTTGAAAACCACTGACCATTATTCTCTCAACAACTTAGCTTGCTGCCATAAACATCAAGTGAATGCTGACAGGGCCTGTTTGGGCGTCTTTATTCTCGTTAGACATGATATCCCACATAGCCCTGTTCATGTGAACACCGACCTTCAGGCCATCTGTATGTCTATCTTCCTCCACAAAACCTTCACTCTTTGCAATATCTTTCTCCCCCAATGCCAATGTTTAGCCAACCAGCCTTAACAACCTCATCTTTCAGCTCCCCTCCCCCTTCATCCTTCTTGGTGACTTCAATGCCCACAGCCCCCTGTGGGGCTCCAATACCACCACCCCCAGTGAAAACACTCTTTGACAGCACAGCCTCTCCTTGCTCATCACTAACTCCCCGACCTTCCTTCACCCTGCCACACGCTCCCTCACTTGTATTGACCTGTCTATCTGTTCCCCAAACTCCTTGATTTTAGCTAAAAGGTCACTGCTGATCTCTGTGGTAGTGACCATTACCCTTTCTTATTCACTCCAATCTTCAAACCCCCACAGACCAATCCCCCAATTGAAACCTCGAGAAGGCTGACTGGCCCATTTTTGAAACCCTCTGCGACTCACACCTCTTCCCCCATCTCTTCAAGGGTGAGGATCCCATGTCAAGCTTCAGTAATATCTTTATCAACATCGCCGGCTGCCTCTTTCCCAAAACCTTCAAATCCCCTAACCATCCCCACCCCTGGTTTACTGATGAATGCTAAACCGCCATCAAGAACAGAAAAATGTCCCTCAGAAACTTCAAAACTTACCCGACCACCCACAACCACAACCTCTTTTGCATCAGCCTTGCCAAAGCCAGACACACTATCAAAGACAGTAAAACCAACACTTGGAACAACTTCATCTCTTCTCCCACCATCAACACTCCCACTAAGAAAATTGGAACAACTTCATCTCTTCTCCCACCATCAACACTCCCACTAAGAAAATTTGGAGAATGGTTAACAGCTTCCACAGCAGGATGGGCAAGTCTCCCATCTCTCGTGGAACGGTAAACTTCTCACTGCGAAAAAATACATCCTTAACCACCTCGTTGCCTCTTTCAGCAACATCTTATCTCGGCCAACTACCCCAATGCTTTCAAAGCCAAAAAAGCTTGTGATGAAGCTTGGAGCACAACACAGAGAGCTACAACACCCCTCTCTCCCTTTTTTAATTAAACCAAGCCATCCACGATGCTTGCGCTGCAACTTCAAGGGCCCAGATAACATCCCCTACCAGTTCCTGAAACACCTCTCCAACAAGGCCCCAGTTACCCTACTCACCATCCTCAACCATATTTGGTCCTCACACTCCTTTCCACCTATCTGGAGGACAGCTATTATCACTCCTGTCTACAAACTGGAGAAGTACAGTACCGACCCTTCCAGCTACCGCCCCATTGTCCTCACCTGCTGTCTCTGTAAAATTATGGAAAGGATCATTATCCGGAGACTAAAGTGGTTCTTTGAGACCAACAGAATCCTCTCTCCTCACCAAAGCGGCTTCTGGAAACATTGCAATACCCTGGACCAGATAATTACGCCCAACATCGCTATCCGGGAATCCTGTGCAAAAAAGGAAAAACCTCATTGCTATCTTTTTCGACCTCGAGAACACTTTCGACTCTACTTGAAAGTACGGCATTACCCACAAACTTCACAATCGGCTTTAAAAGCCACCTCCTTATCTTTATTTAAAACTTCTCACCCAGGCAGTTCCAAGTTCTTATTAGCCACACCCTCTCCAACCCCTACCCCGAAGAAGAAGGCATTTCCCAAGGCAGCATCCTCTCTCCCACTCTCTTCAACTTGAGCATTAACGACATCGCGGACAACCTTGGCCAACCTTGGCCCTAACATCAAATGTGCCCTTTATGTGGACAACTTCACCATCTTCTACTCCTCCCCTACACCATCTTCTACTCCTCCCCTACCTTTCCTCTTGTCGAAAATAGGCTCCAACTCAGCCTCAGCCTTCACGTTAAATCCAACAAACCCCCCTTTCTGCTAAGGTGTAGAAAACGTAGCCTTCCTACACTTTTAGAGCCTCACCAACACCCAGAAACCTGTTTACATCCTCGTTAGGTACCCCAATTTCTCCACCCTCTTTGATAGGACTAAAACCCTATACCCTCCCATCAGCTTGCGCATCAAACCAGACCTCCTCCATCTCGGCATCAACCCTACCACTCTTGGCACCTTCTCCTTGCCCACTTCTCCTCCCTGGGCCACCCCCTCCCTTCTATCCACCTGGGCCCTCTCCACTCATCACAAAACCCAAACCTACCCTAACCTCTTCATTAACCTCCACAACCATATTAAAGACCAACTCTCAAACTAGACCTCCATCTATACTGATGGCTCCAAGGAAGGCGACAAGACAGCTGCTGCTGCCGTCATCCACGACATCACCCTCAGTAGCAGGCTTCGCAACTACTCGTCCATCTTCTCGGCCGAGACCAAGGCCTTCCTCTTCGCCCTTAACTTTAGTGAGTACTCCCCACTCAGCCACTTTCCCGTCTTCTCCGACTCCAAGGCTGTCCTTCTTTACTCAATCTTAGATGGGATAATCCCACATCTCTCCTTCTCTGTAAACTCCTTTCACCCCCCCCCCCCCTCCCCTCTCCCTGCAGGAAAAGTATTCTTTTCATCTGGATTCCCAGCCATGTTAGCATCCCTGGCAATGACGGAGCTGATGCAGCCGCAGATTCTTGCCCTCAACCTCTTCCCTACCGCTTTCCCAAAACTCTTTCTGACATCAAACTGCTTATCGCTTCCCTTGTTCGTGACTGCTGGAAAACCTCATGGGACTCCCAAATTAATAACAAACTTCACATCATCCAGCTCACCATTCTGATCAAAAGCACCATCCACAACCTCTCCCGTGCCGACAACATTCACATTACCCACCTTAGAATAGGTCACACCCACCTCACTCACTCCCTTCTTATTGGCTCCCCCACCCCTCTGCAAGAATTGCCATTGCTCCCTCATAGTCCACCACGTCCTCCTTGCTTGCTCCCTGTACAACCTTTACTAAGCTTCCCTTGCTCCCCATAACTCAATAGCCGAGCTCTTCCAGAAAAACCCTCCGAATAAAATCTCCTTCCTTCATCATGCGTCCCTCTACAACCATATTTAGTCCTCTCCTACCCCCTCTACTTTTTTTTTTGTTCACCCATGCACTTCCTCTCTCGACTTCAACTTTCTGGCTCTCTTAGTTCCCGTGTTTCTCTCACTTTCCCCCTGTTTTCTCTTCTTTCTAATTCTGAAATGATCTAACCTTTCAGGCACAATTTTACCCTTGCTGTCGTGGTGCTGTTAAGCCCTCATCAAACAAACATTAACAACTAACTCCTAATAGTTTTGTTGCTTTCTCCTTTGAATAATATCAACTTTAATTATCCTCATCCTTATCCTCATCCTTATTCTCATCCTTATCCTCATCCTTATCCTTGTCCCTATCCTCATCCCTATCCTTATCCTCATCCCTATCCTTTTCCTTATCCCTATCCTTATCCTCATCCTTCCCCTCCTCATCCCTATCCTCATCCTATCCTCATCCTTATTCTCATCCTCATCACTAATTCTTATCCTTATCCTTATTCTCATTCTTATCCTCATCCTTGTCCCTATCCTTATCCTCATCCCTATCCTTATCCTCATTCCTATCCTTATCCTCATCCTTCCCCTCCTCATCCCTATTCCTATCCTCATCCCTATCCTCATCCTTATTCTCATCCTTATCCTTATCCTCATCCTTATCTCATCCTTATTCTCATCCTTATTCTCATCCTTATTTCTTATTCTCATTCTTATTATCATCCCTATCCTTATCCATATCCTCATCCCTATCCCTATCCTCATCCCTATCCTTATCCTCATTCCTATCCGCATCCTCATCCTTATTCTCATCCCTATCCTCATCCTTATCCCTATCCTCATCCCTATCCTTAACCCTATCCTTAACCCTATCCTCATCCTTATCCTCATCCCTATCCCTATCCTTAGCCTCATCCCTATCCTCATCCCTATCTGCATCCCTATCCTCATCCTTATCCTCATCCTTATTCTCATCCTTATCCTTATCCTCAACCCTATCCTTGTCCTCATCCTTTCCCTCATCCCTATCTCTATCCTTAGCCTCATCCCTATCCTCATCTCTATCCTCATCCCTAATTCTCATCCTTATTCTCATCCTTATCCTCATCCTTATCCTCATCCTTATTCTCATCCTTACTCTTATCCTTATCCTTATCCTCATCCCTATCCTTGTCCTCATCCTTTCCCTCATCCCTATCTCTATTCTTAGCCTCATCCCTATCCTCATCTCTATCCTCATCCCTAATTCTCATCCTTATCTTCATCCTTATCCTCATCCTTATCCTCATCCTTATCCTCATCCTTATTCTCATCCTTATCCTTATCCTCAACCCTATCCTTGTCCTCATCCTTTCCCTCATCCCTATCTCTATCCTTAGCCTCATCCCTATCCTCATCTCTATCCTCATCCCTAATTATCATCCTAATCCTCATCCCTAATTATCATCCTAATCCTCATCCTTATTCTCATCCTTATCCTCATTCTTATCCCTATCCTTATCCTTATTCTCATACCTATCCTCATCCCTATCCTTATCCCTTTCCTTATCCTCATGCCTATCCTTATCCTCATGCCTATCCTCATCTCTATCCTCATCCCTAATTCTCATCCTTATTCTCATCTCTATCCTCATCCCTATCTCTATCCTTAGCCTCATCCCTATCTCTATCCTTAGCCTCATCCCTATCCTCATCTCTATCCTCATCCCTAATTCTCATCCTAATCCTCATCCTTATTCTCATCCTTATCCTCATCCCTATCCCTATCCTTATCCTTATTCTCATACCTATCCTCATCCCTATCCTTATCCCTTTCCTTATCCTCATGCCTATCCTTATCCTCATGCCTATCCTCATCCTTATCTTATTGATTATAGTATGGGAGATAATTAGTGTTTTAAATGACAATCCAAACTTAACACTTGGTAGTAAATGTTCACTGTGAGAGAATTCCTCCATTATTGTTAGGACCTAGCTATAACTTGGGCCAGGGCTGAAAATTAGCATAAGCCTGCTAGCCTAGGGCTAGTTGATTTTATATATGGGCTAGCACGAATTGAATATGCAAGCCCATTGAGCTAGTTTTAAAAGTCAGATATTATTTTAGTTTGTATCGGAAGGAAAGTAAACAGTATGGACTTGTGAAAAGTTAAGTCGGGCAAGTGAAAAGTGAGGCGAGGAAGTTCGACAGGCTACTGATTAACAATTTATGCTAATTTTAAACCCTGTTCTGTCAGAGCCTAAGGCTAAGCCCATCTTGCAGTTCCAACTAACCTGTTGTGTTTTAACATAGGAAATAATGATTGCACATGAGTTCTTCACACATCATTGTTCGCTACCTTGTTTAGCCAGTTTGAAAAAAGACACTCTTATCTCCGTAAGTGCATCTTATAAGATATCAGTTTTCTGATATTTACATCTTATTCCAAAAAATCCCCTTATCAATCACTGGGATCCTCCTTGTACCATCAGTTGATCCACTTTTACCTTCTTTCTTTTTTATAAATAGTATTATTGTTCTCTCTCAAATTTGAAATAGTTTTAGTCTTTCACAATGTGAAATTTTATAGGATAATGCCTGTATTTGCAAAAATAATACAGCATTAATAATACAGCAGGTTAAAATGGTAAGTTGCAAATAAGTGAAGATCAAACTTATCGAAATTGATTTCAAAGAAATTTCCATACCCTCCAGTTTTCATCGAACTTGCTTTTTAAATAAATCATGGTAGCAATGTGCTTTTGAGTAAACATTTTTGCACCATTTTGATTGATTTTTTCACCGGAAAAATTTAGAATCTTAACGCAATGAATTCAAAATAAATTATTATTTAAGTTATAGGCAAGACATAGGAGAAGAATTTCCAGAACCTAGGAACAACAGTTGTTTAGCTTAAGATATAAGCTCAGACAGCACTCGAAATTAGCATTGGTTTATCATGGGCCCAACTTTTCACAAGCCTATTTCTTCATGGTTCACATAAACATACTAGAACAAATATGAATATATAAGACTAGCTCGATGGGCTTGAAGGATTGAAATTGTGTTTATAATCAACTAGCCTGGGGCTAGCGGGCTTATGCTAATTTTGAGCCCTGAGCTCGGGTGTTAATACAATTAGTGCAGTAGTTTTGTGAGAGCAATTCAAATATTATCATCCACAGGAGTCTGTTAATTTCCTCTTCTTCGTTTCACTAGGTCACGCCAAACCTTATTTTCCAGAAGACACCAACCTCATCTGCTCAACAAACACTTCAGCAGGTATGCTACTGTTTCTTTGTTATCATGTATTTCTCTTCTCTCATCCATCCATGATAATTGATAACATTGGTTTCATCACCAATTTTCTGCATCATCATTCACATGCACTTGATTTTAACACATTGGTCTGAAGTGAAATGGAACTCAGAAAGAAAGATTTACTTCACTACCATAAAAAATTAAAGGATTACTTCAGTGATTTTTGTTTGGAGGAACATGAGTGGAGAGGAGAAACTAGGGGCTTAGCATGCACCAAATGGTCTACTGCTGCGATCCTGGGACAAACACCTGATATAGGTCCAGGGGGAAAATTCTGCAGGAGATCCTACACTGAAATACAATCATTTTTAAATAAAATAGGATATCAACATGATTTTCCCCCATTTTTTTTATATTTTAATAATCCTCATGTCATTTAAATGCAAATGAAAAATTCTCATTAATATTTCTTAAATGTGTCATTATAAAAATTAAGCTGGTTTTGCTGATAGAAAGCCTTTCAAACAGCTAGTAGCATAGCGAGGGGGGTAGCAGATGGCAATCATTCCCTACATACTGGTGAATGACAGAACACAAATTCTCACCCGACTATGATGGTGTACTTTTGGTAAAAATGCATCCTGATTAGCAAAGGTGAATTCCTTGTAGCAAATAAGGCTGTAGTGTTGGCTCCAAATAGCTGGTTGATCAAATGTTATATGAAGTGATATTAAAGGTGTTTCATGCAGTTTTGCTTGTAAATGAAGAATATAAGGGTGTTAGTCATGTCAGTCATTCATTTCACTTTTTTGTTGGTTTTCAGGGCAGTATGGATTGTCTCTGTTTTACTCGTATATGGCATATTTTTTATATTTGATTTGGGGAAATGTTTGTTTCATGTTTACTAGCAAGGTAAATCATATTTCATCAGTTTTAATCATGTAGTAACTAGACACCACCTTTTTATTCAATTTTCCCTTGATACCTGCTTATAATCTGAGCAAAAACATGTATTTCTTTCAAGAATTTACTTATTGAGAAAAATTCATATCTCAGTAGTTCAATCTTTATATCACTTAAGTAGCTCTTCCCACATACAACCTACCTCCCTCCTGCTCTTAACATTTTGAAAATAAGAATCCAAGGTATCCTATAAACCTATGCAGCTCGAGGCAGACGAGGGTTCTACGACAGTAGAGCTTGTGGAGAAAACTCATTTTCATTTTTGCTTTTTCATGGAATTACTTCCACAAACAAACAAAATTATATTTATTTTTTATTTTTTATGGGATCAGAATTTGTATCATTGTAAGATCAATGTAACACTTGTTTACTGTTACAATATACTTCATTCCCTGTCAAAAAGGCTAAAAAAGTAAGCTAACATCAGCAGTTATAATGACCCTTCCATCGTGGCTTGATTAAATGCTGATTGCATAACCAGTTTGAAACGTGAACCTCATTGCGTTTTTTGGGAAAATGAGTAACTTTTCAAGTTTGTTTGCTTTAATCCTGAATCTTTTACACATGTTGATATAATTTATATCATGTATTTGCAATTCATAAAAAGAGGAACATTGAAAATTATCAAAGAATTGTATGTAGACCAAAGTTCTCTCCTGTAAGTTTGCACTCGCGAAGATGGTTATGCTAATCAAATTGCATTTTATCACATCAGTGTGGTGAGGTTATTGTGTTAGCCTCCCTTTTGACCCATTTTGGCAGGAATGGAAGTATTTTTTAAAGTCAAAACAGGTGCTCACATGATTGTAGGAAGGTTTGATATTTTGAAGCCATTAAGTATCAAATATTCTTATCCAGGGGTTAATTCAGTATCAAATATTCTTATCCAGGGGTTAATTCAGTATCAAATATTCTTATCTAGGGTTAATTCAGTATCAAATATTCTTATCCAGGGGTTAATTCAGTGTCAAATATTCTTATCCAGGGTTAATTTAGTATCAAATATTCTTATCCAGGGCTTAATTTAGTATCAAATATTCTTATCCAGGGGTTAATTCAGTATCAAATATTCTTATCCAGGGGTTAATTCAGTATCAAATACTCTTATCCAGGGGTTAATTCAGTATCAAATATTCTTATCCAGGGATTAATTCAGTATCAAATATTCTTATCCAGGGGTTAATTTAGTATCAAGTATTCTTATCCAGGGTTAAATCAGTATCAAATATTCTTATCCAGGGTTAATTCAGTATCAAATATTCTTATCCAAGGATTAATTCAGTATCAAATATTCTTATCCAGGGGTTAATTAAGTATCAAATATTCTTATCCAGGGGTTAATTCAGTATCAAATAATCTTATCCGGGGTTAATTCAGTATCAAATATTCTTATCCAGGGTTAAACCAGTATCAAATATTCTTATCCAGTGGTTAATTAAGTATCAAATATTCTTATCCTGGGGTTAATTAAGTATCAAATATTCTTATCCAGGGGTTAATTAAGTATCAAATATTCTTATCCAGGGTAAATTCAGTATCAAAAATTCTTATCCAGGGGTTAATTCAGTATCAACTATTCTTATCCAGGGTTAATTAAGTATCAAATATTCTTATCCAGGGGTTAATTAAGTATCAAATATTCTTATCCAGGGTTAATTAAGTATCAAATATTCTTATCCAGGGTTAATTAAGTATCAAATATTCTTATCCTGGGGTTAATTCAGTATCAAATATTCTTATCCAGGGGTTAATTCAGTATCAAATATTCTTATCCAGGGTTAATTCAGTATCAAATATTCTTATCCAGGGGTTAATTCAGTATCAAATATTCTTATCCTGGGGTTAATTAAGTATCAAATATTCTTATCCAGGGTTAATTCAGTATCAAATATTCTTATCCAGGGTTAATTCAGTATCAAAAATTCTTATCCAGGGTTAATTCAGTATCAAATATTCTTATCCAAGGGTTAAGTCAGTATCAAATATTCTTATCCAGGGGTTAATTCAGTATCAAATATTCTTATCCAGGGATTAATTCAGTATCAAATATTCTTATCCAGGGGTTAATTAAGTATCAAATATTCTTATCCAGGGGTTAATTCAGTATCAAATATTCTTATCCAGGGGTTAATACAGTATTAAATATTCTTATCCAGGGGTTAATTTAGTATCAAATATTCTTATCCAGGGGTTAATTCAGTATCAAATATTCTTATTCAGGGGTTAATTCAGTATCAAATATTTTTATCCAGGGGTTAACACAAAAACACTAAAAACAATGAATTTAACATGAGCTCTAATAATGTAGAACCCCCACTTGGCTATAAGGTATAAGATATACGAGCCTTTCTTAACCTCTGAGTGGATGCCATTTCTCATTCAGGTCACACCAAACCTAATCATTCAGCAGAAGCCTGCTTCTATTGACAGTGGACCCAGGCTCCTGCAGCAGGTGATTTTCAACTTTCACTTCGATCTCGCTTCATGTTTTGTCAAATAATGTCACACAGCCTAAATTTGCTTGTCCATAATGAACCAATTGTATACTGGGGGATCTTATCGACCAATCAAATACTGGGTGATTCTTGGTCGTCTACACAATTCATGCATGGTATGCGACCAACCAAGCATGTGAAAGAAAATGCTTTTAAACGCTCTTCGTATATATTAAATACATGAAGGGTAATACACACATGCGTTCTTGCACACAATTTTTTTGCCAGCAAGTGCACCTGATTGGTGGTTGGGTAACAAAGGGAAAATTCCCTCAGCAGTTGATTGGTTGAAATATGGGAGTAATCAATTTTGTCTTAAATCTGTTTAAAAATGTCTGTAGAGGTGTAGAAGTAATATAAGGTCCAGTAAATTGTTACAAATCTTATTAGAAACCACGAAAATAGTGAAAAATCTCTTTGAAATTAGTGCTGAATTGATCATTTTACATATTGAAGACTTGCATGCAATTTGTTTCATAATGATGTTTCAAGAAATTGTATATGTTTGGCAGTGTGCAGATTTGGATTTTTTTATCTATAAATAAATAACAGTGTTAAGAAAGAATAACGAGTTTAATATATTACCAGAGGCTACCACAGATAAGATTTCAGCTCTTGAATAGGTCAAATCTAAATGTGCCTATGAGAAGGCCTATTTTATACCTTCTGAAATATGTTGCCTGGAAAATAGAAACTCTAATGTGCATACTCTCACTCAGTGGTCGATCAAGCTACATTTCATATGAAAGAGGAACTTCAAACAAAATGGTGGAGAAAGCATTAAAAAATATCATTCTGTTAAGGAGATATTCAAGTTTTAATTTCTGTCTCATCTGTATAGAAATGACTGGTGTAGTAAGTTTACTATGGAAGGTTGACACCCTCATCCTCACATTCTTAACAATTATTAATGTATTTTGAAGACAACTTATTAATCTTTTTTACTATTTGAATTATTTTCCCTCAAAATTTCTTTAGGTGGTAATTTTTAATTACCCATACAAGATTATGTTTTAGTACTTTCCCCGACATCCAATTTTTTTTTTAGCTACAAAATTTCAGAAAAATATGATAGAATACATAAAGACTTAGGCTGTAATGTTAGAGCTAGGAATCTGAGGCTGTGATGTCACAACTAGTCTGATGTCAGTCGTTTCTACACAAGTGATACAGAACTTAAAACTTAGGTATCTCCAATAATGGAATAAGATTTTTGATTGCTTTCTTCACCATTTTGTTTGAGTTCCTCTTTCATATGAGATGGACATGCTTGACCACTGAACTAATCCTTGAATGGTATACATGTATGGATGTGTAGAGACAACATTAGCAAAATTACTTTTAAATTTATTGAAAAGAGTCATAGTAACAAAATATTTTGAATCAAAATTGTTTAAACATTGACCAGTTCAGACTGCTTTTGAAATCTCAGACATCAATATGCATATTTTATGGAAATTGTGTGATGTATTCAGGGCAACCTTGGTAGTTTTTTCAATGCTATCATAATTCGTTGAAGTGGTGCAGCAAAATCTGCTCAAACATTTTTGAGTCTTTAGTTATCAAGCACAAGTAGTAGGAGTAGGAATAGACTTTAGTTGTTGGAGTAGAATTTAGTAGTAGCAGTAGACTTTAGTAGTAGGAGTAGAATTTAGTAGTAGCAGTAGACTTTAGTAGTAGGAGTAGAATTTAGTAGTAGCAGTAGACTTTAGTAGTAGGAATAGAATTTAGTAGTAGCAGTAGACTTTAGTAGTAGGAGTAGAATTTAGTAGTAGCAGTAGACTTTAGTAGTAGGAGCAGAATTTAGTAGTAGCAGTAGACTTTAGTAGTAGAATTTAGTTGTAGGAGTACACTTTCCCATCATTATCATTGACCAAGATGTAGCAAAGAAATTTTAAGAATACATAAAGATTTTGAACTGAGCGCCTCAGTCATACATCACAAATTTGCAGAAATTAAAAATTGAACAAACTTGGTCAGTCATTTCTCAAGAACTAAAAGTTGTTTTTTTTAACTCCAAAATTCAAAAACTGATCTGCATAGGTTTTAATACATCTCAAACAATAAATGAAATTGCTACATGTCCACAGACCTTTAACGGTTATGTAAATTTTCTGATCTGAAATCATTGGTGAAATAATGACTTCAAAACTGCAAATGTTTCATAGATTGTTGCTCTGATAAAGTTATCTATCTAATTTCACATCGCACCTTTAACACACCCATTATGCCATTGTAAGCATCACAATTAATATTGTCCATATGAAGTGTGTTAGGAGAATTTGTCTTTTCATTTTCTTTGCATACTAATTTTCTCATAGTGCCATGATTTTCAGTCAAGATCTTCAGTCAATCTTGGCCAGATTCTAGTAGAAGTTAACCCTACTGTAAGTGAGATAGGTTGAATGGGTTGGTACTAAAGTTAGGTTGTTATTATTATGCCAAATAAACCAAACTGTATTCAAGACAAAAAATAAATGAAATCAAGATTTTGAAAGGGATCAACCACTGGCAGATCCAGGGCGTTTTTGAGGAGGGGCAAATGTACTGAAAGGCCAAAAAAAGCTACTACGATTTAGGGGAATGAATAAATCACCTTAAAAAAATGCGGTGGTTCCAACGTCATCAGAAATATATTTTTTTTTTTACTTTTGTTTTATTTTTCTTCAAAAGTTTTGAGAAAATGCCAAAATGAAGCAAAATACGATTTTTTTTGCGGCCAAACATGTTTCAAAAAAACCATATTATCACTTCAAGCCCAATATAAAAAAAAATTGTGACCAAACAAGTCAAATTATCGTTTCAAATCTGAAAAAGCCCAATCTTGACCCTGGTCAGTCAAATTTGTGCATTGTTTATCCCCAGTTTGATTTACTGGTTGAATACTTTTATAGGCATCGGGTTTGGGATATCATTTGGATTATATATCATTTTCGTTATGCATTATACTACTTCCTTCCAAACAATGTTTTTGGCTAGGTTTGTTAATTTTGTTTGTACCATTGATGTTTCAGATATGATTATAACACAAAAACAAAAATATTCACTCATTACTATTAAAGAAACATGAAATTCAGTAAGAACAAAGTTTTCTCGTGTTTTGAAATAATACCGGACTAATTATTGATACTTATATCACAGAAAAATTACTGAAATATTTAGAAGAAATGATTAGGATTATTTTGAATATTTGTATCAGTATCATCACGTGCACGAAAAGTATGTAAGAATATTATTGAGACTCGAGGAAATGCCCTTACTTTTCGGCTGCCAGTTCCTAATCAGCCTCTTGTGTGTCGAAATAGGTAAATGTAGATGTGTTTTGGAGCTTGATGAGAGGACGTGCACAGACCAGTACCTTGTTTTTCGTTTTTACTTAGCACAATTATATATCTCTGAAAGAGAAACAAAGTAGTTGGGACTGAGACTAACGGAGCTTTCTGCAGATAACTTGGCTCTTACTTAGACCAGCTTTTGGACTAAGCATAAAAACATTCATGACGTGATGCTGCTTATCTCAAATATTTTCAAATTTGGTAGGTTTTGCATCCATAGAATTGTAAATCAATTTACTGTTGTTATTTTTTTGAACATTTAGGTCGGTTCTCCAATTGAAGCAGCTCATCACTTTTAAATTTCATAAATTTTTACCAAGAGGTTTTAAAAGTAACCCCTTGTATATAAACTTAATTTCAAAAACGTTTTCCTCTTCGTGACAAAGTCTTGATTGTTTCAATTTGGAAGGGTATTTTTAAAATGCATCTATTCTGTTCGAAAAGCTCAATTGTTGTGCTTTACACTGTTTGCAATTTGGTCCTTTTTTAGGTGGCTGGTCAGCTAAATCTAGGTCAAGGTCAGATACTTGTGGGGACTGGAGGAGGTCAATTCCAGCAGATAAGTTCTGTTGGGCAAGGAGTCTCGGTAGTAGGTCAGGTAAGTTGACATGGTGCAGTTTAAGGTATGCAGCAAAGTAAGTTAGTAGTGGAGTTGCGCCAGTACAAAGATGACTGATTGATAAAGTATCGTGTAAGTTGGAGATCAGTGTTCGAAATTAGCAAAAGTCCGACAGTCCAGGGCTAGCTAACGGCCATCGGACTAGTGGATTTTAAGTCCTGAATGCCTGTGGTCTTAGTCCAAAAATCAGATAGAATGATCTAGAATTATAACAGAAATAGACAAGACAGCATCCCTACAAGTTCCTGCTTTAAAGATTGATATTTACGCTGTAATGTTTGCAATATTTCCCATTTAAATTCTATTCATTACGTGTACCATGTCTTCATTACATAATTACTGATCATACATACACATACACAATTCTGTATACATGTATATTCACGCACTGTTAGTGTTAGATGTAACAAGAATGTATACACTCACGATGTTTGCAAAAAGTTTGTGAAGGGTTGCCAGATCCAGAGACTAGGGCTCGGGGCATGCGCATTCTCTGATTGTGTGTTCTGGAACATAGTTTATCAACATTTGATTTTCCCTGATCTGAATATAATCACGCAACTTCTTTGCACGCACGTGGAGGGCTTTAGTACTCAACTTATGATTGGTGTGACAATGGCTGTTGACGTTCTTGAACTAGGTAGCATGACAATGCAACGGAAACATGTTTACAAAAAAAATTGTAACATTAAATAATACCACAAAAAGTTGGGCTAGTACAAAATTAAATTGGGCTAGTTGAAAATGGAGCAGTGGTACCCGATGGGCTAGTCAAAACAAAATGCTAATTTCAGACACTGTTGGAGATGCAGTGCAAATGAGACCTATATTGAAAAGTGAGTGCAGTAATAAGTTAGTCAGAAATGTTGTGCATAGTGACTAAGTGTAAAGTGAGGTGTGTGGTGCTGTGTAAACTTAATAAAGTGAGTTATGATGGAAGGCATAGCGAGTTGTGGTGTAATGCTAAGTAAGCTAAGAATTCAATGTAAATTTAGCTGACAGATAAAGCATAAAGTAAGCACTGGTGCAATGCCTCTTGAGGTGCAATGCCTCTTGAGGTGCAATGCCTCTTGAGGTGCAATGTGCAATGATTTGCTCAGTGCAATGGAATGATGTAAGCATATCATAACTGATTCCTGGACATTATGTCCAAAAATATAAATGTGAGTTTTCCTGTTGCTGACCGACATGCATATAACAGTGACTGAAAACTGATGTTATTGCTATATTTGAAGAGGAAAACAAAAACTTTATAAGGGCTTTTAGAAAATCTAACAATTTTTGTTATTCTTTTACATTGCCCCAAAAGTAAACACCTCACATTGATGTTGTCAGAATTAACTAAACTCTGTGCTCATTTATCTCTTATAAATGTATAAGTAGGTAAGTGAAATATAACAAATTTTCCTACTTACTGACCCAAGATTTGGAGAAAATAAATTCGGAAACTAACAAATATTTTATTTTGGCTGACTGATATTAATAAACATGAATGAAGCAATTTGTTCAAAGGTCTCAGACCAAATTCTTTTTTTTTTTAGCTTTAGCTTCAATTTTTAAATTGTTCAAATTTTGAATGAGAATTTATCAGTTCTTTTATTTTTCTATATCAGACTCTTTGCTCGTTAAAGAATTATTATATTTTGCAAAATTTTCTGTATTGATCAAGTTCTTCTCAACTGATTTTGTAAGTAATTTTCAAGAGAATTGTCCAGAATAAATTCTTTAATTGGAATATGTTTCTATTTTTTGGTGCTAGGCCTCTCAGCACCTTGGCGGCACTCAAACTATTCAGGTTCAACCAGTTCAAAAAATTCAGACCATCACAGGAGGAGGTGGCGTGACCCAGACCCACCACCATGTCATACCCCAAGCTACGCCTGAAGAACAAATGGACTTAGAGGAGCTTGAACAGTTTGCTAAGACATTCAAGCAAAGGAGAATAAAGCTTGGATTTACACAGGTAATTAGGTTCAGGATTTATGCCAGTCTATTGCTGTCGCTACAACACTACATGAACAGCATATCTTATTTGATTGATTGATTGATTATTGATCAAATTTAGTATTACTACCTTCAGATATGTAATATTATAACTTGAGGTCAGAGGTCAGTTAGCATTAGAAGGTGCTTATCTTTAGAATTTTTTTGTGCAGAGTAAACATTTACAAAACAATGGAGAGGTATATTTGTGTGTGTGTGTGTGTGTAGGTATGAGGAAAGGGAGGGGGGGAAGGGGGATAGATCAGTGGTCAAACTTAATTGAATAGTCTATGTTGATATTTTGTTCCATTCAAGAAATATCTATTTTTAAGATGTCACAAGTTTGTATCAGAATAACTTGATAGAAAGTTACTGTACAAGAGTGATCTCATGTCCTCACTTGATTAACAATTGTAAATGCATTTTTATTGAGGATTGATCAAACTTGTTTGAAGAAAAGAAGTATTTAGATTTTGTTCTGGCAATGGTTGCAGTCAGTTGCTTTACTAGATCCTGATTGTATTTGCCTCTCAAGTATTCAAATCTTGTTAGGTCTCAAAAATGGAAGAATTTTGAGGATTGTGAAAATTAGTTTTGGTCATCATGTGATGGTTGGTCATCATGGGATGATTGGTCATCATGGGATGATTGGTCATCATGTGATGATTGGTCATCATGTGATGATTGGTCATCATGTGATGATTGGTCATCATGTGATGATTGGTCATCATGTGATGATTGGTCATCATGTGATGATTGGTCATCATGTGATGATTGGTCATCATGTGATGATTGGTCATCATGTGATGATTGGTCATCATGTGATGATTGGTCATCATGTGGTGATTGGTCATCATGTGGTGATTGGTCATCATGTGGTGATTGGTCATCAGGTGGTGATTGGTCATCAGGTGATGATTGGTTATCATGTGATGATTGGTCATCAGGTGGTGATTGGTCATCAGGTGATGATTGGTCATCAGGTGATGATCGGTCATCAGGTGATGATCGGTCATCAGGTGATGATCGGTCATCAGGTGATGATCGGTCATCAGGTGATGATCGGTCATCAGGTGATGATCGGTCATCAGGTGATGATCGGTCATCAGGTGATGATCGGTCATCAGGTGATGATCGGTCATCAGGTGATGATCGGTCATCAGGTGATGATCGGTCATCAGGTGATGATTGGTCATATGATGTCAATTATTTCTGCACAAATGCAGTAGAACTTGAAACATATTAATCTCCTTGACGGAATAAGTTTTTGAACACTTTCCACACCATTATGCTCCACCGATTCACCTTTTTCATATAAGATAAACCATCTTTTAAATATTATAAATTGGTATTAAAACACTTTTTTATGTGACAAATGTCATGAATCTCTCAGCAACTCATAGTGACATGGTGTTGAAAGGCATATTACTCACTCGTGCAAACAGCCAATTGTGTTGTCATTTGGTTACATTACAAATGTCAAATTGTCAAGTTTACAAGGTATTGCAATACAATACAATTTATCACAGTGCTCTAGGCCATCTGGCCTTCTGGTCACGAAGATAAACAATTAATTAAATGGTACATGATTGAGATTGTATTTACAACAAAAAATAAACAAAGAGAAAGAAACAAATGCCTTGCTTCCATTGCGTGTGAAATAAAGTGTAATAACTGCAAAATTAAGCATTTAGAACTAGTTGATAATAAAATAGTGCATTCTGATCTAGTTGGTGATTAAATGAAATATTTAAGGACTAATTAAGAGAAAATGATATTCATCTCCAACTTCTTTTCAATTCTAAATTTCAAAGTTGCAAAACCTCTGTACAAATGTTATACTGTGATAACGGCCTTTGTTAACTTCAATTTCAAGGCAAGCACATCTGATTTTTGAGACCAATTTTTTAAGTTTAAAGACATTAGCTAATACGTATGGCTCTGCATAACTTTCTGTTTTTAATTGTACAGCAACGCAAAGAACTTCTAGAATCAATATCTCTGGACCAGTTCTGTCTATGTATGTCACAAACTCAGTGCTTAAAATGATTATTAAAATAGCATAGCATAGCAAGGTATAATGTCCCGAACACATTCAGTGCTGGACATTATATCAAGACGGCCATGGCCTTTGATAACCAGTTGTGAACTCACTGGTTGCAGACCCACCGGGATACGAACCCAGGACGTGCAGGTGAGAGGACAAGGCACTAACCACTACACCACGGAGGTCTGACGTGCGGGTGAGAGGACAAGGCACTAACCACTACACCACGGAGGTCTTGCACTGATCCCTTCTCCCTGACCCTTCCCAAACATGAGTTTCATTCAAACATTTTTAACAAGCACTTCCCATGATAACACTCCTCTGTTTGCCAACACTCTTTGTTCTACATAACAATGTGTCTGATACCTGTCTATAGAAGTCTTAACCAATAAGTTATTTGTTTTAGTATGAACATTACTAGATATTAAATGCAACTTTGTATCAACATTTTCAATATTTGACATATTTTGTTAGGATTCGTATTGAAAATATTTCAGTTTCAATAACTTTCTAAATAAAACTTCTTAAATATTTTTTTCACTCTTTTCTTTGAATCTCAGGGTGATGTTGGTATTGCTATGGGAAAACTTTATGGCAATGACTTTAGCCAGACTACAATCTCCAGGTTTGAAGCGTTAAATCTCAGTTTTAAGAACATGTGCAAACTGAAGCCTCTGTTACAAAAGTGGCTAGACGATGCGGACATTACAATGACCAATCCTGCCATCTTAGGGGCAGTCTCTATGAGTCCGGAGAGTATTGCAAGGAGGAGAAAGAAGCGAACAAGTATCGAATCAAATATCCGCATTGCTCTAGAAAAGGGGTTTCTTCACAACCCCAAACCAAGCTCGGATGAAATTGGTGTATTGGCAGAGCAATTGGGGATGGAGAAAGAGGTGATTAGAGTGTGGTTTTGTAACAGACGGCAGAAAGAGAAGAGAATCAATCCTCCATCAATGACATTACCAGGTGGGATCCCAATCCTAGGTCCATTGTCACCGGGCCTCCCAACCATGAACTTGGGCGCACACCATCAAAACAATGGCTCTCCAACGACTCATACATATTCGCATAACCACTTGACGTCAACACCGCAAGTAACCAGCAGCAACAGTATAACTGTAAGTGTCCAAAACAGTGGTGTCAACGTGACACCCACAATCACAATGCCTCAGAAAATTTCCCTCACACCCCAGTCTGCCGCAGCAAGCCTTATTAAAGTGGTTTCATCAGCTGCCATTGCTAATTCTACCTCCACGACTGTCACGCCAGTGGCTCTCACAGCCATCACAGAAGCAGTTAATTCCTTACGGGCTGTGCCTCAAGTTGCCACTGCAGGCGGGGATGCAGCCATAAACAGCAACTTTCGTAATGCCTCTCTGAATCTTGGAGGGTCAGCAATTATCATTGAGCAGTCTCCACGTGGCCCAGTAGGAGTGTCCAGAGCGATTGTAAATGGTGCACAAACCACACCCACTAAGACAATTGGAGTAAGTTTTTGCTGTCTACTCGTTTCTTTATCTTCTAACAATATACATGGATATCTATTTTGATTACTTTGGAGTTAGGGCTACCACATTATAGGTGTATGGACTATAGGTATTTAGACAGGTAGTGATTTTATCTGCATCAGAAAGAGCTCATAGTCTTTTGAAATATGTTAAAAGCACCAGTGATTATTGCTAATAGTTTGAAGAATTTTTCATGTGTGGAAAAGTTGTACTGTATGAAATCTTTTTAATGTATTTCTTAAAATTTCAGTCATAAATTTCAGTCATTAAAAATCCTCAGACTATTTCTCCTGCTAAATTTTGATTGAAGGTATGCTGGAGATTCAAAACATCTTCACCATATTCAACTGCTCCCATTCACTTATTGTTGGTGAAGGTTTGAAAAGCAATAAGTTAACATAGGAAGTTTGTAGGCTTTCTGGTCATGATGTCACAACATTGAAATTAACTGTACATAATTTATAAAGCCCTAAATTTCAAAACACTGTAAAATCTTGGACTAGAAATTAGTTATCAAATTTCCCACGGTTCTGAATAAAGGTGTCAAAAATCTTCCCATGAAAAATCCCAACAGAAATAATATTATTTTAGTTCATACATCTTTATATACCTCCCTCTTTTGCAATTAAATGTACTTTGGATTCCACAATTACAGACTTGTAGTGTGAGTACATTTCCAAAAGTACAAGTACAATTAAAAATGAATGAGTACGAGTACAAGTCATTTTCACGAGTACAAGCAATATTGAAATTTGCATTTTGCCGAAGAAAAGTGTGAGTACATGATCTTTATCTCACGAGTACGAGTACAAACGCAAAGTTGTGCTCATGAGTACAAAGATTGTACTCGCACTACAAGTCTTCACAATTTGGATTTTCCTACTGTTTTTAAAGCTGGAAACGTATAAAAAAAAATCCAGCTCTGGGGGTTTTGTATGTGAATAGACTGAAGAGCAGTATAGCTTATGTTGGCTCCTCAAATCATTTCAAGAACTTTATTCCAGCCAAACAATATACACTGAGTAAAATAGGAAACATCTTAAAAAATATATATTGATTGATTATATTGAAATGAAATATCACAATTGAGTGACATGATTTAACAAATATGAAGACGGTGACTGGGGAGATTGTGCAGATCGGTGACTGAGGAGATTGTGCAGATCGGTGACTGAGGAGATTGTGCAGATCGGTGACTGAGGAGATTGTGCAGATCGGTGACTGAGGAGATTGTGCAGATCGGTGACTGAGGAGATTGTGCAGATCGGTGACTGAGGAGATTGTGCAGATCGGTGACTGAGGAGATTGTGCAGATCGGTGACTGAGGAGATTGTGCAGATCCTACCTAAAGCTTTCTAAGGAAATCCCTTATAAAACAATAATAACAAAATATAGACTATATATAGTTCATTCGTTATGCTTATACAGAAGGAAATGAGAAACCAGTGAACAAGCCTCCTCTATACACCACCCCTCCCCAAAACCGTAACCTCTGGACCCTCCCTAATTCTCTCCTAACCCCTCCCCTCCATTCCTCTTCAACCCACCCTCATCACCTCCCAAACCACCACCACAATATTTTCATATTGTGTGTCCATAGACCTTTGATAAATAAGTTAATTCAGTATCTGAGATAGAATGATCATTTTTCTCTATCTTCATCCACAGCAAGCGTTGACAGTAAAGACAGGTTCTGTTGCTGGAATACCCATTAACATAGTCCATACTCAAAGTATGACATCCACCACAATGTCATCTTCGACCAATTCTGATGTCTCTTCCATTGCCACTCCTATGGACATTGCGTAACATGGTTAATGCTTATGAGGGGGAGAGGAGACGGTATGATAGCATGGACCCAGGGATGTAGCAGATGATGCATTTTAGTACCGTTTAGGTGGTCACTAGCCTTGACACACAGCCCTCTATGTTGAGGTGACATACGGCTGTATTTCTTTCAAATATCAGAGGTATGAAAAATATTTGTGGTGTGAGGAGTCTGTTGGTTTCATCAAGTGATGAGATTTCGGGACTACGTAGGTGAGCTCATTAGTTAAATTCAGAGTCAAAAGAAGGAATACAAGAAAATTCAAAGGTCAGTGATGGGGTTAGGATCCAAGTGTGCTCACTCATTGATCGTGGGGCATTTGGAGGTTACCATCTGATTATGTTAATTTGTTCTTTGACAGCAAAATCTGGAGCGGACTCGAGGTCTGGTATGGAGTGAGACCTTCATCAAGCATGTTAAGGACTTCTGAACAAAAGTCGTACAAATTTGTGTATTTCTGCACTTTTGTTTTTATATTGTCTTGAAAAACATCACAGCAAGTATTCTGGTGATATAGCTATTATTATGATATAATTGGGAATACAACCGCACTTTTTTTGATGAACTTTCATTTTGGTAATTGCCTTTTAGTTCAGCTGCTGTTTTTCTTGAGCAGATTCCATCAGCATTGGGTGCATATTTCCCACTCCCATGTATACTTACTGGCACTTTTATCAGTACTTATGGTGTATCATAATTCCTTTAACAAAATGAAATTTAGATTAAGGACACACCGGACAATATGGATTAAAAATGTATTGCGATTCTTAAATTTGAAACATTAGGTAGGCTTGTTTATACTTTTGGTTCCATTTAAAATGTTTTTTGTTGTGTTGGACTATTGTTTAACTTGAAGTACAGCTGAATTCGATGCTCAAACGTGATCACCATTAACATACAGTATTTAAATTGAGTAATTTTATCAAGAATTAGAATAAAACCTTGGTTTTGATGGAATTATGATAACTTTTTGGCAATTTCATGAAGATGAGATTGTTTTTCATCCATGAGGCCCATTTCCTACCAATCAAAACACTAATATATCCACAGCCCCCAATCGAGGACATTTTTTCCAATCTGTTTGTCCCCATTTTGGGGATACTAGCACCCCGTCGGGTAGAACCTGACACCAGTTTTGTACATATGTGATTTAGCAGTGTCCATAACAGTCTACTTTAAAAAGTTTCATTAAAAGGGAGGTAATGATTATTCTCGGAACCATTCTTAAAAGCACCCTACATAATATGAGTATGGACAGAAAACTGCTGGTGATCTACATGGAAGTTGTGTAGTCTAGTCCTACAAGGATTGGCCAATGGAATAGATGCATAACGTTATACATCTATTGCTATACATCTATTGCTACAGTGCAGTTGTTAGTCAAGCACTATGACCCATTGGTAAAGAGGTCATTTTTTAGCTCATCTGATTCTCAGTGTGTTTGGTCAAACACTTGATTTCACTTCCTTCTTTTGTCTACTCCTAAGTACTGACATTGCTGGGGTGTTAACACTGAATGGACTTATTCTCACCTGCTTTCAATTAGAAAACTAGGGATAAGCTCATGCCTCATGAAAGGATTTAAACATTGAGCTTAACTACAGCACTGAGTAAGATGTGCACATGAATGGTTGGGTATCACGGTGTGATTAGCTGGCTACAAATCATTGTCCACAATTATCCCCATCCTGCCAATTGATCATCTAAGTCATGCATATTCAGTTTTGTGGGATTCGGTAGGAATCGTCTGTTGAATTAATATATCATAAGTGTACTGCATTTACATATTGCAAATGCACTACATTTGTGTATTGTAAATTTATTATATTAGGCCTTGAGTATTGCATGAAGTGTTGCACTTTTCCTCTGTATGTTATGGCATAAATGATGCCAGAAATTGAGACTTCTAAGGAATGAGCAAAACAAAACATACTTATATTCACTATACTGCAAAGAACGTTATGCAACTGTTATTTGGGTCAAAAGACCACTTGGGCGATGAACAAACAGTTGTTAAACCCAATTTGATTTTAATCTTGATTTTAAGAATTTATGTTATCACTTTTAACACTCAATATTTATTACTATTCATAATATAAATTTTACACAAACTGTAAAATACATACCTGATGATTTCAGCTATTCAACAATGAATCTCTGAAAAAAACTTTAAATTTATATTTGAAATTTGATGAATAGTGTTGAATATTGTCATGATTATTTAATTTTTGTTTGTTTTCTCAAAGTTGAAAGAATATATGAGATCAGTGTGTACTTTTGTAGTATAGGGATTCAGTGGTCAGACTTATCTGGTTTGTATGATAAAGAATAAATGACTATACTGTGAACAAACGACTAGTTTAAAGGTATATGGCCAGGTAGCAACCACTTTGGATAAATTGATACAAATGCCCCTCATAAATACTCACCACAAACACTTTCTTGCAAAATCGACGACAAAATATGAAAAATCCAGCTTATTTGTAGGTCTCCAAACATATTCTCATTATGTATTGGTTTTTTTGTGACATAAGGGTAGGACAGTACAAGACTAGCGTTATGTGAAAATTACAGTGTACCATTCAGCAATACAGACAGCCTAATTAAAAGTAGCAGTCCATTAATTATAAAGAAATAATGGAGCTGAACTTGAGTTAATATTTCCTCTTTATTTATCCACAAGAAAATGTCACAAAATAATTAGCAAATTTATGTTTAACTGTTATCCTGATGTCTGATATAACACAGGCTTCACTGTGTCCTTATTCTAACGTCACATACCTTTTTAGCTCCACTATTCAAAGAGCTATTCTACTACCCTGGTCGATGTCGGTGTCTGGTCAGAGTTTTGCTTAAAGTCTTTATAACTTAAGTAATGAATGGTGTACATTCATGTGACTTGGCATAGGGGTAGAGGACATGGGTACTCTTGAAATGAGCATGATTGGGGGCTTGTGTGTGCATACTAATCAGCTTATTTGCAACAATAAAAATATTTGTATCTATGATATCTTTTTAATTAAAGTGGATGTGAGGATTTCGTTTGCGCAAATGATCATATATGTGAAGAGCATTGTCTACACTTAATGGCGAGGTGAAGTGTGCATATTAATTGGCTTATTTGCATAACAATAGACTTTCGTAGAAAATATTTAACCTGAGATGATAACTTGGTACTTGACACAGTTGTAGGTGGCATTGGTACTGTTCAGTTAAGCATGATTGGGGGTGTGCATACTAGTTAGCTTATTTGCATAGCAATGAAAATTTTTGTATTTATGATATCTCTTAATATAAAGTGGGAGTGAGGATTTTGTTCACACAAATGATCATATATGTAAAGAGCATTGTCACACTCAATGGTGAGGTGCAGTGTGCATATTAATTAGGTTTTTTGCATAACAGTAGATTTTCGTAAAAAATTAACCTGAGATGATATCTTGGTTCAGTGGTAGAGGGCATTGAATTAAAGTGGGTGTGGTAATTTTGCTTAAACAAATGATCATACAGTATATGGAAAGAGCATTGTTCACACCTCATGGTGAGGTATAGTGTGCATATTAGTTTGGTTATTTGCATAAAAATAGACTTTGCTACAAAATGTTTGACCCAAGATATTAACATTCCAGACATGAATAAGAATCAAAATGTTTGTCTTGCCATGAATAAAGAAGCAAATAAAAGTTTCCCCACTACTGAACAATTTTAAATTAGGGCTTTGGGAAATAATAAACAATAAGTGGAATGTAGTTTCCTCACTTCTGAACAATTTTAAATTAGGGCTTTGGGAAATATAAACAAGTGGAATGTGGGGTAGAAGATGACCTGATGATAAAGTAGCTGAAGAAATTAGGATGAGGATGTGTTGGCATGTGGAACAGGGTGGGTTTGCATGTGGAACAGGGTGGGTTAGCATGTAGAACAGGGTGGGTTGGCATGTGGAACAGGGTGGGTTGGCATGTAGAACAGGGTGGGTTGACATGTAGAACAGGGTGGGTTGGAATGTGGAACAGGGTGGGTTGGAATGTGGAACAGGGTGGGTTGGCATGTGGAACAAGGTGGGTTGGCATATGGAACAGTGTGGGTTGGCATGTGGAACAGGGTGGGTTTGGCAGGGTGTAGAACAGGGTGGGTTGGCATGTAGAACAAGGTGGGTTGGCATGTGGAAAGGGTGGGCTGGCATGTGAAACAGTGTGGGTTGACATGTGAGACAGGGTGGGTCGACATGTGGGACAGGGTGGGTTGGCATGTGGAACAATGTGGGTTGGCATGTGGAACAGTGTGGGCTGGCATGTGGAACAGGGTGGGTTGACATGTGGGACAGGGTGGGTTGGCATGAGGAACAAGGTGGATTGGCATGTGGAACAGGGTGGGTTGGCATGTGGAACAGGGTGGGTTGGCATGTAGAACAGGGTGGGTTGACATGTGGGACAGGGTGGGTTGGCATGTGGAACAATGTGGGTTGGCATGTGGAACAGTGTGGGCTGGCATGTGGAACAGGGTGGGTTGACATGTGGGACAGGGTGGGTTGGCATGTGGAACAATGTGAGTTGGCATGTGGAACAGTGTGGGCTGGCATGTGGAACAGGGTAGGTTGACATGTGGGACAGGTTGGGTTGGCATGTGGAACAAGGTGGATTGGCATGTGGAACAGTGTGGGCTGGCATGTGGAACAGGGTGGGTTGGCATGTGGAACAGGGTGGTTTGGCATGTGGAACAGGGTGGGTTGGCATGTGGAACAGGGTGGGTTGGCATGTAGAACAGGGTGGGTTGGCATGTAGAACAGGGTGGGTTGGCATGTAGAACAAGATGGGTTGGCATGTGGAACAGTGTGGGCTGGCATGTGGAACAGGGTGGGTCGACATGTGAGACAGGGTGGAATGGCATGTGGTGGGATGTTATCTGGATTTCAGTTGTGATGGCATGTGGTGATAGAATGACATACAGTATCTGATTTTCAGGTGTGATTGCATGGAGTATAGGTAAGCGATGACATTTGGGACAGGTTGAGATGGAATGTGGGACAGTCTGGAATGTGCATTATTATCAGTGAGGGGATTTGTATCATTTCCAATGTCTAGTTTGTCATACGTTAAGCGATATTGTTTCACATAATTTTGCTTTAATATTATTGTACATTTTTTTTGTTGCTTGACTTTGCTTGGCACACATATTTTCGTAAATTGGAAGTTGTATTACAATCCAGGATGTCGTTCTAGAAATGTGTATGGGTTGGGGGAGGGTACAGGTTGGAAAGGGGGTTAATGACATTCTTTCATTGACATTGGCAAATTAGGGCCTCTCCTTTCTTTGTTGTTTAATTGATAGAACTTGAAGAGGTCTTATATTTATAAAGACTGTTAGCTTTTACATGTTTTCCGAGTTACTGCATGGATGAGGTAACCGTGGGGGTTTTTTTTGGGGTTTTTGTCTTGTAATATCTGGGAAAACTCAAAGATATTTTGAAGCTTGAAGTAAAATAAATGTAAAAATTAACAAAGCAAATGAAAATGTAAGTGCATCTTTCAAAGCTCAAATAATTTAAAATCAGCTGCCCCTGCTACCCTATTTCTGTATATACTTTCCTCAATAAGCCCATTCTCTGTACTATAATAGTCGAGCATACTTTCCTTCAGAGTTCTTGTTTTAATAGTGGAAGTCCAGCCCTTTCTTGTTGCTTAATTTTTCACGAATATTTTAAAAACGAGGGGAAATTGTTGATAGATATATGTTAATGAAATGTTCAAAATATTAATAGGAACATATATATGGCAATCTCTATCTGTCAATATTCCTTTGATATCTTCTCCCATACATTCCTCTAAAGTCTTTATGTAGTGTATTGCATTTCCCCTTAGATTGTGAGATTTATGAACATTCGTGTCACGAAAAAAATCAAATATAGTGAAGCTGATTTACTGCCTGAAGATTCGACGTAATATGCACCCGGGGTGCTTACCAAAATAAAATTGCTCCACTTTTTAGGCCCAAAGTTTCTTCCTGATGATAAGTGCCCATGCTCAGGGGCCTCGTACAGCATGCTGTTGGAACTGCACTTAACATTATGTGAACTGATTATATACTAGCCCTGCAATAAGGAACACAGAAACGTGAGTGCACACGCAAAGAATGTAACAAAACTTTAGAGTATTTTAAGTCTTCAAATTAATTATGTCATCAGTTAAAAGATGTTGCTTAAGAGCAATAGCGCTTAATACGTGGAATACGGTATTTTCAATTAGTAAGAAGGTGTTAGTAATTTTCAATGCAAATACATTCACATAGTTAAGAATGTGAGGTCAATAAACTTCTGTAATAGATTGTTGTTTTCATACAAATTTGTTACAAACTTTGAAATTCTCTTGAATGGAATAAGATACATAGTTTAATTACATTTTTGTTTCTTATGTAGGCCTCTATAATATCGTCCCTCTTTCCGCATACTGAAGAATGACTGATTTAGGTGAAATGAAAATTGGCTCGAAATACTGAATTATTAGTTCAGCATACTGACGAATGTCTTTGAAGCTTCATGAAATAAGATTTTTGCTTAAAATATCTGTATTACAAGTACAATTGTCAAAAGATTAGCATTTTCTCTTTCCAATGATATATAAAGCTGTATAATACTTATTCACCTTCTTTCCCTCCTTTCCTCTATCCCACTTCTCTGTCCTAGCTCAAGCACCATAGTTTTTGGCACAATTTACTCTGACTGTCGCAGTGCCGTTAAACATCAACAAACCAAATCAAACCTATATGATACGTTTATCAACTTTTATTTCATCAAGCTTACAAATTTTCTGAACATTCGTCAGTATGCGGAATGATAAATTTCAATTTTGACATTCGTCACACACATGACATTCGTCACTACGCGAAAAGAGGAACGATATGAAATAGACTCTCTAACCACTACCTAATACTTTAAAGGAGCGGAGGCTCAAAAGTGAGGGGTCTCATGAAATCAAATACTTTTCTTGCACCCAACGGTATGGAATATCATAGACACTACGAAATCCTGACCAGAGTAAAGAAAATTTGCACATGTATTGCCATTGAACTTTGAATTTGTTTGCATGTCAATCATTTTGTATCCATCAACAGTAAAAACAGACTGTATAATATGACTTCTATCGCTTAAAATCTCCATAAATTTGCAAAAACTAAGACCCTTACGTTTAGGCCGCAAGCTCCCTTAAATTATAGGATTTTGGAAAGAATTGATTTGGATTCAAAAGTTTTTAATTTTTATTTGAAACAAACCTGTTTAATTCTCTTCAACAAGTATGTAAAACACACCTGGATTCATTATGACAAAAACAGGACAAAGATAATCTTTAAATTGGTTTTGTAAGTAGACGTTTTCTTGTTTCATAGAAAATGAATTTCTGATTTAAGTTGATTGAGAAGTACTGAGTCTGTTGTGTTCAGCGGAGACGTTGCTCTGTGTATATAGTGTCAAAAGGTTTGCAATTTTACCATTATTTTGTAGATTAATTTGTATGTATAGAACAAAATAAAGACATGAATGCATTTACTCCTTTTCCTTGTGTGTCTGTTTACCATATGACAATGGAAGTGATGTTTTTATTCCAGGTTTTTTATATCTTGGGTGAAGAGGGTGATAAATAAGATGCAATCTCCTTATTCTCCAGCCATTCTCCTCTGGTGATGGACTACTATTTGTTTGTTTAGAAATGTCCAGGCAACCACGCAGAAACACAATACACTTTGTTTAAAAAAAACTTGAGTTTAACATGTAAAGCTGCCAATATTGCGATGTAAGCCCACCCTCCCTTCCCTTCTTATCAATTTCTACATGTTGGAATGGTGTTTCATAAACTTGTACTTGGATATAAGTACAGTACAGTATTATGATTACCTAAAGGATGAAATGTTTGAAGTTTTGAAAAGCTAAAACATGATAGGAGAAAGACCAATTAAAGAATATTAAATATAATTTCCAAGTAGTGTTTTTAAATTTTGCTTTAAGGTATTTCTATGCTTATTTATTTTGCAGGGACCGGGATGGGAAAACCTTATAATGCAAAAACAGCACTGAAATTGTCCATTTTGGAAAAAGAAAAAGTGACAAATTTCTTTTAAGTTAAAGGAATAGGCGGTTGACTGATGTTGCCCCACACAGGTCATGGCAAAAAATGAAATGAGCTAAATCTAATTAGCGTATTTATGGTAGATAGTGATTCAGAAGACAATAAAAATATTTATCTGGTGACTTTCATTTGATGAAAGTGTTAGGGGACATAAGCATGAGTATCCCTACAATCAGGGACAAGCATGTGTATCCCTACAATCAGGGGACAAGCATGTGTATCCCTACATTCAGGGGACATAAGCATGTGTATTCCCTACAATCAGGGGACATAAGCATGTGTATCCCTACAATCAGGGGACATAAGCATGTGTATTCCTACAATCAGGGGACATAAGCATGTATATCCCTACAATCAGGGACATAAGCATCTGTATTCCTACAATCAGGGGACAAGCATGTGTATCCCTACAATCAGGGGCATAAGCATGTGTATCCCTACAACCATGGGACATAAGCATGTGTATCCCTACAATCAGGGGACATAAGCATGTGTATCCCTACAATCAGGGAACATAAGCATGTGTATTCCTACAATCAGGGGACATAAGCATATGTATCCCTACAATCAGGGGACATAAGCATGTGTATCCCCTACAATCAGGGGACATAAGCATGTGTATCCCCTACAATCAGGGGACATAAGCATGTCTATCCCTACAATCAGGGGACATAAGCATGTCTATCCCTACAATCAGGGGACATAAGCATGTCTATCCCTACAATCAGGGGACATAAGCATGTGTATCCCCTATAAGCAGGTGTATCCCCTACAATCAGGGGACATAAGCATGTGTATCCCTACAATCAGGGGACATAAGCATGTCTATCCCGACAATCAGGGGACATAAACATGTCTATCCCCGACAATCAGGGGACATAAGCATGTCTATCCCTACAATTAGGGGACATAAGCATGTCTATCCCTACAATCAGGGGACATAAGCATGTCTATCCCCGACAATCAACAACATATTTGGGACTCAAAAGGAATATTGCCGTAAATTTTTATTTTTTCATATATGATAGAGAACATTTGTAGAAACAAAGTGGTGAAAAAACTATGTTTATATTGTATTCCGCTTAAATAATTATAACAATTTAAAGAGTAGAAAAATGTTCTTAAATTTTACAGTTATATGTCCTTTAGCTTGGTGATGTCATCAGGGCAATTCTAGCACAGTTATGTATTTCTTATCAATTGAATCACACTTTTTTACATATTCAAACAACATTTTCGGTTCATTACAGAGATAGGGTGGATATATAATTTACAAGAAAACATAATATTGTTTTCTTGGTGTACATCACATTTACAATGAGAAAAAATCCAAATCAATTTTAAAGAAATACAAAAGACATTTTGTTAAAATTGTCTTTATGACATCACAGACGTTGCCAATCAGTCACTTTCGTCCAAATTTAAAAATACTTTAAAATTTTGTAACTTCTAAACGAAATAAGATATTAATATAGTTTTTTCACCACTTTGTTTCTACAAATTTTCTCTGCCATATATGAAAAAATGAAATCCATGGCAATATTCCTTTAAAGACTGAGCTCAAAAATCTGACCTGGTCAGATTTTGAAAATCCTTTTGGATTTCATTTGATACATTTGTTATTAAGTCTTTCAAATTCTTATACAAATCTCAGTCACTGAAAATAATGGGAAAGTCCATTTCTGATAGAATTTGAATGAGGGTATTGTAAAATTTTGGTTAAGAGTTTATTTGCTGGGCGGCCTGGGCCCATATGTAGAATTACGGTACAAGATTAAAACAAAAAGAATTTACGTAATAAAATGCCAAATGCACTCTGTAATACTAAAATAGTTCACAAATTTGTATACAAAAATTGCATTTTGATGCCTAAAATTTCAATAAGGTTTAAATTGATTAATTTTTAACATTTTGATTAGATGTGTTACTATTTTCATGGTTTTTTTTTTTTTTAAATCAATTATTAAAGCTATTTAGTTAGATTGGTCTCTGTTGCATGTACATGGAACTAAATACATAAAATGTTTAAAGATTTGTATGAATCATTTGCTTCATTTCAATATCAAAATATGTCTGCTGCTTGAATTTCTCTCACGGAAACTCACTTAAATCTGGAAATTTACCGGAACCATACCAAAGTGCGTCAAACATGGACCCTTTTATACATATGTCACAGAATTGTTATTACTGAAATATTTTCGCCCAATTATATAATACTTATAAAAAAAGCAAAGAATTTGCAATAATCCCTATTTCTCATACCTGTCTGCCTGTATAAGTCCTATATCTAATTCATATACATGTATATCCATCGAATCATTACCTAAATTTAATTTTTATGTTCTACTCAACTGTTTCAGCTAACGGATTGTACCCAGAGGCGTACAGGGGGAAATGTGTGTGGGGAGGGGGGTGGAAGGACTGACTTCACCTGTTCACATTTCTCTGTTCCCGATGATTGGGAAATTATTCAGTTTGAACAATTGAAGAAAACTTGTGGTAAAAAGAGATATTGTAAAGGTTAGTAAAATTATTGGAAATTTGTGTGACTTTTTTTGCATTTTATAAAAATTAATGAGAATTCCTGTGCGGAATAGAAGAACAGTTCCCAACTGCCCGAAATTTAAAAAAATTGACCGAAAATAAGAAAAATTTCCCGAAAGTTGGAGAAACTATCCGAAAAACGAAAAAAATTGCTCGAAAATCAAATAAATATGCCCAAAAATTGAAGAATTTTGCCCGAAAATGGAACAAAACTGCGTGAAAATCGAAGAAAAGTTACTGAAAATGTAAAAAAATGAAGATTTTATTTCGCTAGTAACAAAGTCATTTCGAAATTTTTTGGCGATATTTAATATATATATATATATATATATATATATATATATATATATATGGTTTATATATATTTATATATATATATATATATATATATATATATATATTTATATATATATATATATATATATATATATATATATATATATATATATACGAGGGGGAGGAAACGAGGGAGAGTGGACGACGGGGAGTGGACGACTGGAAGTGGACGAGGGGGAGTGGACGAGAGGGGAGGGGACGATGGGGAGGGGAATGGGAAAACTATTATGACTAAAACACTACTATTTTCAGTATTATCGCATTTCGATACATGTCACCTGTTAAATAGGATAAGTTAAAAATACGTGTGTAACCTAATACCGCCATCCCATGTTTGTCAATCTCGTCTCGTCAGGCCCCCTGGCCCATAAGGCTGCAGTGCACTCTACCTCACCTCACCTAGTCTCTCCAGGCCCCCTGGCCCATAAGGCTGCAGTGCGCTCTCTCCACTGGACTCTGTTAATTTCACCTTGTCTGGCTTCTGTCCACGAGCTTCATCCCATCACTTTCCTTTCCTTCTCGACTGTCCTTCTCCAGGTCGTTTTAGGACGACCATCTTTCCTTCTCCCCTCTGGCAGTCTGGTTTCCACGTCATAGCTGTCACACAGTGCTTAATAGTGCTCATGCGCATCACATGAACAATCCACCTCCACCTTCATTTTACTTCAGTGCTGATTTTGTCATGTTTAGTGATTGTCAATATTTCATCGGATATTACATATGGCCATCTGATCTTCAAAACTCTCCTGTGGCATTTGAACATGAATGTATCCAGCTTTTTTTTATTTTATAATCTACTACTACATTTACTCTCCATGTCTCGCAACCATACAAGAGTACAGACTTAACAAGAGAGTTAAACAGTCGTATTTTTGTATATATTGAGAATGTGCTTGAATTCCATATCTTATTTAACTTCATAAATGCTACTCTTGCTTTAGAGATTCTGTTTTGGATATCTTCCTCGCCACCACCTTGTAAGCTTACTGTTGGACCAAGGTATCTGAACTTTTATACTTTATTTTGTTGTTGGTTATCGATATAAACTTTGTTTGCACATTTGCTGTTAACTTTCATGAACTCTGTCTTGTCAGCACATTTGGCACATTTGACTCTGACTGTCGCGGTGCCGTTAAACATCAACACACCAAACCAAACCTGTCTTATCCTTATTAATTTTTAGCCCAGTTTGTGCAGCGCACTGTTTGAGCCTGGTCACTTTGGTTTGCATGTGTTGATATGCAGATGAAAGTAGAGCGATATTATCAGCAAAATCTGTCCTCAAAGGTTGACATGAACTTAACCATCTAATTCCATTCCTGTTATCATCAGTAGTTTTCCTCATTACCCAGTCTACCACCATCAGAAAAAGGAACCCTGACATTACATCACCTTGCTTTACACCACTTTTTACTTGAAACCATTCAGATTCTACACCACAACTGCACATTCTTTGACTTCATATAACGCTTTAATCAAACATATTATTTTTTGTGGAATATTATAGGCTGCTATTATTTTCCGGAGCTTTCTCTGTGCACTGAGTCAAACCAGGGAGTTGTTAAGAGAGATAATCCCTAAAGCACTGCAGTGCTAAATCTGATATGCCATAGCAATATTGTAGACGATGTAACAAAATGCTATGGCTCACAAAAGCAGCGGATAAGTCCAATAATATCAGTGCAGTGACCTTCTGTTTTGACATATTTTCCAGTAGGTCACTTTTCACCTTTAAAACTGCCCTTTTAGTACAACGAGCTGCTTTGTAAGCTGATTGAAATGTTTCACCCCAATTGAAGGATGTTGCATATTCTTTCAGTTGCTTGGCGACACATTTTTCAATAAGTTTTGAAACATAAGAAAGCTTGCTTATTGGACGATAGTTATGAAAGATGGGAGGGAGTTTTGAGTTTTTTAAGAGTAGTCTTACTAAAGCTGTCTTTAAGCTTTTTGTGAAAGATCCAGTGCTGAGTGACAAGTTTATTAAGTTCGTAATGCCTAGGGCTAGAGTAACTAAAAATTATTTCAACATAGTTGTTGGAATGTGATCGGAGAAGAAGTTATGATCCTATTCACCTCATCCAACGAATATAAGACGGAATTCCTCGAAATTGAAGGAAAGCAAAACGGTAGACTCAGATATAGTTTCATCCGTTATAGTAGGTAAATGGTTCATGATCATGTCCTTAATTTTGACAGTTTTCTCAACAAAAAAGTTATTGAAATCTGTAGCCAGTTAAAGTGCATTTTCAGATGGAGGAGGAGGCATGTCTACACTCCTACCAAGGATCTTATTGCAAACTCGGTAGATCTCTTTGACGTTTCCATTACAATTTACAATTTGCTCTCGATTGTAGTCAGTTCTTGCCCTCTTTAATTTACTTCTAGTGAACTGTCTGCTCCCAAAGAAAGCTTTCTTCTTTGCTTCATTCAATGGATCACTTTTCCTATCTCTTTCTAACCGTCTTCTCTCTCGGATTAGTTCCACTAAAGGTGTTGTAAGCCATGGTGGGGAAGGTTTCACTAAGGTCATTTTGGTTTGCAGAGGGGCATGACTATCAACAATGCCCCGCAGTTGATTATAATACAAGACAATTGCAGTCTCAAGATTGTTGCTGTTTCCCAGTTTTTCCATAGCTTTTTCAAAATCAGCCTTAAGTTTCACTTTGTCCACCTTCTTGAATGACCTCACGTTTCGTTTAATTTTGTGAAGGTGACTTGCTTTTAATCCTAAATCAAAAGTAATATTATTATGATCTGATATCATGTCACTTGCACACAAATAACAAAGGAGAAGCGCTCGTGCTCTTCAACCTCATAAATCACAAGGTCTAATGTGTTACCTGACATGTGTGTTGGAAAGTTAATGTGGTTATGCAAATTAAAGCATTCAAGAAGTTATCTGAAAGGGTGGGTATGTGCCTTACTTTGATTGTTTATATGAATGTTGAAATCTCCCATAAAAATAACGGGGCGCTCAGATGAAAGAGCATTTTCAACAGTAGTGGTCATTTCATCAATGAAAGTCATAAAGGCAATCTTATCCTTTATGTAAATGAGATAGATATCAATTGTAATATTTTGCAGAGTTAGTTGACATTGTAAAACCTCCATAGATATTAAATCTGGCATTTTTATTTTGCGACCAGTAATCCTTTGATCATAAATTAAAGCTACTCCTTCACCAATGCGGTATTTTCTGCAAGATGTTATGGATTTAAAACCTTCTGGGGCAATGTTTGACTTTGTGGTGATATCATTGTCTTGAATCCTTGTTTCTGTGATTCCACAAATATCCAATTTTTAGTAGTCAAAAACTCATGAAACTCGGGTATTTTGTTACATACTGACCGGGCATTAATGAGAACACTTTTATAAATTAATGTTCCAGAGCTACTCTCTACATGTGGAATTGTTATGAGATTTTCTAGATGCACAGATTTTGTATTACTGGAATAAATCTTTCTAACATTTGTAAATTCATCCATTACATAAACCTGTGGCTTTTTAGAATTCATCAAGTTCTTTTTTGGACAATCTTTCAGTGTGTCTGAGAATGCCAAATTCATCAAGGGTATCAAAAACTTCACTACTTAACTTACAGTTGAATCTTAGAGTCCTTACTGTGGCGTAAGAAAGTCATTGTTATATCTGAATAGCCTTTGTCAAGGTTGTGATACAAGTCCATCCAATTATCTATTGCTGTAAAGAAATACAATAGACCACACAAGAAGAGCATACGAGCTAATGGTTAAAACAGCGTTATTGACACATAAAAGTGAGCAAAGATCCTCAAAATCAACTGAAAATTTCTCCAAAAATAGTAGATGACATAAAATAAATGAATGCATTGAGATCCAGGTTATAAAGACAATCAACAATAAAAAGTATGGTAACTTTATTCAACAAATTGCAGCCGAAAACTTAAAAACAATCAGGAGCTAAGAGACATGCTACCACACACGGTGCTATCTATATATTATTCACATACAATTTGCTGTGAATTTTGAACCCCCAACCAAAGTACCCAAGCTACCCTGCACCCTTGAGACAAAACTACCTCTCTCTTGCACCCTAGTATACAAATCTTAGCGCTGTCACTGACTCGACTGAGTAATGAGTATAGTACCGAGTTGGTATTAATGACGAGTCGACGAACGCATTTCGGCGCTGTGCCGAGTTGGTAAGTTCCGGCGCGCTTCCCGCTCCGTGCTCCGTGCGTATTTGAATTGTGGTCTACCTCCCTCCATTTAAGAATCCAACATGACAGCCCCCATGCGTGAAAATGCGTTCTCCATCGAGGCTCATTTTGCTCAGCGTTTAGCGGCCAACGAGAAGAAAATTCGAGATAAAGCAGTCAAGAAAGTGTCAAAATGGTTAAATGCTCGTTCAAAGAAAGACTCTGGTACGTTTAACTCTGTCATTCAAAGTGGATTGATAAAACATAACGTTACACTGTACAGGCCACAGGTGTTCCTAACGTTATGGCAACCTATATATATGCTTACACTATAATATATATATATATATATATATAAAGAAAGGTAGGACTCTTTCTAACGCGACTATCGAACCGTACAAAAAAATTCCTTTTTTTTGACCACTCGCGAATCTTATTTAAACTGTTTTACTCTACTCACATTTGCTGGAGACTCCCTTCTTCGTGTATAACTAAGCTACGGTATATGTTACTTTTTCTCCGATTAGATGTACAAACGATAAATTTTCTACCAAATTACCGTCAAGACAATCTATCCGTCTAACAATTTGCTGCAAACTATAAGAAACGTTGCGATGACGTCATGAAGAAGCAACGCTGCAATTACGTCATCGCAACGTTTCTTATAAGGACAGAAAACAATAATAACCATTCACGATATGATCATCACAAAAAAATGACCATTTATTGTCTCAATAATTTGAATTCCATCATCAACATGTGTGTGATATACTTCTAAACTCTGAACCCAGTCAAAACTGTTCTAATGTGAAAAGAAATACACATTTTAACCGCATTTGCTGTAACTTTCAGCTTTTGAGAAGCTCTGTTGTTCATTGCGTATTACTGTAATTACTAGCGATGGGAACTGCCATTGCTATCACACACCTCACCTCACCTAGTCTCTTCAGGCCTCCTGGCCCATAAGGCTGCAGTGCACTCTCTCCACTGGACTCTATTATTTGCAACTTGTCTGGCTTCTGTCCACGAGCTCCATCCCATCACATTCCTCTCCTTCTTGACTGTCCTTCTCTTGGTCATTCTAGGACGACCAACTTTCCTTCTCCCCTCTGGCTTCCACGTCATAGCTGTCACACAGTCCTTAATAGTGCTCATGCGCATCACATGACCAATCCACCTCCACCTTCTTTTCACTTCAGTGTTGATTTTGTCATGTTTAGTGATTCTCAGTATTTCATCGTTAGATATTACATATGGTCATCTGATCTTCAAAATTCTCCTGTAACATTTGAACATGAATGTATCCAGCTTTTTATTATCTGCTACATTAACTCTCCATGTCTCGCAACCAATTGGAAATTTGCCACGTGTTTATCGCAGGGGACTAGCTAAAATGATTTATTTGGTTCGAGGTGTAGCTGGTTTATATACAATTAATTTGCGGATGCTCTAGGTTATAGCTTAAGTTAACATACATAAATGAATAATATCTCTATGCATCGTTCATTTAGTGCATGTAGAAAAAGAAAGTTCAGATACATGGGTATTATTTTGTACAACGCGATTACTTAATGACCAAAAATATTGTTTATCACTACTAAATGTTTGAAACACATTGTTGAGCCAAATTTTTAATTTTCTTAATTTTTGAAGTTGATAGCTTTAAGTGTATTGCACAACTGAATTCTGCCATGGTCAAAAACCTTCCAAAACAAAGACTACAAAGTGTGTTTACGGAATACAAAGTATTTTGGTTTTATATCAAACCATAAGTCGTATTAATTATGCTGGAAATACAGCTTTTAATTTTGATGAAGGAAATATGGATTTGGTGGGGAATGGGGCAATACTGTTCATACTCATTAGTGGGCGTTTTCTTTTATACATATTTTCTTTTATGTATATGCTATGAAGTTACGATCTTCGAGCGGTCTGACGTAAGAGACGATTACCATAAGAAATTATGATTCAGATTAAAAGTACAGCAATAAAGATGATTAAACTTGAAAAACTAAGTCTGAGACATTCGGAAGATTTCCTTCTTTTTTTTGCTTCAATTATAACATAGTTTTGAATAGGGCCTAAATGTTACTGAATTGTGAAATTAAATTATTGTTGCGTTGCAATTAGCAAGGGGATTTTTCCCGCCACATATGTAAACAAGGGACCATTGTACTGTGTGCCCGCAGTTTAATTTTTTTTACGGTAACTGACCTTGTACAGTGGGAGTTGGTTTATGACTTCAGACATAGACTGAGGTAGGAGTCCAAATCGGCATCAATTGAGGGCAAAATGGAAAAGTAAACTACACGCTAACAACATACAAGTTTATTAAAGTATTTTATTCACCAAAGCCTGCATTCTCATTTTCAGCATTATTTACAGAACATACTTGCAATACATTGGTACAGTGATAGAACAGTTACAGTATGGGTAGGCTTGATGCACTTTGATGCGGTCCGAGTTTCGCTTACTAAAGTTTCAAATACTCAGTTTGTTAGTTTAAAGCGGGCATTGTTTTGGAAATCGCCCGGTTTTGAGAAAAGTCCAAACCATGAAACTTTAGTTTTGAGTGAAATAGAGTTAATGGGATTATTGGATTATTTACAGGTCTGGGTTGTCTTTCAATCAGGTTTGGTATAAATAACCAAAATTCTTGAATTCTGCTATTCTTTTCTTGTTATAGGTTTTGAGAAAGAAGAAATGCTGAAGCTGTGGAAGGGTTTATTTTACTGTATGTGGATGAGTGACAAGCCACTGATTCAGGAAGATTTAGCCGATGAACTTGCCGCAATGTGCCATGTCTTACACACGCCTAAACAAGGTATGAAAAATGTCAATATTGTAAATATGAATGATATGCAATGTTGTTTTCAATTGTGACATTTCATCAAATACAATTTTATGGCTATCTTTCAGGTCTGCTATATTTTGAGGTGATTGTAGAAACCATGAAGAGGGAATGGATTGGCATTGATCATCATAGGGTCAACAAGTTTTTGATGGTAAGAATATTACTGTTACATCACATAATAGGAATGGTTGCAGTATCACCTTGGGGGCTACTGTACCCCATCACAAGCATAAATGTTTGCATATTAAATCTGTTAGCTATGGATTTTTGTTTGACAATGTTTGACAATGAGTGCCAACAATCTGTAAGATTAGGATTTTATTTTGAGTGCATCTCTCAGTTTATGCTTTAATGTACCTGTGCTATAAAAAGTAAAGCTGTCACGATACAGGTATATAGAATATTGATCATCCCCCTCAAACATATCACATGATGTCACCATATTGTTGTATCTTCTTTATGATTATGAATTTAGGAACACTGCTCACAAAAATAGGATTTTCAGCATTTGATTTTGGAACAGTGAATAATCAGATGTGCTTCAAACATAAAATTATCTCCTTCCTTCATCACTTTTCCCTCTACAACCATATTTTTAGTTCTGCACCCCCTCTCTCTACATTGTTTTTTTCACCCATGCACCTCCTCTCTCGATCCCAGCTTTCTGGCTTTTAGTTCTCGTGTTTCTCTCAATCTCCCCCTGTTTTCTTTCCTTCCTACCTCTGGAATGATCTAACCTCTCAGGCACAATTTGACCCTCGCTGTTGTGGTGCCATTAAGCCCTCATCAATCAATCAGACATTCTGTTAAATACTCATTCATTGCAATTTTGCTGAAATTCTGGTTCACAAACCTTTTCTGTAATAAGCACAGCACATGCAGAATAATAGTAGTAATAATGATAATAATAATAATAATAATAATAATAATAATAATAATAGTAATAATAATAATAATAATAATAATAATATATTAATATTAATAATTAATAATAATAATAATAATAATGATAAAAATTAAATTAAAATTAAAAATAAAATTAATAATAATAATGATGATAATAATAATAATAATAATAATACCAAGTTCTTTAATAACACAATTCTACACACGATGCATTTTACAAGGGTGAACCAACTTCTCAGGCAGCTGCTCATCATCAGCAGCATGTACTTGTTATCAGCAGCATGTACTTGTTTGCTGCAGGCAGCTGCTCATTATCAGCAGCATGTACTTGTTTGCTGCAGAAGGAGACTTGCACTTTATAATAAAATCTTCATAAAAAACTTACAAAGGTACAAATAAGTATAGAAATGCTTTAAAATGTGAAAATGAAGGAAATAACAGATAAAAAGTGAAGAATATATTTGGATTAGATCAAAATATGATTGAACTTTTTGACCCTGTTTGGCTCTTATCAACATGCCCCCTCACTCGCTGAAAAATAGGGGCAACTTTTTTCTCTAAAATCTCTACGCTTCGTGAAAATTCCTACAAATTCCTACAAAATGGCTTGGCAAGCACTTTTGCATTGCCATATTACATGTTACATGTAGGAAACATGTTGGTCAAACACCAGCCACGTGATCAATTTTGTTCAATCCCGTAATCGCTCTGTCCCCTGCACTGCTTGTTCAATCCCGTAATCGCTTTGTCCCCTGCACTGCTTGTTCAATCCCGTAATCGCTCTGTCACCTGCACTGCTTGCACAATCCCGTAATCGCTCTGTCCCTGCACTGCTTGTTCATTCCATGTCGCTCTGTCCCCTGCACACTTGTTCAATCCCGTAATCGCTCTGTCCCCTGCACTGCTTGTTCAATCCCGTAATCGCTCTGTCCCCTGCACTGCTTGTTCAATCCCGTAATCGCTCTGTCCCCTGCACTGCTGTTCAATCCCGTAATCGCTCTGTCCCCTGCACTGCTTGTTCAATCCCGTAATCGCTCTGTCCCCTGCACTGCTTGTTCAATCCCGTAATCACTCTGTCCCCTGCACTGCTTGTTCAATCCGTGTCGCTCTGTCCCCTGCACTGCTTGTTCAATCCCGTTATCGCTCTGTCCCCTGCACTGCCTGTTCAATCCCGTAATCGCTCTGTCCCCTGCACTGCTTGTTCAATCCCGTAATCGCTCTGTCCCCTGCACTGCTTGTTCAATCCCGTTATCGCTCTGTCCCCTGCACTGCCTGTTCAATCCCGTAATCGCTCTGTCCCCTGCACTGCCTGTTCAATCCCGTAATCGCTCTGTCCCCTGCACTGCTTGTTCAATCCCGTAATCGCTCTGTCCCCTGCACTGCTTGTTCAATCCCGTAATCGCTCTATTTCCTGCACTGCTTGTTCAATCCCGTAATCGCTCTGTCCCCTGCACTGCTTGTTCAATCCCGTAATCGCTCTGTCCCCTGCACTGCTCTATGTGCTTCAAACTGTTTGATGCACAGCCGGCTTTTGATTGGGTCAACTTCTTCATTTTTATTGCTGATGAAGACGGTAACCTTGCAAATTTCAAATTGGAAAGAAACCCTCCCCCCCCCCCTCCCTATTGCAATTTTCCGCAAGTGCAAGAAAGGAAAAACAAATATTTTTTGAGGCCCAATTATCAAGGTGAAATGCTGCATCTTTTAAGCAGCTTTGAACACTTAGCTTAGTTTATCATGTGAATTTAAAAATGATGTGCTTTGCTATGTAAGAAAAATAAGACAGGCTTTGTAACAAAGATATATTCCTACAGAAAGTGTCTCACATTTGTTTGACTTTTCATTTAAAAGTATTTTTACAAGTTTATGGAACACACAAAACTTGCATTAGTATAGGGCACCATACGGTTTCCTTGTGAGGTGTCACTTATCATTAAATCAATGGAAAAATCAGCAATTTCTTTTTTTTTGTGGGGTAGTGGATTTTGAAAAAAAATACCTGAAAAACGAAATTTCTACAAATAAGATTAAGACGAATGCCTGGTCATGCATCCATCCCCTCCAAAAATATGACTTTTTGCAAATCGAGCAAAATGGCGGCCATCTGGTTGGATTTATTCAACCGATTCAGCCTCACTATAGTTCACTATTTAGAAAAATTTAAATCAATTTTAATATTAGTTATTTCTCTTGCAGTAATTTTGAAATTGGAGACAAATTATTGCCAAAAATGATGCAACTTCCCATTGACTCCAATGACAAACATCCTATTCTTTTATAAAAAATAACCTGTAAATTCACAACTAGCTTAATGGAGGCTAATCCTCACAAGAATCTTGTGTTCTTTCATTATGCTCAACATATTTGAATTTTAGATATTTTTCTCTGACTTATTTGCAAAAAACTGAATAAAAAAAGCAAGGCCTTTCATTGACTCCAATGATAACTTTGATCAGTGACCTCTCCACAGAGTGAAAGCGTATTGTGCCCTATAAAGGTGTTTAGAATCTTAAATCAAAGTGAAATGTACAGATATGTAATTCTTTCAAATCATTTCCCATTCCAAGTGTTTTTCTTTTGAAATTCCTATTTCAGCTTATTCGTAAGTCCTTTAGGGAAGCACTTACCCTCCTCAAGAAAAATGGTTGGACGGAAGAGTGAGTATGCTTTCATTGTTTATCAAATTTAGTATGTATTTAAACTTAAGTGTTTATTCAAATGAGTAATAGTTATAGAATTAAATATGTGTATAAAATTGAATATGTTTATAAAATTGAATATGTTTATAAAATTGAATATGTTTTTAAAATTGAATATGTTTTTAAAATTGAATAAGTTTATAAAATTGAATATGTTTATAGAATTGATTGTTTGTAAAATTGAATATGTTTATAAAATTGAATATGTTTATAAAATTGACTATGTTTATAAAAGTTCACCCCACAGTTTTGATGAATATATGGATGAATATTTTTGTGTATAAAATTGTTAAATAGGGAATTACTAAATGTGATACTTTTTGTATTTATGTTAATATTTTGTAAGCACCTGTCCAATGTTGGGTAAGTAGTTGAATGTTGTTGAGTTGTTTCTGAACTATAAAGGCAATCTGTCAAGTACTGTATTTGTAACGGCTCATTAACTATGTGCATAAAATAATGCACACTACAGATTCGAGACAGAACTTGGAAACTTGAAAGTGAATTTCTTGCATATCATAATTTAATAAGTCATTGACTTAAAATCTTCAGATGTCTGAGCAAATCATTTATTTTTCTCGTTAGTTTAATGGATGAGTTTTGCCGCATACTCCGAGCTTATCCCCTGCATTCCCAGGAGGGGGTGTGTCCTAATGAAATCAGATACTTCTTTATTGATATTGTCATGGATGAACTCTCAAGGATAGGAGGTGGTGAGGTAAGATAATTGACACATTCAGAAGAAAAACATTTTGGTTTTAAGTCAGAGAAAATGAAGTTAAATGCATACTTGAGCCATGAAGGTGCTTATCCTGGTTTCCTTGGTTGTAAGTGGATGAGAGCACATGGTACCTCCTGGATAGGAAGGCAGTCCATTGCAGGTTGACTCCCTAGTGGTGCTGGCACTCATTGAGCACATGGTACCTCCTGGATATGATGACAGTCCATTGCAGGTTGACTCCCTAGTGGTGCTGGTACTCATTGAGTACATGGTACCTCCTGGATAGGAAGGCAGTCCATTGCAGGTTGACTCCCTAGTGGTGCTGGCACTCATTGAGCACATGGTACCTCCTGGATATGATGACAGTCCATTGCAGGTTGACTCCCTAGTGGTGCTGGTACTCATTGAGTACATGGTACCTCCTGGATAGGATGACAGTCCATTGCAGGTTGACTCCCTAGTGGTGCTGGCACTCATTGAGCACATGGTACCTCCTGGATATGATGACAGTCCATTGCAGGTTGACTCCCTAGTGGTGCTGGTACTCATTGAGTACATGGTACCTCCTGGATAGGATGACAGTCCATTGCAGGTTGACTCCCTAGTGGTGCTGGCACTCATTGAGCACATGGTACCTCCTGGATAGGAAGGCAGTCCATTGCAGGTTGACTCCCTAGTGGTGCTGGTACTCATTTAGCACATGGTACCTCCTGGATAGGATGACAGTCCATTGCAGGTTGACTCCCTAGTGGTGCTGGCACTCATTGAGCACATGGTACCTCCTGGATATGATGACAGTCCATTGCAGGTTGACTCCCTAGTGGTGCTGGTACTCATTGAGTACATGGTACCTCCTGGATAGGATGACAGTCCATTGCAGGTTGACTCCCTAGTGGTGCTGGCACTCATTGAGCACATGGTACCTCCTGGATAGGAAGGCAGTCCATTGCAGGTTGACTCCCTAGTGGTGCTGGTACTCATTTAGCACATGGTACCTCCTGGATAGGATGACAGTCCATTGCAGGTTGACTCCCTAGTGGTGCTGGTACTCAATGAGTACATGGTACCTCCTGGATAGGATGACAGTCCATTGCAGGTTGACTCCCTAGTGGTGCTGGCACTCATTGAGCACATGGTACCTCCTGGATAGGATGACAGTCCATTGCAGGTTGACTCCCTAGTGGTGTTGGCACTCATTTTACAGTTGAGTGGACTGAAGCAAGTAGAGTGTCGTGCTCAAGGACACAATGCAGTCAAACCCGGTATCTTTCATACAAGGCGACTTCTTACCCACTGAGCCACTGCACTTCTATAGTCAGTGAAATTACTGAGACCAAAAAGAAATATATGTTAGTTTATGAGTTTCATTTGATCAAAATCTTGGGTGTGTCGAAGGAAAAACACATTTCAATGTCATTTGTGTACAGACACCTGAAATGCTTAATATTTTGTAGCATACGGCCAATGGATAAAATAGAGTGCTACAACATGAGTCTGATAAACCAATTTGTAAGTAGTGAAAAAAATACTTCAATTCACAAACATTAACAGAAAGTGATGGTGTGACATCACTCCTTTACAGTAGATGTCTTACAACAGTCATTTTCACAAAAATTTGTTATACTTTAATGATTTCTCCTGAATAAAACATGATATTGAGTTTTCACCACAGTTGCTGTTTGTCACCCTATCATAGAAAATAGAAATGTATGACAATAATAATTCTTGAAACTAAAGCTAAATCCATCCGAACCATCAGGTTCGTAGAGCCGTGCTTATTTCCGGTTTCAATGGCGCAAGCAGATGACAGTACTTGACTCCCCCTGGACAGGATGCCAGTCCATCACATATTAACTCCCCAGCACTGTGTTACTAATTTTACAGCTGAGTGGACTGAAGCAAGGAGAGTAAAGTGTCTTGCTCAAGGACACAATGCAGCGCTCACAACGGGAATCGAACCCGGTACAAGCATGAGCCACTGCATCTCTAAATCATTAAGCACTGGTCAAGAAACGATGATTGTTGATCTGCAGTCTGCATGGGAATTTTAAAGGAGACAAAGTCAAATATCCTACCTTGATATATATATATTATTAAAAAAATTAACCAGGCCAACTACCAAAAACTCCATCGTAAAATCTTATTCCATTCTCAAGTTATCTCAGTTTGAAGTTGCTGCCATTTTGTCTAATTTTGTGTTGAAATCATTCCAATAATGATATAATTTGCCCTGTGTGCTGCACACAGGGCACAGTATGTGTGCTAGCACACATACTGTGCCCAATGTGCTAGCACACATACTGTGCTCTATGTGCTAGCACACATACTGTGCCCTGTGTGCTAGCACACATACTGTGCCCTGTGTGCTAGCACACATACTGTGCCCAATGTGCTAGCACACATACTGTGCCCTGTGTGCTAGCACACATGCTGTGCCCTGTGTGCTAGCACACATACTGTGCCCTGTGTGCTAGCACACATACTGTGCCCTGTGTGCTAGCACGCATACTGTGCCCTGTGTGCTAGCACGCATACTGTGCCCTGTGTGCCAGCACGCATACTGTGCCCTGTGTGCTAGCTCGCACACTGTGCCCTGTGTGCTAGCACGCACACTGTGCCCTGTGTGTACTGTGCCCTGTGTGCTAGCACGCATACTGTGCCCTGTGTGCTAGCACGCATACTGTGCCCTGTGTGCTAGCACGCATACTGTGCCCTGTGTGCTAGCACGCATACTGTGCCCTGTGTGCCAGCACGCATACTGTGCCCTGTGTGCTAGCTCGCATACTGTGCCCTGTGTGCTAGCACGCATACTGTGCCCTGTGTGTACTGTGCCCTGTGTGCTAGCACGCATACTGTGCCCTGTGTGCTAGCACGCATACTGTGCCCTGTGTGCTAGCACGCATACTGTGCCCTGTGTGCTAGCACGCATACTGTGCCCTGTGTGCTAGCACGCATACTGTGCCCTGTGTGCCAGCACGCATACTGTGCCCTGTGTGCCAGCACGCATACTGTGCCCTGTGTGCCAGCACGCATACTGTGCCCTGTGTGCCAGCACGCATACTGTGCCCTGTGTGCCAGCACGCATACTGTGCCCTGTGTGCCAGCACGCATACTGTGCCCTGTGTGCTAGCACGCATACTGTGCCCTGTGTGCTAGCACGCATACTGTGCCCAATGTGCTAGCACACATACTGTGCCATGTGTGCTAGCACGCATACTGTGCCCAATGTGCTAGCACACATACTGTGCCCTGTGTGCTAGCACGCATACTGTGCCCTGTGTGCTAGTACTTATACTGTGCCCTATGTGCCAGCACACATACTGTGCCCTATGTGCCAGCATGCATACTGTGCCCTGTGTGCTAGCAAGCATACTGTGCCCAATGTGCTGGCACACATACTGTGTCCTGTGTGCTAGCACGCATACTGTGCCCTGTGTGCTAGCACGCATACTGTGCCCTGTGTGCTAGCACGCATACTGTGTGCTAGCACGCATACTGTGCCCTGTGTGCTAGCACGCATACTGTGCCCTGTGTGCTAGCACGCATACTGTGCCCTGTGTGCTAGCACGCATACTGTGCCCTGTGTGCTAGCACACATACTGTGCCCTGTGTGCTAGTACACATACTGTGCCCTGTGTGCTAGCACACATACTGTGCCCTATGTGCCAGCACACATACTGTGCCCTATGTGCCAGCACACATCATCTATTTCTTTAGGATTCTCTTTAAAATTTTCTTTCCAACATGTTTTGACGTGAAGTTCTAGGGCTTGAATCATTGATATTTTATACAAATAAAAATCAATAGATCCTTGCCAAGAAAAAAATATTCTTCTTAGAAGTTACAAAATTTGAAATAGATAACATAACAACCTAATATAACAAGATGCTGGGCTAAGAAGGGTGAATCACTCCATAAAAAGCCCAAACTAACACTACCACCACTAAAAATCAAATAAAAATCAAAGATGCCCAGAGTTAGTAAAGAACTTATCAATGTTGACTTTGAAATTGTAAACAGAATTGGAGCAAACTACCCACTGGGGCAAACCATCCCACTCATTAACAACTCTTTGCAAAAAGCTAAAACGCTGAATATCTATCTGTGAGAACTCTTTGGTCAAGTTCAAACTGTTACCACATGTTAAATGAGGATTAGCTATAACATGCAAGAAATTACAGGAAGTCAAAGCATCACTACCAGATAAGAACTTAAAAATGTGAATCATATCGCCACGTACTCTTCTCAACTCAAGCGTGGTCAAACCAAGAATTTGCAACCTAGATTCATAAGAGAGATTCCTTACTTTGGGAATAAGTTTGAATCTGAATCTGAATAGGTTAAGTCGGCAAAAATCCTTCTAGAGGACATGAACGCCAACCGAGTCTAGTGGCTCTTCGCTGAACCTGCTCCAAAATGAACTTATCCTTCTCATAAAAGGGACTCCAAGCCTGAATAGCATACTCAAGGTGAGGCCTGACTAACTGCTTATACAAATTAAGGACAACCTCTCTACCAAGAAAACAACAATTTCTTCTAATCAAACCAAGCATCCTATTTTCCCTTGCAGCTGCTAAAGCACACTGTTTAGAAGGCTCAGATTACTAGTAATGACAACACCTAGAATTTTTTCTTGATCAATACAACCAAGATTTAAAGCATTCATGCAGTAATCAAAAGCCAAATTGCTCTGACCAAAATGAATAACTTTGCATTTATCAACATTGAATGACATCTGCCACATTTGGTACCAAGAAACTAACTTATCCAGATCAGCTTGCAACAGTGAAGAATCCCTAGCATCATCAACAATCCTGTGCCCTGTGTGCTAGCACGCATACTGTGCCCTGTGTGCTAGCACGCATACTGTGCCCTGTGTGCTAGCACACATACTGTGCCCTGTGTGCTAGTACACATACTGTGCCCTGTGTGCTAGCACACATACTGTGCCCTATGTGCCAGCACACATACTGTGCCCTATGTGCCAGCACACATCATCTATTTCTTTAGGATTCTCTTTAAAATTTTCTTTCCAACATGTTTTGACGTGAAGTTCTAAGGGCTTGAATCATTGATATTTTATACAAATAAAAATCAATAGATCCTTGCCAAGAAAAATATTCTTCTTAGAAGTTACAAAATTTGAAATAGATAACATAACAACCTAATATAACAAGATGCTGGGCTAAGAAGGGTGAATCACTCCATAAAAAGCCCAAACTAACACCACCACCACTAAAAATCAAATAAAAATCAAAGATGCCCAGAGTTAGTAAAGAACTTATCAATGTTGACTTTGAAATTGTAAACAGAATTGGAGCAAACTACCCACGGGGGCAAACCATCCCACTCATTAACAACTCTTTGCAAAAAGCTAAAACGCTGAATATCTATCTGTGAGAACTCTTTGGTCAAGTTCAAACTGTTACCACATGTTAAATGAGGATTAGCTATAACATGCAAGAAATTACAGGAAGTCAAAGCATCACTACCAGATAAGAACTTAAAAATGTGAATCATATCGCCACGTACTCTTCTCAACTCAAGCGTGGTCAAACCAAGAATTTGCAACCTAGATTCATAAGAGAGATTCCTTACTTTGGGAATAAGTTTGAATCTGAATCTGAATAGGTTAAGTCGGCAAAATCCTTCTAGAGGACATGAACGCCAACCGAGTCTAGTGGCTCTTCGCTGAACCTGCTCCAAAATGAACTTATCCTTCTCATAAAAGGGACTCCAAGCCTGAATAGCATACTCAAGGTGAGGCCTGACTAACTGCTTATACAAATTAAGGACAACCTCTCTACCAAGAAAACAACAATTTCTTCTAATCAAACCAAGCATCCTATTTTCCCTTGCAGCTGCTAAAGCACACTGTTTAGAAGGCTCAGATTACTAGTAATGACAACACCTAGAATTTTTTCTTGATCAATACAACCAAGATTTAAAGCATTCATGCAGTAATCAAAAGCCAAATTGCTCTGACCAAAATGAATAACTTTGCATTTATCAACATTGAATGACATCTGCCACATTTGGTACCAAGAAACTAACTTATCCAGATCAGCTTGCAACAGTGAAGAATCCCTAGCATCATCAACAATCCTGTAAAGCTCAGTGTCATCCCCAAATTTACAAATCCTGGAGCCAAGGGAAACATCAATATCATTTATAAAGATTAAGAAAAGAAGCGGACCCAATGCAGAACCCTGAGGAACACCACTTGTAACCTTCTTTCATGGAGATACTTCACCATTAACAACAACTCTTTGTAACCTGTCAATTACCAAGAATTTATCCAACTGGCACACTTTCCCTCCATACCAAGCACTGTTGTTTTCAACATGAGCCTGCCTAGTGGAACCTTAGCAAATGCTTTTTGGAAGTCTAAATAGATAACATCCACATTATGACCAGAATCAAGTAGTTTAGTAACATAATCAAGAAATTCTAATAAATTAAAAACACAAGACCTCTTAGGTAAGAACCCATGCTGGAAAAAATTCAACAAACCATTGACCAGTAAATGATCTAGTACAACATCCTTAACAATGGACTCCATGACCCTGCACACAACACAAGTAAGACTCACTGGCTATAGTTACAGGGCAAACTGTGGTCACCCTTTTTAAATAAAAAAGAAATACATTAACATGTTAATCTGTACTGGGTGTATGATATTTTTTAGAGGTTATATGAACAAAATGGCTGCTCCCATGTAAGTTTATATTGACAGAATCAATGTTTTAATAAATTTGAAAATATGTGCTTAATTGTTTTGTATGATGTGAAATTTCTTTTGATGGCATACTTATTATTTCTATCATATGAAATGAAGCAAAAGCCAGAATTTAATTGTAACCTGGATATTTGATAGTTTCCTTGTGTTTACTATGACTTCATAGATTTTGCATTCTTTATGTTTGTTAAATTGCTTCTGATTTCAACCGTTTTCTCTCCTTTTCGCAGCTTTCATCTGAACAAGTGGTAAAGCTCTTGAAACCATTTGCCGAATGTGCATGTGAAACCAGAACGTAAGTTGGAGTGATATTTTTTCCTTCAATGGTGGCATGCTGTAGCATCTTGGTATTGTTTTGTGATCAAAGTTTAGTTACACTTTCAATATTCCACGTCCCATTTCCACAATGCTATTAGATTAAACAACCTTCCCACTGCATCACGTGGCTCAATCCTGGATTGGGCCATACCAGAGACTAGAAATGGCTGCTTCTTTTACTGGTGCTCCACATTTAATGGATAAAACAAGGCAACAATGTGAAGTTTAAGTCAAAAAGAAAAAAAATATTTTACGTGATATTCTATTTTCGGGATCAAAAAGGATCCACACTTTGAAAATTCAACATATTTTCATTCTGTAGTAAGTAAAACCAACCTGGTGTATTGAAATGGCCTAAAAACTTCTCTCCTTCAAATCGTGTTACAAAGTCCTTACAAGTATACTATCATATTTTGTCCCGCTATTTTGTGGCTTAACTATTCGATATGTCAGGAAAGAAGTAAAGCAGAATTTAGTAAGGGGAATTATAATCAACCACCTGGAAAAAGAGGAAATAGAATATAAATGTAAAAATGTTAGGTAAATGTTCTTTAGAATACATTAACAATTGTTAAGAATGTGAGGATAAGGGTGCCAACCTTCTGCAGTAGACTTACTACACCAGTCATTTCTATACAGATGAGACAGAAATTAAAACTTGAATATCTCTTTAACAAAATAAGATATTGAAGTAATTTCTTCACCATTTTGTTTCAAATTCTTATTAAGTCCTCTTTCATGTAAGGTAAACTTGCTTAACCACTGGACTAATCCTTAGAATTCTTCTTTCCCACTGCAGAACGTTGCTCACCACCAACATTTTGAAGAACATCTTTGAGGAGATTGTTAATCAAGCAGATGTTGGTAACGAGGAGGAGGAGTTACAAAAGTTTGAGGAGAAAAACGAGAAGGCTTTGATCGAGGGCGTGAAACTCTTTGAAGAATTACCCATGCTGCAGGTACAAAGCTTTCTTCTGTATGTTTTGTGAGTTGCATGAATGAATCATCAATTTTTTCTAGTTGTATTTTTATATTTTTTAGTTCAATGAAACTTTTGAGGAAGTTTTAGAAATGAAGATGTTCTGTAGAGATTGAATTGTCATATATGTGAATAAATTGATTTGAAGGATGGTTTAGGAAATTGCTTGAACAACAAAAATAAAAACAACTTAAAAGTGTATCTTCAAGTGCATGTTTCTGGAGTGAACCTAATTTTTCTGGAGTGAACCTAATGTTTCTGGAGTGAACCTAATGTTTCTGGAGTGAACCTAATGTTTCTGGAGTGAACCTAATGTTTCTGGAGTGAACCTAATTTTTCTTCTATAGATTTATGTTTCTGCAGTAAAATGCGGTCTATTTTGTGTGTACTTAGTTTGGCATTACACATTCGTTCCAAAGAATATAATGTACTGTATGTTTAAGAAAATGTTGAAACCATTTTTCTGCAGATAAATGTAATGAGTGTTTGTTGGCAACTAAAATTCCAACATTAATTTTATTAATTGTTGTGTTGATGTCTCTGTAAATAAGGGTCACTTGTGCAGATACTGTAAGTGTTTTTGTAGTACAAATAGTGTTTGAGATCCTTGTTTCTACAGTAAAATTAGAATTCTGCTGTAGGATCCATGTTTCTAATGCAATATCATGTTTCTTCTGTAGAATCCTTGTTTATACAGTAACATCATGTTGCTGCTGTAGATTCCATGTTTGTAAAGTAAAATCTTGTTGGTGCTGTAGAATCTATGTTTCTACAGTAAATTCCTGTTGGTGCTTAGATTCTATGTTTCTACAGTAAAATCCTGTTGGTGCTGTAGATTCTATGTTTCTACAGCAAAATCATATTGGTGCTGTAGATTCCATGTTTCTACAGTAAAGTAATGTTGGTGCTGTAGATTCCATGTTTCTACAGTAAAATAATGTTGGTGCTGTAGATTCCATGTTTCTACAGTAAAATCACGTTACTGCTGTAGATTCTATGTTTCTACACTTAAATCATGTTACTGCTGTAGATTCTATGTTTCTACAGTTAAATCATGTTGGTGCTGTAGATTCCATGTTTCGATAGTAAAATCCTGTTGGTGCTGTAGATTCCATGTTTCTACAGTTAAATTATGTTACTGCTGTAGATTCCATGTTTTTACAGTTAAATCATGTTACTGCTGTAGATTCCATGTTTTTACAGTTAAATCATGTTACTGCTGTAGATTCCATGTTTCTACAGTTAAATCATGTTGGTGCTGTAGATTCCATGTTTCTACAGTTAAATCATGTTGGTGCTGTAGATTCCATGTTTCTACACTAAAATCCTGTTGGTTTTGTAGATTCCATGTTTCTACAGTTTAAACATGTGGTGCTGTAGTTTCCACGTTTCTACAGTAAAATCTTGTTGGTGCTGTAGATTCCATGTTTCTACAGTTAAATCACGTTACTGCTGTAGATTCGATGTTTCTACAGTTAAATCATGTTACTGTTGTAAATTCCATGTTTCTACAGTTAAATCATGTTGGTGCTGTAGATTCCATGTTTCTACAGTTAAATCATGTTGGTGCTGTAGATTCCATGTTTCTACAGTTAAATCACGTTACTGCTGTAGATTCGATGTTTCTACAGTAAAATCCTGTGGGTGCTGTAGATTTCCATGTTTCTACAGTTAAATCACGTTACTGCTGTAGATTCGATGTTTCTACAGTTAAATCATGTTACTGCTGTAAATTCCATGTTTCTACAGTTAAATCATGTTGGTGCTGTAGATTCCATGTTTCTACAGTAAAATCCTGTTGGTGCTGTAGATTCCATGTTTCTACAGTTAAATCACGTTACTGCTGTAGATTCCATGTTTCTACAGTAAAATCCTGTTGGTGCTGTAGATTCCATGTTTCTACAGTAAAATTCTGTGGGTGCTGTAGATTCCATGTTTCTACAGTTAAATCATGTTGGTGCTGTAGATTCCATGTTTCTACAGTAAAATTCTGTGGGTGCTGTAGATTCCATGTTTCTACAGTTAAATCATGTTGGTGCTGTAGATTCCATGTTTCTACAGTAAAATCCTGTGGGTGCTGTAGATTCCATGTTTCTACAGTTAAATCATGTTGGTGCTGTAAATTCCATGTTTCTACAGTTAAATCATGTTGGTGCTGTAGATTCCATGTTTCTACAGTTAAATCACGTTACTGCTGTAGATTCCATGTTTCTACAGTTAAATCATGTTACTGCTGTAGATTCCATGTTTCTACAGTTAAATCATGTTGGTGCTGTAGATTCGATGTTTCTACAGTTAAATCATGTTACTGCTGTAGAATCCATGTTTCTACACTTAAATCATGTTACTGCTGTAGATTCCATGTTTCTACAGTTAAATCATGTTACTGCTGTAGATTCCATGTTTCTACAGTTAAATCATGTTGGTGCTGGTAGATTCCATGTTTCTACAGTAAAATCCTGTTGGTGCTGTAGATTCCATGTTTCTACAGTAAAATCACGTTACTGCTGTAGATTCCATGTTTCTACAGTTAAATCATGTTACTGCTGTAGATTCCATGTTTCTACAGTTAAATCATGTTACTGCTGTAGATTCCATGTTTCTACAGTTAAATCATGTTGGTGCTGTAGATTCCATGTTTCTACAGTAAAAAATTCCATGTTTTACAGTTAAATCATGTTACTGCTGTAGATTCCATGTTTCTACAGTTTAAACATGTTACTGCTGTAGTTTCCATGTTTCTACAGTAAAATCATGTTGGTGCTGTAGATTCCATGTTTCTACAGTAAAATCCTGTTGGTGCTGTAGATTCCATGTTTCTACAGTTAAATCACGTTACTGCTGTAGATTCCATGTTTCTACAGTAAAATCCTGTTGGTGCTGTAGATTCCATGTTTCTACAGTTAAATCATGTTGGTGCTGTAGATTCGATGTTTCTACAGTAAAATCCTGTGGGTGCTGTAGATTCCATGTTTCTACAGTAAAATTCTGTGGGTGCTGTAGATTCCATGTTTCTACAGTTAAATCATGTTGGCGCTGTAGATTCCATGTTTCTACAGTAAAATCCTGTGGGTGCTGTAGATTCCATGTTTCTACAGTTAAATCATGTTGGTGCTGTAAATTCCATGTTTCTACAGTTAAATCATGTTGGTGCTGTAGATTCCATGTTTCTGCAATTATATCATGTTGGTGCTGTAGATTCCATGTTTCTACAGTTAAATCACGTTACTGCTGTAGATTCCATGTTTCTACAGTTAAATCATGTTACTGCTGTAGATTCCATGTTTCTACAGTTAAATCATGTTGGTGCTGTAGATTCGATGTTTCTACAGTAAAATCCTGTGGGTGCTGTAGAATCCATGTTTCTACACTTAAATCATGTTACTGCTGTAGATTCCATGTTTCTACAGTTAAATCATGTTACTGCTGTAGATTTACCCCGCTAAGCGTAGCGGGGATATTTACGAGAGTTATACTTACCTTCCATGCTATAATATGCAATCTGGTCACATGACCTGATTCTAACGCACTTCTAACCGAACCTAAAAAACGCAGTAACCAGCCAAGCCCTGACCTCCATAATACCTCTGTACCACCTCACTCAACATTCCACCGAGGCCTGAACGAGAGGAGGCGGGAGTGGATGCATGGAAGGTAAGTATAACTCGTAAATATCCCCGCTACGCTTAGCGGGTAAATTTACTTCAAGTTATACCTTACCTTCCATGCTATAATATGCAATCAGATTGCAACCGAGGATAGGAAGGAAGGGAGTTCAGATCGCACATTTTTTTTTTTTTTTTTTTAATGGCTGGTACGAAAACTCACACGAACCAATCCGTTTAAAGGACGAAATCCCTTCACCTCGGAAGGATGAAAGACCTCAAGAGTGGGAGGAACTAAAACATAGGAACCCACGGAGGTACAGTCAAACCGAACAAGGCACCATTCGTTGACAGTAACGGAGGCAAACCTCGAAAGAACCTGAGCGTAAAGCCCAGAAAAACAAGCCAACCGGAAGAGCGTTTGGACACAACTACAGCAAAGTGTCCACAAAAACGCCATACAAGCCACCGGATTCGCCCACGAGACAGAACGGCGAGGAAACTACGATTGGGAACGGAAGCGTGTACCAATGAAAACAATTGAAGAAATCCCGGACAAGGGAAAAAATTCGTTAGCGCATAACCGCGTAAGAGCTAAAGTTAGCGGGGAACATAACGTCGAAAAGTGAGTCAGACCAAAAACAAGAGAAAAACCGCAAAAGCGGTTTCTCGAACGCCGCACGAGATCCCGTGAAAAGAGGTTATGCCCGAACCCGAGTGCATACGCGCCGTTCTATGAACAGTTCAGACTACTTTAACAGAAAGCCACTGGATGATCTATCGGAGGAAAATGTCACATGACACACTACGAAGAGATCTCCCAGAACTCACCAGTGGTCGCAAGTCAAAGACCGTGAGACCCCACCGGAAAAACCCTGGTGGATAGCTGCAAGGTATCCCAGAGCTCATGACGGAACTATGACAAACATCGTCCCTGACCCGAGGCTCGCACGTGAAGCCTGCAAGGTCTCGAGCAGCCAAAGTTCGGCCCCTGCGCCGAGACGAAAAAGGGTCAAGTACCGCCCAAGTTTCCGACAGAAGGGTCACAAGAAAAGTGCCCGACCTTGATCGAGAAGCCCGTCGGCACCGACGGTGATATCTGACGGGTGAAAACCGTAGCAGTTGCGGACCGCGAGCTCCAGGCCACGCCTATCAACAGCGAAACTTGTCTAAGAAGTTGACTGGAGAAAGTGTTAACGCATTTACACGATAGTAACAACCTTGAAACCGCGGAGCCTACGGCCTCTGGGCGGAGAAAACGAATACCGTATGTCTGTGCGGGCAGTTAAGTAACAGGCCGTAAAACCGCAAGCAGCTGTAAGGTGTTAAAGTATGGAAGGAACCATACGTGCCGTTGTTGGTAATAGCTACCCCAAACGAAGGTTGTCTACCAAAGGCCACCTATGGTCAAGAAAAATCTCCTTCATGGAGGTAATATTGACAAGTAGGGGGGTAACGCTCACGCCAACCGTATGAGTCATAAACCCCAACACTGGGGTAGAAATCACGAAAGAGGTGGCGTCCTGTGTATACTACACGGACCGTTAAACACCCTGCACCACGGAGCGGAAAAGCGGCGTGGCTACTGGGGACTTACGCCGTGCAAAGCACGCAACCCGTTAAATATAATAGATCCGTTATGGGTCTACAAAGGCGTCAGCATGACAAGTAAAAACCACGAGTCCACGCCAACGATGTCGCTGTGCACCACGGAGCAAAAAGCTCGTGGCTACGCGAGGGGACAACTGGTACTGGCACGTGTCCCGAACGGAAGTAGCTATCAGTACCAAAGGACCGTCTAGGTCCACGATAAGCGTGAACGCATTACTACACCTGTAACGTGAGTCGTTATCTCATTATACCTCTATTCACCACGGGCCACCGAGTAAGTGGCGACGCGTGTAGGGAAGAAGTACACAGCACGGCGTTCCGTTGAGAATAGGTAAAAATATATAAACTGAGGCCGTAAGAAAAATGCGGAGGAGTTCACGTGCCACGCAAGCTATACGAGTCGTAAACTGAGTTTGTTCCATCACGGAGCTCTGAAACCGGTAGCTGCGTGGGGAAGAGGGGACGACCGTCGTACTCAGTCCACGTGTCCCGGTAAGAGAAACGGCCGCGAACGCAGTAGTTCATGGCTACTGGTCCTCTACCACACCGCCGCCGCTGGTATAGGCGTTAACTCCGTTTGTATAAAATCACCACGGAGCCGCGAAGCCGGCGGCTACGGCGTGGGGACTGCCGTCGAACGCTAAAAACGCCCCAGCAAGAAAAAACGACCGCGGAACACTGCAACACGCGGCTAACGGTCGCAATATCCCGAAGTTCCGATACCGGGTTTATCGTACATTGCACGAAACCGTTAATATCTGTAGAATGTGAGCCGAGGGTCTCGTTCGACGCAAGAATCACATTCAGGGTATGCCTCCCGAAAGAAGGAAATCTTATCACCCGAGCGCCAGGCCTCGAAACCCGAGCAAGCGCTAACACGCCGACGCATCCTGGGAGCGTGACGCATCGACAAACGGGGACTCGCCCCGTGTCCATGAACTGGTGAAAAACTATGCGGAACCGTGGCGTCAACGCGAAAATCTCACCAAGTCAGCTCACACGGACGTGGGGATCTCCGAAACTAACGGGTGTGACGACGTTGTATGCGTTACCTTGCTGTAGAACTAAGCAGCACTACAGACCCAAACGTCATCTCATGCCCCGGACGGAGCCGCCAAGTTGTGTTACGGACCCGTGCACGGGCCAGAAACAAGCCGTGGGGCGTATGGAACCGGATTCGAGCCGTCACGGACCCTAATGGACCCGATGCAAGGAATCCAATGGCTCTACAACTAGCCGTAAAAGGGGACTAACTCACGTAAGACCCGAGGGCGCCGCCTCTAGTTGGCCGACCGGTCCCAACGCGAACCGAGGACCACAGCGGTGTACACGGGTTTGAACAAGTCGATAACACCAAAGCGCAACCTAAGAAGCGTTTACCTGCGACGCACCGCAGGACAGTCAAGGCGCCGAACGCACCGACACTGGGACCTGCCCGCCGTGTCGCCGGCGATATAGGCGCAAAACATCGCGGAACTGTGACGCGTTCAACGCGAAAATCCTACAGAGGCAGTTCACACGGCCGTGGGACAGCGTAGCTATGACCAAGCAGCTTCCTAGCTAGCGAACTCAACTTCGGGTTCATCGTACAGTGTCACGTTATCCCGCTGCAAAAACTCCGAAGTCGTACAGGCCCGCACGGTCAGAGAAGCGTTTGCACGCTATGCAAAGCGGGACCTCTGAGGTGCGTACCGACCGCCCGCGACGGAGGCCTGTCCTCCGTGCCTACGATACTGGTGAAAGTAATTGCGGAAATGTAACGCTCAACGCGGATAATCATATAAATGGTGTTCACATGATCGTGGAACTGCGTAGCTAATGGCCACGGAACCATGAATAGAATAGCTCTCACGGGCGCTATACTACTTGTGAAGATTATCACTTGTCACCTGGCCACATAGCTCGTAGCTAGCGGGTGCATATCCGGGTAAATCGCACGTGTCACGATATCCCGTTACAAAACTACGGAGCCCGACGCATCCGAACACCGAGCCACGCCGCTCTCGGTCGCACCTGAAAATACCGTGCGGTGGAGTCTGTGCTCCACCACGCCGCTGGAACCCAATCGCTGCAAAGAGTACCACGAATGGACTCGCAGAGCATAATCTGCACGCCGTAACGCGGCGCGGAGATGGATGTGACCGAGCGTAAAGCAAGAAGCGTTATCACGCTATGCCGGGTCATCAAGGGGTGTGTAGAGCATCAACGCCCGAGGGCGTGTCCTCCATGTCCATGATACTGGTGAAAATAATTACGGAACGTAATGTTCAACGACAATCTTAATTTGCGTTCACACGAGTCGGGAACCGCGAGCTGATGGCTACGGAACCAAGAAGAAAATAGGTGTCCTGATGCTATACTTGTAAAGAAAGTCATCTGTCACCTGACCACGAGCGTAGTAGCTAGTGGCGATAACCGGGTGAACCGCACAGTGTACGTTAACCCGTTAGAGATAAGTTCCGCCACTGGAGCCATCCAATGGAAGCGAAAGGACCCGTAAACGCGGACCGTGGACTCGTATGGAACCGTGCACGGACCCGTAAATACGGGCCGCGGAACCGCCCAATGGAACCGCACGGACCCGTAAACACGGACCGTGGAACCGCACGGACCCGTAAACATGGGCGTGGAACCGATAACTGTCGTGAGCCGCTGGCTACTGGGACCAAGAAGAAAAATAGCTGTCTCAATGCTATACTTCCGATGAACCGTGACGGTGTCGTCTTTCAATAGGCGCCCGCCAGAGTGGGCGGCGCCCCGCCCCCTGGCTTTGGACCTGGGTGGCGGTGGGGAGACGAAGAGGGCCTCTCAGGCCGCCGCTTCCACTTTCTCCGCCGCTCTTTGAAAGTACCGGTCGCGGTGGAGTCTGTGCTCCGACCACGCCGCTAGATCCCACCGCTGCAAAGAGTACGGGATTTGACTCAAGCAGCATAATCTGCACGCTAACACGTGCGATGGATGTCACCGGAGCGTAATTTAAAGAAGCGTTTGCACGCCACGCATCACGAGACATCCTGGGTGTGTAAAAACATCGACACTCGGGGACCTGACCTTCATGTCCATGATACTGGTGAAAATAAATACGGAACTTGTAACGCTCAACGAGACAGTCTTAATTGCGTTCACACGAGCCGTGGAACTGCGCGAGCTAATGGCTACAGGACCAAGAAGAAAAATAACTGTCAATGCTATACTTCTTGTCAAGAATGTCACCTGTCACCTGACCACGTAGCTAGTGGGCGTATAACCGATTAAACCGTCACGATGTCGTGAACCCGTTAAATACGGACCCGTGTAAACACGGGCCGCGGAACCGTCGAATGGAACCGTCCGCCCGTAACGGGCCGCGGAACCGTATGGAACCATCCGCCCGTAACGGGGGCGGAACCGCCCGCCCGTAACAACAGGCGCGGAACCGTATGGATCACGGAACCGCCCAATGGAACCGCCCGCCCCGTAACAACGGGCCGCTGGAACCGTATGGACCACGGAACCGCCCGCCCCGTAACAACGGGCCGCTGAATCGTATGGATCCCGGAACCGTATGGATCCGCCCCGGAACCGCACAATGCCCGCACATAGGGCTGCGGAACGTCGGGGATGGTCCAACGGAACCGTATGGAACCGGCCGCCCGCAATAACGGGCCGCGGAACCGTCAATGGAACCGCCCGCCCGTGAACAACGGGCCGCGGAACCGCCCAATGGAACCGTCCGCCCCGTAACGGGCCGCGGAACCGTATGGAACCGCCCAATGGAACGTCCGCCCCGAATAACGGGCCGCGGAACCGTATGGAACCGGCCAATGGAACGTTGCGTCGCCCGTAACAACGGGCCGGAACCGTATGGAACCGCCCAATGGAACCGTTCGCGTAATAACGGGCGCGGAACCGTATGGAACCGCCCAATGGAACTGTTCGCCCGTAACAACGGGCCGCTGGAACCGTATGGAACCGTCCAATGGAACCGCCCGCCCGTAACAACGGGCGCTGAACCGTATGGAACCGCCCAATGGAACCGTTCGCCCGTAATAACGGGCCGCGGAACCGTATGGAACCGCCAATGGAACCGTTCGCCCCGTAATAACGGGCAGCGGAACCGTATGGAACCGTCAATGGAACTCGCCCCGTAACAACGGGCCGCGGAACCGTATGGAACCGTCCAATGGAACCGTTAAGCCCGTAACGGGCCGCGGAACCGTATGGAACGCTCCAATGGAACGTTAAGCCCTGTAACAACGGGCCGCGGAACCGTATGGAACCGCCCAATGGAACCGTTCGCCCGTAACAACGGGCCGCTGAACCGTATGGAACCGTCCAATGGAACCGTTCGCCCGTAACAACGGGCCGGAACCTTATGGACTCACGGAACCGGCCAATGGAACCGTTGGCGTGAACTTTTACGGGCCGCGGAACCGTATGGACTCCGGAACCTTATGGAACTGTCCCCGAACTCACAACAACCGGCGGACTGGCGCGTTACAAGGGTCGTGGAGTCGACAGGGACTGTCCAAAGGAACCGTTTGGAACCGTGTTTACACTTAGGCGGCAAGTTAACGCCCCTAAGAGGTTCTCTCTCTCTCACTTACCTTACGGAACCGCCCAATGGAACCGTGTTTACAACTTAGGCGACGTTCGTTAACGCGCCCCTAAGAGGATATCTCTCTCTCTCTCTCTCTCTTACCGTTACCGCTCTAGGCGCAACGCCTCTAAGAGCGTAACCTTCTCAGTGAATCTCTTTTATATATCTGAAAGAGAAGAACATATATCCATGCGTACATACACAAATACGGCAAAGTAAGTATGATCTTACGGACACGCTAAAGAGAGACGAGGCCTAGCAGTCTAAACAGAACACCAAAACTCTCTTAAACAGAAAAAAATTTTACTGAAAAAAAATTTCTTAAGAGAAGAACGTAAGTCCAAGCGTACAAACCTAAACACGGCAAAGTAACTATGATCTTACGGACACGCTAAAGAGAGACGAGGCATAGCATTCTAAACAGAACAACAACACTTGCTTTAACAGAAAAAATTTTAAAACCAAAAATTTTCTATCTGAAAAACTCTAGAAACCCGAGAAAACGCTGGGCCCAACGAATGACTTTTCTAGCTGGGGTAGCGTGGGAAACACCAACCACTGTGTACTTGAGGTCTGTAAAGATAAAAAGGAAAGATTATTTTTCCTGTAATTAGGTCGCCGGAGAGACCCACCCATCTCTCCGACACCCCAACTTCAATCCTGAAAATTAAATATTTTAACTCAAAAACTGTGTGAGAAAAATAAAAATATTCATATGCTGATAACGTGAAAAACTTAAAAATAAGCTCGCTAGTAACAACTGTAGCTCCCTAGAGTTGTTACAGGGCTTATCCCACATTTACCCAGCGGTGACTATGACCCAATGCGCATGCGCCAAAATCGAAAAAAAAGAAATTGGCTTAATGCATACGAGAAGGTGTACTGAAATATCCTAGCGTGCTAAACACTATACATAGTATAACGCTAGGGTCACCCTCGAGGCGGGTGGGGCTAAGGGAGAAAAAGACTAATTCCCGGGGTGAGAGGACCCTCAGGCAGGCACAACCTGTGCTCTAGGGCCTAAAACACCCACCACGAGAGTAGGACGCTCAACCAGCCATTCGCTATGTACGAATGGAGACAAAACCCGCTATCCTAGTGTAGGCTACACGGTAAAGTCGTAGGTCGGGCCAAGAACTCGGACCCATGGCTATCTCACCCTACTCGAAGACTTGAAAAGGCGAGCCAGATGAGAACGGGCAGCGAAACCCTTCAGGTAGAAGCTGTCAAGAGAAAAAGTTAGAAAGGTTAATTGAAATATAAAACAAAAAAGACCAGTTTTCAGCGATGTTATGAAACAAACGCGCTGAAAAAGAGTGAGGTGGTACAGAGGTATTATGGAGGTCAGGGCTTGGCTGGTTACTGCGTTTTTTAGGTTCGGTTAGAAGTGCGTTAGAATCAGGTCATGTGACCAGATTGCATATTATAGCATGGAAGGTAAGGTATAACTTGAAGTAAATTCCATGTTTCTACAGTTAAATCATGTTGGTGCTGGTAGATTCCATGTTTCTACAGTAAAATCCTGTTGGTGCTGTAGATTCCATGTTTCTACAGTAAAATCACGTTACTGCTGTAGATTCCATGTTTCTACAGTAAAATCCTTTTGGTGCTGTAAATTCCATGTTTCTACAGTAAAATCCTGTGGGTGCTGTAGATTCCATGTTTCTACAGTTAAATCACGTTACTGCTGTAGATTCCATGTTTCTACAGTTAAATCATGTTGGTGCTGTAGATTCGATGTTTCTACAGTTAAATCATGTTACTGCTGTAGAATCCATGTTTCTACACTTAAATCATGTTACTGCTGTAGATTCCATGTTTCTACAGTTAAATCATGTTACTGCTGTAGATTCCATGTTTCTACAGTTAAATCATGTTGGTGCTGTAGATTCGATGTTTCTACAGTTAAATCATGTTACTGCTGTAGAATCCATGTTTCTACACTTAAATCATGTTACTGCTGTAGATTCCATGTTTCTACAGTTAAATCATGTTACTGCTGTAGATTCCATGTTTCTACAGTTAAATCATGTTGGTGCTGGTAGATTCCATGTTTCTACAGTAAAATCCTGTTGGTGCTGTAGATTCCATGTTTCTACAGTAAAATCACGTTACTGCTGTAGATTCCATGTTTCTACAGTTAAATCATGTTACTGCTGTAGATTCCATGTTTCTACAGTTAAATCATGTTACTGCTGTAGATTCCATGTTTCTACAGTTAAATTATGTTACTGCTGTAGATTCCATGTTTCTACAGTTAAATCATGTTACTGCTGTAGATTCCATGTTTCTACAGTTAAATCATGTTGGTGCTGTAGATTCCATGTTTCTACAGTTAAATCCTGTTGGTGCTGTAGATTCCATGTTTCTACAGTTTAAACATGTTGGTGCTGTAGTTTCCATGTTTCTACAGTAAAATCCTGTTGGTGCTGTAAATTCCATGTTTCTACAGTAAAATCCTGTTGGTGCTGTAGATTCCATGTTTCTACAGTTTAAACATGTTGGTGCTGTAGTTTCCATGTTTCTACAGTAAAATCCTTTTGGTGCTGTAAATTCCATGTTTCTACAGTAAAATCCTGTGGGTGCTGTAGATTCCATGTTTCTACAGTTAAATCACGTTACTGCTGTAGATTCCATGTTTCTACAGTTAAATCATGTTTCACCTGTGTAGTCAAATGTTTCTACAGTAAATCATGATTTTGATGTAGAATCCATGTTTCTACAGTAAGATCATGTTACTGCTTTGGGATCAATGTTTCTTCATTAAAGTTATGATTCCGCTTTAGAATCCATGTTTCTACAGTAAAATCATGAGTGTGCTTCAGAAACAAACCATGGATGTTTCTATTATAATTTCATGTTTCTACTCTTGAATTCATATTTCTACCAATTCTATTCAGGCCACATTTGTTTCATTTCCTAGTTTGACTATTCAGCCACATTTGCAGTTTGACTATAGTGCTTCTATTCAGGCCACATTTGTTTCATTTCCTAGTTTGACTATAGTGCAATTGCTTCTATTCAGGCCACATTTGTTTCATTTCCTAGTTTGACTATAGTGCAATTGCTTCTATTCAGGCCACATTTGTTTCATTTCCTAGTTTGACTATAGTGCAATTGCTTCTATTCAGGCCACATTTGTTTCATTTCCTAGTTTGACTATAGTGCAATTGCTGATATGCTTTTCAAGCATGCAAGTAGCCAGAATACTTTACCCAGGAACAGAAAGCTCATCTACCCTACTGTGAAGAGGTATGTATTCTGAGTGGTCTGTGGGAAATGCTTTTATGTTTTGTTAGATCTATGGAGCTGTAATGGCCAATCAAAAAGAGCTTTGTATTTGTGGGAGAACAGTCTTCAAAATTTGAAAATATTATTCTTAGTTTTCAAGTCATGACTGATCATACTTTGAGGAAGTTTTTAATATATGTGGAAGTTGTGATGTAATACTGGGTGGATGGCTAAAAAAATGTATGTTTATAAATGCTCATTTGAGTAGAAAATTGGAGTAAGTTTCAAAATGATCAAAATTGGTTAAGTATTGAACAAATTGGTTTAAGTATTGAAAAAATTGGTTAAGTATTGAAACAATTGGTTAAGTATTGAAACAATTGGTTAAGTATTGAAACAATTGGTTAAGTATTGAAACAATTGGTTAAGTATTGAAACAATTGCTTAAGTATGGAAACAATTGGTTAAGTGTAGAAACAATTGGTTAAGTATTGAAACAATTGGTTAAGTATTAAAACAATTGGTTAAGTATTGAAACAATTGGTTAAGTATTGAAACAATTGGTTAAGTATTGACCGTTTTACAGCATTTTGAAATCTCAGGCATCAATATGCAAAATTGTATTTAAATAGATGATGTGTTACAAGGTGACCTTGATATTTTCTAATGTATATCCAATCCTTTGTCTTTTAAAAGTTGATCATGATTCATTGTAGGAATGCAGAAAACCAAAAGTGTTTAGCATAGAATAGCATAGCAAGGTTTAACGTCCCCAAAGCATCCAGTGCTGGACATTATATCAAGATGGCCACGGCCTTTGATAACCATTTGTGAACTCACTGGTTGCAGACCCACCGGGATTCGATCCCGGGAAATGTGGGTGAGAGGACGAAGCACTGACCACCACACCACGGAGGTCTGTTTGAGTCTTTGCCATACCCCCAATCAAATTCTAGCAGATATAATCTTTCCCATCATTTTCAGAGACTAAGATTTAGGACGGAATTTCAAAGAATTACATCAAGATTTTGAGCTGTCCTTCCAGTCATACATCACAAATCTCACATAAATTTAAAATTGATCCAGATTTGATCAACCATATCTCAAAAACTTAGAAGTGCTATTTTTAGAATTTAAAAACTTATTTGCTCGGATTTGAATACTATTTGAACCAATATAAGAATCGCTATATGTCTATAGACCGTTTGTGGAATATTCCTTTGATTTCCTGTGATGGTTATCCTTAGTAATATAATGAGAATGGAAAGTACCCTTTCTATATGATCAGTTTGCAAAGGGATTGCTTGAGATTAATTAAAAACAATCATGTTTAAAAAATAAAATTCAGCAGCATGAGAAACATGTTTACTTACAAAAGGTCAAGTGTGTTGTAAGCAAATACATTTACGTAACAAAGTAGGCGGCCGTAATTAACAACTATTGCAAACATCATATGTGTCTCTTCAACTAATGTGTTTATTGAACAAGGTAAACATTGCTAATTTATCAAGTAGGTTATCACATGCTGTCTTTTTGAGTATAGTTGCAACATGCAGCAGCTTTATTTCGAAAATATGAACAAAATTGTGTCAGCTTTTAACTTAGTGTGCACAATGTGAGCTTTATGTTAGTAGATGAATTAAAGAGGAATAAAGAATTAGTTTGACAGAACATTTTATCCTTTTATTGCCTCGGAATGTATCTTGGTTGCTTTGGATTGTCAGTTAGGCTTGTTCTGAGTTATGATTCTTTGATTGGATAAGGTTAGCTATCAATTATAAGAATAGAAAAATTAAATATGTGCTTTAATTGTGTTTCCATCAATTTGTTTAAATATAATTGCTATTGTCTTATTGTTTGACAGAGACTGACATCACGGGCTCAGTCTTAATTTATTATTTACTTTGAAATATTAAGTATTTATAAAGTGTCAGCGCCACAATTTTTTTGGGAAAAAGCGATCTCAAGGGGAGGGAAGCAATAGATTAGAGCTGTGAAGGTTTAGGGATTTTAGTAAACGTGTACACGCCAAAAAAAGCGAGCGTGTATCGTGTACAAGAGTTTAGTACCGTAATTTTCGAAAATACACCAAAATTGCTCCAAAACTGCGAGGCGAAGTAAAATAATTCGCAACCAGTATGGCAAAAGTACTGACTGCATTGCCCAAATAGACGCCGAGTTTTGCTTTCCAAATCATAACAAGTTTACTTCTACAGTATAAATCATCATTTTTGTGGAAAATATGCATGGAAATTTAGTTTAGAAAAAACAGATAACTTTTTTTCAATGTCATTTAAACGCAACATCGCGTAACTTTTTTTCAATGTCATTTAAACGCAACATCGCGTAACTTTTTTTGTCCTATTCGCTACAGCTTTCAAAGCTCTGTGAAAATCTTGCATACCGAGGCCTATGATATACCTCGCCGTAAAACATTTCGAAACTACGCCACCACTAGGAAGTTCTAAAATATCAGTCCTCTCGAAAAAATGGCCGTTATCTTTGCGAAGCATGCAGAATTTCAGCTCTGTTAAAACCTTTTTCTGTTTATTTATTATGCAATATTTTTCCTTTCTTGCAAAATTTATTTAACTCATCTGGTAAAATTTAGATGTAAATATACTGATTGTCACGATTCAAGTGTTTTTTAGTCGTTAAAACGGGCATTGATTGCGTGGGATTTAAAGCCGTAGACCTAACGTTAGGCCTATTGTTAGTTTCACTGTTTACTGCTGCACATTCGCGGTGCATTTACAAGTTAGATTACTCAGATTTCGGCGAAATCAAAGTGCATAATATCCCCATTCATTGGTGATTACTGGGCATTTGTGATTCGCACATTTAAAAAGGATAATGCTAATCAAGTGTACAGTTTGTAAAATGTCATTGATTGGAATTTTGTCAGCCGAATGTGTGTGTGATTTAAATCATGAATATTGATTTTCAACGGCAAGACACTGATTTATGAAAAACGATTACTCGCAATGAAGTATTTAGTAAACGTTTACAAGATTTGCGAGCGTGTAGCGTGTACACGCTAAACGGTCACAGCTCTACAATGGGTCCCCCTTAGCACTGCTAATGGTCATGGCAGTAACTTGTTGATAAAGCACAATATACGTATAGTACATTGGAGGGGGCAAAGGGTTCCCCCTTAGCACTGCTAATGGTCACGACAGTAACTTGTTGATTGAGCACAATATACATACAGTACATTGGGGTGGGGGCAAAGGGTTCCCCCTTAGCACTGCTAATGGTCACAGCAGTAACTTGTTGATTAAGCACAATATACATACAGTACATTAATATTATCTCAGACTCTTTTAGAGCTGTGACCATTTAGCGTGTACACGCTTAACGTTTGCAGATGTACTAAACGTTTACTAATTATCAAATTGCGAGTAATTGTTTTTCATAGTCAGTCTTGCTGTTGAAAATCAATGTCATTCATGATTCAAATCACACATACATTCGGCTGACAAAATTCCAATCAATGACTTTTGCAAACTGTAAAACGGATTAGCATAATCCTTTTTGAGTGTGAAAATCACTTTGATTTCACCGAAATCGGACTGCGAATTTGCAGCAGTAAACAGTGAACTGGTGAAACTAACAATAGGGAATAATGTAAGGCTTTAAACCCACTCAATCAAGAACCGTTTTACAAGCTGTTAAATCAACCCCAAAACACACGGTCAAAATACTTTAATTGTGACAGGTCATTACATTTACATGTAAATATTACCTGATGAGTCAAAAAAGTTTTGCAAGAAAGAAAAAATAATGCAAAATAAAAGAAAATTAAAAAGTTTTAACAGAGCTGAAATTCTGCTGCTTCACAAACATGGTGGCCATTTTCCCCAGAAGACTGATATCAGCAATGCTTTTAGGGTGGTGTGGTAGTTTTGAAATGTTTCACGGCAGGGTATCATAGTAGGCAAGATTTTTACAGTGATAGCCCTAGCGAGTACGGCAAAAAAGTTACGCAATGTTGAGATTAAATGACATTGAAGGGATGTTTTCTGTTCTTTCTAAACTGAAATTCTATGAATGTTTTCCATAAAAATGATGATTTATAATGTAGAAATAAATTTTTCACGATGTGGAAAGCAAAATTCCAGCGTCTATTTAGGCAATGGAGTCGATACTTTTGCCATACTGGTTGTGCAATTTTTTTACTTAGCATCGTGAATTGGAGCAATTTTGGTGTACTGTACTTCTGAAAATTACCGTACTAAACACGTGTAAACGATACACGCTTGCATTTTTTGGCGTGTACATGTTCACTAAAATCCCTAAATGTTTACAGCTCTAGACTCTTTGGTAAACCTCTGAGTAATACAAAAAAGGCCAGCAAATATATTCCTCTTTTATTTCTGAAGGGGGAGTGTACGATGTCAATCCTGCAGGTGAGTTTCTGTCAGCAGTTCTTTAAAGGCAAATTTGTTTAAGCATGCATCATCAGGATTTTCTTACTTGCGTATATATGTTGGAATATCCACTGGCATAGCCAGGATTTTTGTTTGGGAAGGAGGAAAGGGGGGGGGGGGGGCAACCATGAGCGGCGAGAGGTATTTTGGATGGGACGTAAATGGAAGTATGGCGTCTAGTACAAAGCCCCACAGCGTGGGGTTCAGGGGCCCTTAGCAGCAAAGCCCTGGTGGGGGTCCAGTTCTGAGAAAATACGCATTTTAGAGATATGAAATGAGTTAAAATTGAAGCCAAATCGCGTGGTGTGTTTTCAAGGGGTGAAGTTACAGAAAGCTATGGGACATGAAGGGAATTAGGCACTGGCGTAAGCCAGGAATTTTTTTTGGGGGGAAGGGAAGGAGGGGAGGGTAAGTGTCTGTGTGATATGTGTCACACAGTCTGAAGGTGTGCATTATGTATAGAGTTTGTTAAAGCTCTTGGGTTTTATAATGCTGAACTGAAACATACATGGCAATTAACTTTTCAGTAAAACTTGCCCTGGGCAAAACATATTTTTGATGTATTATTATATTTTTTTGGTGTGAGATTGGGGGGGAATGGTCCCCTCTCTGATGCCTCCCCCCTCTCTGGCTATGCCAGTGGGAATTCCATGTTCACGATTCTGTTTCTTCTTCATTCTCTTTTCTTGTATTAGATTGATGCTCTACTTTAAAAAAGATTGTGTTATTTAAATTCATAATCTTTTAATTACTTTTAAGTTTGAGATTGACAGAGGGAATATTTTTTTTTTTTTTGTGTCAACAGGTTTAGAGATCTTGCAAAAGGTGTGTTTCCTGAAGACGAATTTACATTTAAAAAGGAAGTCGTGGACCAGTTCTTGTTGTATGAGAAACCAGGAGTGAGGAAGAAGTTAGAGAGAAGGAGAAGACAATTCAAGGCCAAGCTGGAACGAAGGAAGCAAAGAGCTAAAGAGAGACGGCTGCAGGCAGAGAAACAGCAGGAGAGCGGAGATACGGTTTTAGTAGAGGAGCAGGCGGGGACTGATAAGGGGGAAGTTTCTGTTGAGGAGGGGGCTACAGTAATGGATGTAGATAGGGTGCCAGGTGAGGGTGATGGAGTGTCTCGGATGGATGCTTTACCATTTGGCAAAGAGCAGGAGGTTGAGAAGGATGATGGAGCATCAAGGGTGAGGTCAGCAAAGAAAAAGAGGAGGAATAGGAAGCAGGATGTAGTCAATGGAGTGGCAGATGATGTTCAAGTTGTACCAACTTGCTCTGAAGTAACAAAGGAGGGTAAGGCGGAGGAAACTGGCAAAAGTGGTTTAGTGGATAGCAGGAGGAGAAAGTCATCTTCAAGGAAATCTAAGACCAAGACGATAGAGGATTCACCAACAGTGAGCGTTGATGATGCTGAAGTTGTGCTAGCTAGCTCTGATGTAAGTGAGGTGAGTGTAGGAGGTCTGGTTGCGAAGGAATCTGGCCAAAGTGACATCGTGGGTGGTGAGAAGGGGAAGTCATCTTCACAGAAAGCCAAAAAGACAGCAGCCGCGAGCATTGTTGTGGCAGAGAAAGAGGATAGTGTAGTGGCGACAGGAGCAGAGAATGAAGTTCTATCTGTGAAGAGAAAAACAAGAAAAAGGTCTCAGAAGACGAATTCTGAAACAACTGATGTTACATTAAACCAGGTATTGCCCCTCTGTTCTTACATTTTTAAAGGTAATTAATTACAATAGGGAAAAGATTTAACACATTTTATATGTGTTGATTTATGTATTCCATAGGCCATTAGGCCAGTGAGTCTCTTTCTTTCCTCTTTGCCAAATCCTTGGGTGTACTGGCATTCACGGAAACCAATCAACGAATCAAAAACATGAATTGATTCTATTAAAGGAAAGGTATCGTCCTCTGATAAATAAATTCAGAAGTGAACGCTGCCACACTGGTAATGGCACTTCCCGTTGTCAATTTTCCTTATTGATTGCAAGGAATTGGTGATGTTATCAATAACACATGTAGGCCCCTATGTTCGACTAATTTAGACTAGTTGTGATGTCATCGCCTCGGATTCCTTAGTCTCTATGTGTTCTATCATATTTTGTCTTGCGATTTTGTAAATTAAAAACCATGGGTGGGATTTTTTTTTTTTTTAAGTTGTAAAAACTTAATCTAGGAAGGGTATTTATAGGATACCACCTGAAGGAAGTTCGAGGAAAATAATTTAAATAGTGAAAAAATAAATCAACTTTATTTAAAATACATTAATAATTGTTAAGAATGTGAGGATGAAGATGCAAACTTTCCATAGTAGACTTACTACACCAGTCATTTCTACACCGATAAGACAGAGCTTTAAACTTAAATATCTCCCGAATGGAATAAGATTTTAGCTTTCACCATTTTGTTTCTTTTGAAGTCCTCTTTCTTATAAGATGGACTTGCTTGACCACTGAACTAATCCTTTAAATCAAAACTTTTTACACAATACTGTCTTCTTTTGTTTTCAGGATTTCGTAGAAGCAGATCTCAAACACTACACACCTCCAGCCACCAGGAAAAGAGTGAAAATAGCGCTCACGCAGAATCAAGTCAATAGTAAGAGTTCTTTCAGAAATACATTGTTTATAGAGTGTTTTGCGTACAGACAGGTAGGCTGCTAACATTTATCATCAGATCTCACATATTTCCATCAAACTATTTGAAAATTGAATAAATAAGCTGAGAATCCTGTTTGGGATTTATTTCTTCTGAATGTAGCATTTTATTCTCTGCAAAGCAATATGAATATATTTGCACTTACTCCTTCATCACATGACACACAAAATGTGTGCTGTCATGAGCAGGTGCTGTGCGTCAACAAGGACAATTTGTATTTGAATGCTCGCAAGTAAACAAGATTGTGTTGAATAAACATTACATGCTTGTGAATTATCAGAACATGTAGGCATTGCCCCCTTCTCTCTCCCCACTCCCTGCTCCAGTGGTGTAGCTATACTGTTTTGCAAAAGGGGGGACAAAACCATCAGAAAAATTCCAAATCCAAGCTACCCAACTGCCCTTCCCACTCCCCCACCGTTACCAAACATTTTGAGAAAAATGTTGGATATTTTGAGGGAATCTTGGGGATATTTTGAGCAAATACTTCAGAAAGTTTTTAAGTTTGAGGAAAAAGTTGGATATATTGAGCAAAAACTTAAGAAATTTTAAGGAAAATGTCAGATATATTGAACCAACATTTCAATGATTTTGTGAAAAAACTTTAAAAAAAAATTGGTACTTAAGAAATTCGGATCTTGCAAATTGTGTGATCCTTTTTCCCATGGCTGGCGCAACTGAACTCTACTTGCATGCACCAGGATTACCTAAAAACGTACTGAGTTTATATATTGCAAATGAGAATCTGCAAAACTTTTCAAGAGTTTTTGGGAAAAACTTTGGCTTTGCCACTGCCCCCCCCTCCCCCCATCTCCTAATAAAAAGAAAGCTTCATATGGACAAAGTGTATTTCTTAAGTGTGCAATTTTCCCTACATTTTCTGTATGTTATTTTTAACAGCTTATAATAACTATGCCCAGCGGGTGATGGCCAGCCCAGATATACCATTTGATGGTTGCAAGAAACCCATGCAAGGAGTTTTGAAATCACCAAGCCCAAGTCCCCAAAAGAGAGCAACGCCGCCCAAAAGAATGACCAGGAGTCAGACGGAGAAGAAGAAAACACAGAAGAGGGAGAAATGATTTCATTATGACTTCAGATGGTAGTTTAAAGATATTAGGGTCAGAGGTCAAATGTGAAGGTTACGCTTCTTTGATGAGGTAGAGCGTTAAGTTCTTTGGACTAAATGCGCTTTTTAGATCTTGATGAAATTCCAGTTTGGAAGGATGTTATATGTGAGCGTGAGAGGTAAGACTTGAAAGTGGGTTAAGTAGGACCGGAAGTCTCCTCCACAAAGTTGGTGAAGGGGGTACTACTTCCTTCTCATGATGCTCAATGTTTGTTATCAAGGTGGGCATCCCCAAATTCAAGCATCTAAAAAAATATTCCAAAGCTTTTTGTAGAGGTGGAGAGACATGTCTCCTGTCCCTGTCCCCCAGAAATTACAGCAGTGAGAGGCACACCCAATTTAGGGAATTGAAAGGAATGGATAAAGAACAGGGTGAGGTTGCAATGGGGAAGAGTGGCAATTTCGACAGAAGTGGAGTAAGTGAAAAGTTGGTTAACAATGGGAAGGTTTACCAATGGGAAGGTTTACCAATAAGTTTAGTACAGGAAATGGGTGGAGTTTACAAGAAAAACGGAAAGCTGTAAATCAAATGAAAGATGCTCAAAGAAAAGAGTGTGCAGTGAAGGAGTTGAAAAGTATAAGTGGATGAACAAAGAAATGGGTGTAGTTTTTTTTAGAAGGGAGCAAAACTGCAAAGAATGCATTGCTAAATTAAGAGATAGGGAAAGCACTGGAGATGCAGTTTTCATGTTAAGTTAACTTCTCTCAGATTCTGTGTATCTTCTGTCCGTAGATATTAATAAAATCATATGAAAGGAATTTCAATTTTGTTCAATTTTTGAACTGCAAAAAAATGGCTAATGGAATGCTTTTGATTGTCAGAGATTAAGTTTATTATTTTATTTGTGCCCTATCTTGAGTTTTGTCAAATAGTAAGAAAGGTTGGGACATGGTGGTCCACCAGTAGACAGAAAATGGTTTTTTTGGTCGGCCCTTTGGATATAGTAGGACCATGATGTCTGTCACAGTGGAATCTCTCGCTATGGTTTAGCTGTATTACACGTTTTCTTCATAGTGGGCCTCTTTCATCATGTTGGGCCCTTGTTTGTCATCATGTTGGGCCCTTGTTTGTCATCATGTTGGGCCCTTGTTTGTCATCATGTTGGGCCCTTGTTTGTCATCATGTTGGGCCCTTGTTTGTCATCATGTTGGGCCCTTGTTTGTCATGTTAGGCATTTATTTTACACCCTGACCTGTTATTATATTTCCTCATCATACTCTTGAATTTTCACAACCCCTAAAATATTACCTCTATGCCTGTGATCAAAGAAATAATTGATAAAATTAATTATGGGAGATGGTGATTTTACTTTTAGAATTGCAAATTTAAATTCAGAAATGAAAGAATTGAATTTCCCAAACCCTGTCCTTTGTTTCCAGATCATTTTTTTTTGCTTTGAAGGACTTATACTCATTGCTGTTAAAGGTCCATGGATATATAGCAATTTATATTTTATTTAAAAAAATATTAATACCTGAGCAAATCATTATTTGAATTTTGACAAAAACGCTTTACGTTTTTGAGTAACGGCTGATAAACATTTGATCAGCTTTTAATTTATGCAAAATTTGTGATGTATGACCGTGTGGACATTTCTTGATGTAATTCTCTTTAGTTTCTCTCCTAAATTTTAATCACTGAATATGATGTGAAATTCTAGTCCTGCTAGATTTGATTAGGTGTGGCAACAACTCAAAAACATTTCATCAGAATTTGCTGCACCACTTCAAAGAATTATCATAGACATTTGAAAAGCAAAGGATTTATAACAGAAATATCAAGGTCGCCATGTCTTACATCAAATAATTTGCATAAAATATGCAAATTGATGCCTGAGATATGAAATGGTCTGTTTAATCGATTTTTGATCAATTATTTTGCTAGTATGAGGATTAACAGATTTGAAAGCAAGTTAGCCTCTACATGTCTGTAAACCTCTACTCTCATGTGTACTGTTCAACAGTAGGTAATAGGTTGTAGATTCCTCTATAATCTGAGGTAATTGTAGGTCTATGGAAATGTAGTAAAGTTGTTAATAAAATATAGCTTGGTTGGTGCTTGGGAATTTCTTTAAAAAAATTGTTTAGAAGATATCAACCCTTTTTATTTAAGTACAATATGATTCATGCATGAATTAATTTCTTTAAGGTCTATGGCCAGAGCTTTTAGATTCGTGAAATTAATCTTCTTTTCAAGTCAAAGTATATTGATGCTATATCCTTCCATAACCATATGACATATAATTGCAAGTTTTTATATCTTTGTTTTGTTTTTTAAGCCATTGTAGGTTTTCAGGCCTCAAGTTTATAAACAATTTGAAAAGGTATCCAGGGTGGATGGAGTGTAATCCTTCAAAGCTGATAAAATGGGTTACAAAATTGATTAACTTATTTGGGATAATAAAAAGAGCCCCAAAATTTGCAAAGGTAATAAAAAGGATTGCCAAATTTGCAAAGGTAAAGGGTCACAAAATTTGCAAGAAAAAAATCAGGGTGGTGGGGTGGGGGTCAATTCCTTCAAAGCTGATAAAATGGGTACAAAATTGATGACCTTATTTGGAATAATAAAAATTTGCAAGAACAAGAACATTTTTATAGAATCTTTTTAAGTTCTCAAAGTGTCATTTTTGTAACATTTCAAATGTCATAAATCTTTTATTCATACAACAATAATATATGTATTACCAAAGGAATTATGAAAACTTCTTTTGTTGTTGTCACAAGTGTTTTCCCGATGCCAGGGCCTTTGTCCCCCTAAAAATCAAGCACTTGCATATTAGGTAATATGGCACCTTGAATTTCCATTACAAACAGCCATATAAAAACCCTAGTAACTCAAAAGATCTTCCATACATTTTGTCCTTTGACCCCCCAAAATGGCTCTTTCATAATCTGTAATATAAACAAAGATAGGTAAAATGGTTGAAAATTTCCATCAATCTGTGGCAGCCTTTGAATCGAATATTCAAATATTTCATATGGAAAGTGAATTTTTAACTGCACCTTATAATAAAAGATTAGGAGAAAAGATTATACAATTTAATATTCCCATCAGTGTACATGTCTTGACTATAATATCAGAATATTTCGTTTGTGATATTAGCCGTTAAACCTGTGGATGAACCACTGCAGTCCAAGATTGTGTTTCTTCAAATTTAGTTTAAAGGAGACGATGAAGTCAAATATTCCAGCTTGATTTATGATAGAGAATTAGAAAAGAAACCAACTACCAAAAACCTAATCATAAAATCTTTTTCCATTCTCAAGTTATCCAAGTTTAAAGTTGTAACCTGGACGCTGTCATGTCTTGAAATCATGCCAATGATGACATAATTTGCTGTGTGCTAGCACACAAAATGTATTTCAAGGGGACAAACGTAATCATTTAGTGATTTGACGATCTACTTTCTTCAGATATTTCTGAAAAATTATCTACCAATTTCTGATTTCTGACTGCAAAATTTTTGTTAAGTAAAAATCTTCACCTTTTTTGGTTCAAAAGAGAACACAAAATTTCAGAAAACTTAGCTGCAGTTTTCTTAAGTTTTCCTCAAAATTTCTGATGGATACTAAAATTAATTATATCCATGGCAGTAAGTCACCAAAATGATTTAATACTCCAAAGCATGTATATAAATTCTATCAGGTATTTTTTTTTTAATGCAAATCTTTGTTTGTAAACGTCGGCTTGTTAATTTGATAATGAATTAAAGGATTAACTCGGTGGTCAAGTAACTCTTATGTAAGAGGACTTCAAAAGAAACAAAATAGTAAAGAAAGCATTCAAAAATCTTCTCTAGTTACAGAGATATCCAAGTTTAAACTTTGGTATCATTTGTGTTGAAAACAACTGAAATCAGATTCGTTGTGATGTCATAGCATCAGATTTCTGTCTTTTATGTATTCTATCATATTTTGTGGCTTTAAAACCATGGGATATGTCAAAAAAGTAGTAAAACTGAATCTAGGAAGGGTATTTATAATAATATATCACCTGAAGAAAGTTGGAGGAAAAAGAATTCAAATAGTGAATTTAAAACATACACTACCTTTAAGATACATTAACAATTGTTAAGATTGTGAGGATGAAGACACCAAATTTCCAACTACACAAGTCATCATTTCTACACAGATAAGACAAAGCTTTATAAACACTTAAATATCTCCCTAAAGGAATCAGATTTTTGAACACTTCATTCACCACTTTGTTTCTTTTGAAGTTCTTTTCATATAAGATGGACATGCTTGACCACTGAATTAATAATTTAAAAGAAAACTGACCTCTTCCCTATGAAAATAATAGAAAGTCATTGAGTCGAGTGAAAAGACAAAACAAAATATGTCACTTTTAATTTTTTGTATGAAATCTCTGAAAACCTCAAATCTTGCCATCAAAATCGTGATCATCTACATTATTTTTTACATGGTTCAAGAAAATAATCAATTACATATCAACATTATTAGTAACCATAACATAAACTAAAACAAACACCAACTTGTACTACCAAATTACTGATTACTGCATAATGAAGGTCCGTCAGAACAAAACTGTTGTACACCAACCAGTAGGGGATTCAGTGCATCTCTTGCACAATGAGATGATTCAGTGCATCTCTTGCACAATGAGATGATTCAGTGCATCTCTTGCACAATGAGATGATTCAGTGCATCTCTTGCACAATGAGATGATTCAGTGCATCTCTTGCACAATGAGATGATTCAGTGCATCTCTTGCACAATGAGATGATTCAGTGCATCTCTTGCACAATGAGATGATTCAGTGCATCTCTTGCACAATGAGATGATTCAGTGCATCTCTTGCACAATGAGATGATTCAGTGCATCTCTTGCACAATGAGATGATTCAGTGCATCTCTTGCACAATGAGATGATTCAGTGCATCTCTTGCACAATGAGATGATTCAGTGCATCTCTTGCACAATGAGATGATTCAGTGCATCTCTTGCACAATGAGATGATTCAGTGCATCTCTTGCACAATGAGATGATTCAGTGCATCTCTTGCACAATGAGATGGATGATTCAGTGCATCTCTTGCACAATGAGATGGATGATTCAGTGCATCTCTTGCACAATGAGATCAGAAGTTGAGGCTCACAGTTCTGCTCTTTGTATTTTACCACTTGAATTATCCATCAAAAGACCATTGAAATACCCTTTACAATTATAACGGGAAAAGTTTGATCAGAACTTTTACCAAGATTAATCACTTGGGGAAAAGCATTTACATGTGATTCCTGACCTGGTCAAATATAACAAACGCCAATTCCACACAATGTTTTTCCATGGTCGAAAAACTATTGATGTGAAGATGGGATTTGTTCTCCTAACTCCAGCATTAATGCCCATGTCAATGTGACAATACGAGTCGACTGCTAAAAACATAAAGAATATTCCCTTGCCATGCATTGCAGTTTTCTATTTTCTACATGTTTAAAAAAATGTTTTAAGATTCAATTGTACCTTTCTAGAAGCAGTTTCATCAAATATCTTTACATTAGCCAGAGACTCTTTCTTTAAAAAAAGCACATTAAGATTTTAAATTTTCATGACCCACACAGAGAAACATTGTCACACACAAGACAAACTCTTGTTGTGGTGCCGTTAAGACCTTAACAAACAAAACAAACTCTCTCTACTGCTATTCTATCAACATGTTCTGTTCTGATAATTAAAGAACTTCCCGCAGGAGAAGGTTTTTTTATGTCGACCACCGACTTTCTTAAAGAAAGATTTACGCTTTATGTACAATATTTTCTATAAGGCAAATTAAGACATTCTTTCAAAAGTGTGGAAAAATAAATCATTAATTGTTTTGTTTTTTTCAAATGTATTTTGAAGAAACCTGTTTGAAATTTTGAAGCACTGAGGGAGATTTGATGGCCAGGATTTACTATTGACTGATTACGTGATATAAAATTAAATTTTGTTTTCTGATACTGAATGAAAGCCAGTGAATAATGATTTATACTTGAATAGGGATTATTCCGTAAGACTGGTTTAAGCCTATCTGATCCTTATGTCTTTGTTTCTTCATTCATTTTACCACTCCAGGTACAAAAGGATATAATTCCAACAGTTTCATATCAATGGGGCACAACAGAAGGCAATGTACACAGCACAAGCCATTATATACATAGTTTTTGCATTGTTTTTGCACAAAGAAGTCATTTCCCTGATGATAAAATCCTTGCAAGTCTTCCTCATATCTTGACCTCTTAAGGTGTGAGTCGTTCTACCGGGTGGTGGTCTAACAAAGAAGGAACCCGTCCCATTCATATAACACTCCAATCTGTAATTTTACAAGAGTGCGATGTCTCCCTCTACATATCATTTTCTTTTTTTTTGTATTTAAAGTCAATTTTTGAGTTTTCAGAGGTTTTAACCAGATTCCCTTTAAACATTTTTGAAGATAAAAAAACTCCCCTCTGCATCGGTCATTAAACTGAAAAAATTCATAACTTAATTTAAATTAAAGTTTTTTATCGAGAAGTTTTTTTAAAAAACAGATAAGACCGCTTGCATTTTAGTCGTCTTTCCCAATTCTTCAAAAATTAATAACAGGAAACGGGGGAAAAGGTTTCTGCTCTCATCCAGTTGTGCGCAGAACAATTCAAAATCTTCATCTTTCAATCCTCTAAACAAATCAAATCACAGCAAAATTAATTTTGAATGAATTGCAGCACTTGAAAGATCTAACATGAAAGCATTTATACCTCTCTAAACAATATTGCTGAAAGAAAACAATATGGGAAAATTATATGAACAAATAAAAGGGACATGTGGACAGGGGCTAAAATGAACTAGTAGTGGCAGGCATCAATATAATACTTATTATCACAAATTTGCCTGGAAAGGAGCTCCCAAGGCAAGAGTATCCGATGCCATGGAAATGTTTTAATTAGATTTTCCCAACTTGTCACTTAAAGTTTGATAATCACAAGCATGGCATGTGTGCATGAGTTACTTGCTTAACCTTTGAGAGAAGCAGCTGCCTTTGTGCACTGCCCAAGCTGTGTTTCTCATCAGTGCACTGCCCAAGCTGTGTTTCTCATCAGTGCACTGCCCAAGCTGTGTTTCTCATCAGTGCACTGCCCAAGCTGTGTTTCTCATCAGTGCACTGCCCAAGCTGTGTTTCTCATCAGTGCACTGCCCAAGCTGTGTTTCTCATCAGTGCACTGCCCAAGCTGTGTTTCTCATCAGTGCACTGCCCAAGCTGTGTTTCTCATCAGTGCACTGCCCAAGCTGTGTTTTTCAGTGCACTGCCCAAGCTGTGTTTCTCATCAGTGCACTGCCCAAGCTGTGTTTCTCATCAGTGCACTGCCCAAGCTGTGTTTCTCATCAGTGCACTGCCCAAGCTGTGTTTTTCATCATCTTAATGAATACAACTCAGAAAAAATGTAAAATTACCTTAAAAGGCAAAAAAATACATGAAATACTATTTAAGCTTGGTAAACAATTTTGATTAGCACTATATCACATAAATGTTTGAGAAAAAATTTCTCAATACAGAAAAAAAAAAAACTAAGTGTTTTGAAAATGGGAAATAATCATTATTTATTCCTAATTATGCAAACTTACAATAACACTAATTAATTACATCATTTTTGGCTTTGTCAGAACTTTCTACAATATGCATAGTACCACTTAAAGGATTGGTGCAAAAAGAGGACTTGAAAAGAAAGAAAATGGTGAAGTAAACATTCAAAAATCAGATAACGTTAAGGAGATATTCAAGTTTAAGGCTCATCTTATCTGTGTAGAAATGACCGATGTATTGAAGTCTACTATGGAAAGTTGGCGCCCTCATCCTCACATTCTTAACAATTGTTTATGTATTGTAAAAAAGTTTTTGTAAATTTGTTTCACTGTAAATTATTTTTCCTCCCAACTTTCTTCAGGTGGTATATTATGAATACCCTTCCTAGATTCAGTTTACTATCTTTCTAACATATCCCATGGTTTTGAAGCCCCAAAATTGCAGGACAAAATATTATAGAATACATAAAGACTTTAAGTAATCTGAGGCTATGACATCACAAATAGTCTGATTTCATCTTTTCTACACAAATGATATCAACCCAACCTTTAAAGTTAGATATCTCCTTAACAGAATAAGAGTTTTGAATGCTTTCTTCACCATCGTGTTTCTTTTAAAGTCCTCTTTCAAATAAGATCAGACTTGCTTGACCACTGAACTAATCTTTTAAAACAATAAAATTCTCAACCCACCTTTCTACTTATTAATCTTAATCACAATGTCAAGAAAAGTAGCTACTCCCACATTTTATATTTGTATTGACCAAGCCAAATTTGGTAAAATGATACAGTGATATTTTGATTTTATTAGGATGTAACCCACCCCCAATACCAAAGTCAATGCAGACAAACTACACCTGGCACAGACTCCTGAGCAAAAATGGATTGAATACGCTTCACTTGCTTGCATGTAATCCACTTGTTAAAACAAGACTTCAATTATTTGAGCTTATACCAACACAATATGTCAAGGAGTAGGTGGAGATAACATTATGAAAGTAAGTGTTCTTTTCACTTTAAAATTAGATGAGAACTATATTGCATACCAAAAAAATTTAATCTAATTTCAGTGATATTTACAATTGTAAGAACTAATCTTGATTTAACATTCAGTTCCTTCCATTTTCTTCATCAGTAAAGATTTACAGAAAAAAAATTAAAGAAAAATTCATTGGTGGGAAATGCACATACTTTGAATACAATCTGTAAGCACACACAAGTCACAAGAACTATTTGGAAATCCACCATCTTAACAGGCGGTAGGAATGATTTCAAAAGGTGGGTGGAGGGGGGGTTAATCATAATTAATCATTAATTTTGTGTATGTAATGTGGACAACCTTTCCACCATCCCTAAAAACCATGTTGGAATTTCTTGATATAGTGAAATAACATATAGTGACCAAATAAATTAAATACCCTTGATTATTAGCTCATGAATAATTATTAAGGGGGGAATTCCTTTGTCTCACAATGAAAAGAAAATGGTGCTAAATGTACAATAGCTGTAATGTACTTATATTACACACATCAAAAAAATACAGTTAATTTTCATTCTTCTTTAAACCATATAAACAAAGAAAATTACAAGAATACATTTTAGAACTTCATAAGGTACTGGTGTCTAAAGCTACATTAACCATAGTACTAACAAGATGAAATTCAACCCCCAGCAATTCATAACCCAAATCACATGCTTCTTACATTCTTAAATATTTACAATACCGAACAAAAATTAAAACAAAATCTTATTTGAGAGTATTTTTGAGTTTCATTCCCAAACTATGCACTCTTTTACTGTACACAAGAACTAAGTACCCTTAGGTGAAGTTGTGGGTGTTTGCCTTTGTTGAAAGCCATACTTAACATTGGTTGACCCACGCAATTTATCAACATACATGTTATCTTTAACAGCAAAAAAATATTAAAAAACCAATATTTACTCGCAAAACGTTAACTCAAGCATGAATAACAGTACTTTGTTGTGAATGAAATCAAATTAAGAATCCTTTGCTTGGCTGTATAATAGGAATACATGTTCACCATCGATGCAGGCTTGCATAAGCTTTCTCCCGTGTATTTGTCATGTTCACCATCATTGCAGGCTTGCATAAGCTTTCTCCCGTGTATTTGTCATGTTCACCATCAATGCAGGCTTGCATAACCTTTCTCCCGTGCATTTGTCATGTTCACCATCAATGCAGGCTTGCATAACCTTTCTCACGTGCATTTGTCATGCTCACCATCGATGGGGGCTTGCATAACCTTTCTCACGTGCATTTGTCATAATCAAAAGTTGCCATCTCTTTCTTCTACGTTTTGCCATTCGATACAAAAAAACATCAACGTTTCTTTTTTGGTTAGATGTTACAATGACCAAAAATTATTATTTTTAAACATGCTATTATATTAATATTTTTGTGTGTCGAAAGGGAGATACTTCAAACATTATTCCACGAGCATTTTCACCTGAGATTTCTACAATGTACAACTAGCTGTATGCATCTGCAAGCCCTTGGTTAGCACCAAACGGTTACCACAAACCACATCAAATCAGAAATTTTCACTTTTGCTCCCAGAAGGCACGTCTTGTATATAATTTGCCATGAATGAAAATTGCAGGTATCAAAAGTGAACCAAACATTGTCTACTTAAACATTCCAAGCCACATACAAATCACGCTAGTACAGATAAAATATTTGGCAGTTATGTAAATTTACAGCATTTATTCAAGCCTACAATTAGAAAAAAAAATCAAAATATTTTAATACAATGCTCCGTTGACATTTCACTGTCAAGTTTAAACAAATATACTTGTTTATTTACATGGATAAACGTTTCAGACAAAAAAATCCTTAAAAAAAAAAAAAAAAAAAAAAAGGCCGTTAAAAAGAGTCAGCTCAAGAAATTTTAGGAAAAACTTATTAAATCATTTTGCATGAACTCTCATCTGATATTATATGTGCAATATCTAACATTGAACCACTTTGCTATAACAGACATCTGAATATGAAAATACTGCATTATTACCTGATTTTAGATTTGAATACAATTTAACTGTACATCAAATGCACTAAACTAAAAGATCTGGTGTGGTGAAGCCTGTGTAAGACTATAAAGGAATACTCCCATGTTTTGTCCTACCCTTCCGTAAGAGAGAGAACAATTTTTAGAAACAAGTTAGTACAAATATCATATCTTAATCCTACCAGGAGATATTCAAATTTTAAGGTTCACAAAAAATATCAATAAACGAACAGGTAAAGGCTCTTGATGACATCACAGCAACACATTCTCCCACAAAGTTTATGTATTTCGTTAAAATCAATCGTCATTTTTTATACGTAAAACCTGCTAGAAAAATAAATTAATGAAAGTTGGATATTTATATACATTGCCAAATATACCCTACTTCAATCATTTTTGGAAAATTGTTTCTAATCATACAGAAACAACCAATTAGCGTTCAAAGAAATACATAAACATTTGCAATAAAATTGCCTCTATGACATCATCAAACACGAATTCATCATACTGTACAAATTATTTTAAATGCAATTGGGAAATCTTTTTTAATAATCCATCTCCTGAGCGGAATATGATATCAACCTAATTTTTGTACCAAATTGGCTCTAAAAGTATGCTCTTTCAAATAATTTTTTACAAAAAACCATGGGAATATTCCTTTAAATGGTGTGGCTTTTTGACCTAGTGGTGGTGCTGCTTTTCACGCAATACACATGGCAGAGAAAGTCTGTCCTTGGGATGAACCAGTTTGTTTTCATGTGTATACTGTCTCAGTGGACACAAAAACACAGAAAGTTCTTTTCTAGTCAGTGTGACAGATCTTGACCAGATTCCTCATCCCTGACTACAAGAGGTAACTGTACTCTTTCCTTAATACAACAAGTAATTGTTGTTGCCATGTTAGGGGCACAGCAGCCTTGTCTTATTGAAAACCACAAAGATGGGGGCCATGGGGACTTGTCTTTGTATTCGCATCTTTATTTTTCTAAAAACCAACTTAAAAGTGTTTTACTTCTCCAAAATCAAATTCACTATCAACCAAAATCAATCAAATCCAAACACTTATTCTCTCTTTTCTCTAAAATAGAAACGTGCGCTTCAGACTATTAAAGCAACCTGAAAAATTTACCACAATTTGAATATGCAAATCTTCTGTTACCGTTATCGATCAGCAAGAAATAATCAGTAATGTTCAGTCTCTTGGAGCTGAAACTATTTTCTTTGGCATCATTCTGTTACCTGCACGGCAACATTTCTTTTGATTTCCCTCACCTGCACCGTTTGCTTAAGAATAAATCACAAACTGCAGAAATCTTCCATTACAAAAAAAAAAAAAAAAAAACTAATATAAACTTTAATCAATTCTACTCTATAATCAACTATATATAAAATGCTAAACAACACTTGATTCTTTTTTTTTTTAATTTGTCTATGTAAGATCGCACCTCCACTTTTTTGTTTTCTTTGAAAATTTTCTGCTTATTTCTCTCTAATTCACTACGATTGAAAAGAAACATATTTAAGGGTACGATGAACGTTAACATAACAAGCTAAGTAAGAAGGGTTAGTCACCCCATTAAAAAGCCCAAAACGTTAGAGTAGCTAAAGTGCTCTTTCCTAGTCTTCAATATAACACTTTAAGGAACACCAAAAGAATTTTCTTCAAACGCAAATGGTATATATCTGAAACAATGAAACTCAACCACTTCATCATATGAAGTTACTAATCATTAGATTACAAATTCCTCTTTAATTGTGAAACATCAAAAGTACGTTATTCTAAAACAATAACATGTACCTAATGACCACCTGGAGTTAATGTAGTATTTCATGATAGGAAAACATACACATATTAATGAACTGTTTTCAATACAATAATCTACATACTGTTCAAATTCTTTCTCCATCACTTTTTTTTTAATTTGAATAAAATACCATAAATTTTAACCATTGATTTCTTCAAATTATACAAAAATCTGCTTTTAATCATTAATAGAATGAAAAGACAAAATAACGGAACAGAGAATTCTGCTAAATGCAGTAAAACAAAACTATATGAAATCCGACAAAACAAATAAAGGGATATGGAAGAATTCTACGCTGGATGATTTTGACCCGATCCTGTCCTCATCATCTTGATCCAAATCACTTTCCTTGTCCAGGATGGAAAGCACGTTTCCGGCATGCAACGGATACAAACTTGCGCAGTATAAAATCTTAGCTAACTTTAGAGTCTGTCCTTAGTCTCGTACGGATCATTCAAACTGTGCTCCTCACTAAAAGAAAAGAAAAAGAAATTTAATTAAAATCATGTGATCAGTGTTCGAGTTCTTGGTATAATTTGTTATCCTAAGTCTTTTGATTGTATGTAAAGTATTATTTACTTATCTCTGCCTGATCCCAATCTTCCTTTTTGTCCCCATTCTCCCAATTTTAATTACATTTTTTCCCCATTCTCCCAATCTTAATTACATTTTTTCCCCATTCTTTGTGGTAGCTTCCTATTTTCGCTTAGTTTTAATGGAGTGACTATACACTTAGAATTTTTTTACAAAGGAAAGCGCACGCCCAAGAGCTAGGTTCCTGTGTGTTTTCCTCAACCTCTCCTGTCATATCTGATATTTTGCTTTATGTATTCAGATATTTTCATGTTCATTTGAGCAGACTACAATCAGGGACAAAATTCTTGGCATTTTTTCCCCTTCGACCCCTATTTAATGTTGGTATGCGATTTAGAAGTTTTTGGTAGTGTATCTGCAACATTGAACAAATGTGGCAAGTACTTTTGTCCGGGATTGTAGAATAATTATCTGTGACATAAAAATCATTTTTTCTTCAAATTTAGGTAGCGATTAAAGAAAGCTTTATTAATGTAGCTATTTCAGTCACTAATTTACATGGCAGACAAGTAAAATGATCATACTTCACAGTTTTAAATCCATTACATATTTCAAACAATTTATCTTCTTGATTTAACTATTAGATTCAATTATACATTTTTCAAAAGCTTGTAATTGGAATAACTGCTGGGCCAGGAATAGCTTACAAATTTCCCTACTAAATTAAATTTTGCAAGGCTAAGCTAAACCCATACTCAACCATGATGGCCCTTCCCTGGTTTCCTTTCAAGGTATCAGTGGATGAGAGTACATGCCCCCATGCCCCCATGGACAAGATGTCAGTCCAGCATCGGTTAACATGAGAGAACATGCCCCATGGACAGAATGTCAGTCCAGCATCGGTTAACTCCCCAGCAATGCTGGTACTCATTTTACACAGCTGAGTGGACTGGAGCAAGTCGAGTAGGACCTTGCTCAGGGACATAATGCAGGGCTCGCAACATTAGTCAAACCCGACACTTTTGCTTATTGACTCCTTAACTGCTGCACCTATCATTGTGTGCAAGGTACCTACGGAATATCTAAAAATATATATATATTAACCTTTCATTTCGATTAAAGGGATAAATTCATCCAATTTTATTTCTCATGAATAATATTTTGCAATGAGAATCCATGCATGTTATTTCAATTGGTATTCAACTCAAGTTGATCAATTGGGATGAAAATTCACTTAAAAAAAAGGATTAATATGTAACTCATGCAGATGTACCTCAACTCCATGCAGATTATATCAGGTGGGAGGAGTCTCCTCCATGCATGTTATTTCAATTACACTGTGTCTCCAAGCATAATTGTGATTTAACTCCATGCATGTTATTTCAACAGGGACAAAACCACAGCTAAGTATTGATGTAACCCCTTATGTCAATCAATAGTACCTTATATATTCACTGAAAGGTTGTGACTTGACCAGTTTCAAAGAAAATACAAATCCTACTCAAAATGGGCAGCTCATTAATACATTTCTGTAACAATTAAATGTTTTATCTACTCAGATTTTTTGTCATTTAATTTCTTTATTTCTTATGAAAGGTCTTAGGCAAGCAGATTTAACAGTAGATAATGTTTGGAAATTAAAACAATGTAAATAAACTTTATGTTCTTCCAAAATAGCTTAAAAATGGACCATTTTACACCTTTCAGGTCTCAATATGGGAATTCTTATGCAAAGAACCTCTGCCCAACTTCTTTACAAGGGAGAAGCAGACTCTGAGAACAGAAATATCTAAACACAAAATCCCAAACATATGAAATGTCATCAAAATTAATAATAACTGCCATTTTTTTGAGTTTGGGGCTTCATTTTGCCAATTTTTGAGGGTCGATATCTCAGAATCGGATTAATATTTTGGGCAATTTTGTTTTGAATGGTTTGTACTTCTCACCATTTTTAAGCAAAACCTGAGAAGGCTGGTGTCAGGCCCCTTTTGCATTGTCATGGACTACCCATGTAATGAAGTAAGAAGCTTTGGCCCTGTCCCTAGACCTATAGGGAGTCACATAAACAAGAAGGAGCACAAAATACTTCTCAAAGTAATAAAGTGTAAAGTATTGACATTCTAGCTTTTGAAATAATACTCAAAATTGGTTCAAGAATACTTCACAAGATACTCTTGATATCTAGTGAATTTGTACAATTCCACTTCATATTAATTTGAAAAGCGATTAAATCAAAACATAAACTAGTTATGATAAAGCTTGCTTGAAGCATTTAAAATACAGTTTCTCAAAAAAATGGAAAATGATATATTCATGGCTAGAGCATGCTATTAACAAAGTGGATCAAAATCAAGCATAGGAAAGCTGTGATGAATGTCTCTATATAACACATAACAAGGGATATGCTACACTGAACACCATGCTTGAACTACAATACAATGAGGTATGAATACACGGTACACTAATAGAAACCTCTAAGCTTTTTCAGATATCATTTACGATCACTGGGATTTTGTCAATGTTTTAAAACATGGCATCAAACTAGCTAAGAGTTTCTCTTCGTTCTTTATCAAGGTTTGGATAATAGCTAAGGAGTTCAATCGGGGTCACACAACCATCCCTCTGAAAAGCAAAGCGCAAAAGATCAAACGTTGATCTCTAAACAAGAAAATAATTTTAAAAACACACGTATAAGCGTTTTGAATTTGGTCATTTTTTTTTTTTTTTTTGTGTGTGTCTGCTCATCAGAATTAAGACTTAATAAGAAAAAAATCATGACCCCAGAAGCTTGCTTTAGCTGCCAAAACCCTCCCCTATATTGTAAACCATACCTCATCTGTTGAAACTATTTCTGGGTGTGAGTATCATGGGAGCACTTCTTGTAATGTAAGGTGTATATGCAATAGTCGTTTATGTTAAATCTGAAAAGTATGAATTAACATAAATGTGCAACAAACATAAGGCGCCTATCCTTTTTGTTTATCTTATAGCACTAAATGTTTTTAAGTTGTTTTGCAAATGTCGATGGTGATTCATATATGTAGTGCCTTCATTACTAAGCTGATAATATACTTACACATTGATTATCTATTTGACAGGTTTTAAAATTTGTTTCCTTTCTCAAAAAGCTGAAAGATATTTTTGCCTGTTCATTGATCAATTTGATTTATTTTTTGTGTCCCAGAACCATACCGACATGGCCTACATTTTTTAAATATTTTTTAAAGAAATCAATTTTAGTACAAAGGTGCAGGAAATCATCACTAAACAACCAATTTCTGTTAACTTGTGGAAGAATTTATAGCAGCAATTGAAATGTTGTTACAAAATTATGTGAAACATTTAAAAACAGAAGAACTAACATTGATTATGAATGTTAACTCGAAACACCACAAGTAATATATATTGGAGGACAAGAGGAGTTGGTATACCAGACAAGGCCATCAATGTAAATGATAAAAGACTCCACGTAATGATTGATAACTGCTTAAAATCCTCAAGTTCAGGGCTAAATCTCTCTCCCATTCTCGCAAGCAACTCTTGATGTGATTTAACTAAAGCAAATTATTTCGCACTTTTGATTTGTTTCATAACAGATCCCCGATTCATACTTTCTCTTAATTTGAATTTTACTGCAGATATTAAGAGAGCATAGCAGGAGGAAAGGGGTAAACACATATTCCAACAACAGAATACAAATAAGCAGGAATACATGCTCCCACAATAAGATTAATATTCATTTAAAAACAAAAATAAAGCATAAGATCCATTTCCAAGGACCACACACACACCAATAAAGAAGACATTGGGCAGGGCTGCTTTGCATCTCATACAAGGCAAGTTCTACTTTCAAAATTACTAGTAACTTTTTGTACAAATCACCAAAAGAAAGTCTTACCCAATTCATTAAGATGATCAACATAAACTAGGGTTAAAACTGATCTAAAAAGAATCAAATCTGTACTTTTTAAATTTTCATTTTCCTTTATATTTTGTGATTCAGTTATGATTTTGTAAATTGCCATCAAAATGAAGAAAAAAAAACCAGTCAAGAAAAACGCTTGTCTAGAGCTCTTTTTGTTGTTGTTTTGGCCAGTTCTTTGCATTTCAATGTTGTCTAATTTCTGAAAAGGAGGCTAACAAAGATATAATCATCAAAAGCACACAGAATCCATAGAAGAAAACAATAAAGATGACAGAGGTAACCTAATTTTGTGTTTAAAACAGGAAACCAGATTTAAAAAAGTACCACACAGGATAGGAATGCCCCTTTAATCTTATAACCTGCTACAAATGTTAAATAACTTTTCTGGCTGCTGTAAGTCTCCAATTCCTTTCTGGCAACAATTCCTTTCTGGCTATGATTCTTTTTGGCTATAAGTCAATTATTCCTTTCTGGCTATACGGCTACTATTCCTTTCTGGCTATAAGTCAACTATTCCTTTCTGGCTGTATGGCTACCATTCCTTTCTGGCTATAAGTCAATTATTCCTTTCTGGCTATGAGGCAACTATTCATTTCTGGTTATAAGTAAACTATTCCTTTCTGGCTATAAGTCAACTATTCCTTTCTGGCTATAAGTCTACTATTCCTCTCTGGCTATAAGTCTACTATTCCTTTCTAGCTATAGGTCTACTATTCCTTTCTGGCTATAACCCTACTATTTCTTTCTGGCTATACGGCTACTATTCCTTTCTGGCTATACAGCTACTATTCCTTTCTGGCTATACAGCTACTATTCCTTTCTGGCCATACGGCTACTATTCCTTTCTAACTATTAGTCTACTATTTTTCTGGCTATAAACCTACTATTCCTTTCTGGTTATTCGACTACTATTCCTTTCTGGCTATACGGCTACTGTTCCTTTCTGGCTATACGGCTACTATTCCTTTTGTCTATACGGCTACTATTCCTTTCTGGCTATATGGCTACTATTCCTTTTTGTCTATACGGCTACTATTCCTTTTTGTCTATACGGCTACCATTCCTTTTTGGCTATACGGCTACCATTCTTTTCTGGCTATAAGGCAAGTATTCCTTTCTGGCTATACGGCTACCATTCATTTCTGGTTCTAAGTCAACTATTCTCTTCTGGTTATAAGTCAACTATTCCTTTCTGGTTACGAGCCTACTATTCCTTTCTGGCTACGAGCCTACTATTCCTTTGCTACTATTTTTTTTTTTGTCTATACGGCTACCATTCCTTTCTGTCTATATGGCTACCATTCCTTTCTGTCAATATGGCTACCATTCCTTTCTGGCTAGACAGCTACCATTCCTTTCTGGCTATACGGCTACCATTCCTTTCTAGCTATACGGCTACCATTCCTTTCTGGCTATGCGGCTACCATTCCTTTCTGGCTATAAGGCAAGTACTTCTTTCTGGCTATACGGCTACTATTCATTTCTGGTTCTAAGTCAACTATTCCCTTCTGCTTATAAGTCTACTATTCCTTTCTGGCTATAAAGCTAAAATTCCTTTGGCTACAAGCCTCCTCATTTTATCTTCATACCTCCCCCTATCCGTTCAAGATCAAAAATCTGAACCATAATTGGGCTATGTCCAAAAAAAAAAAAAACACTCATCCTGATAATAGAAATTGGATCATTCAAGAAAAGATCAAATTTAGAACAGGAAGTTATCAAACAAATCCCTGCTACTTGTGTGTTTAAACCAACAAAAAACTTACAACCGGAAATACTTTACTGCCATTTAGAGGGAAATCATTTCCACTGCTTGGTTCAAGTACCATTATCAAATGTTGATCAAGTGAATTAATTATGTGAATGTACAAGTATATAATTCATATCTGATGAGCACTATATGTACATTTTTGAAGATCTGACTATACAAGACTGAAATGCAACACATCGTTTACCAACGATATATGAAGCAATGTTAGCTACAGAGGATTATATCTGCAAAATCTTACTATCAAGGCAGACTATTATCTTTTAGATGAAATTCTAATCAGCAAAACAAATTGACTGAAAATACCTGTTATTTGTGGTTAAAACTACTTAATTTGACACAAGCAATTTTATGCTAAATTAAATTTTCAAAGAACAAGAAATATCGAACTGAATTGTGTTCAGGTTTTTTTCTGTTAGTACACTCGCTCACTCTGTTCTTGCACAAGGCTTAGAACGTTCTTGTCACCCCACTGCTATTCAAAGATGACAAATTTTGCACCAGACATTTCATGGTATGTAAATAAGCAATATGAGAGGTGCTTCCTTCCAAACATTCATGAACCATGAAAAGGTCCAGAAACTTTGGGTATGACTAGAATTTACAAACAAATATGACGTGCACTTGGAAAAGGATTTCATGTGAATTTGTGGTTACTAGTGGTTTGTCCAACCTATTTCTGGTGATTTTTTTTAGCTCTTATACTTTGGTTAGTAATATTATTAAAGCAAAACACCGAAAAAGTATGTATCAAGTGTGTTTTTGGTAGCATGTCAAAATATATGCTTGCATAATACAAAATGGCTCATGTCTTCTCTTTTTGTAGAAATTTCAGTGAACTTACAACAGGGTGGTTTGTGAGAGTGGCTGAGTGGTTTGTGAGAGTGGCTGGCTGGTTTGTGAGAGTGGCTGAGTGGTTTGTGAGAGTAGCTGAGTGGTTTGTGAGAGTGGCTGAGTTTCATAACCAACTCAAGAGTTGAAATTAATCATAAAATTTCCCACGGTTCTGAATAATGGTGTCGAAAATATCCCCATGAAAAAAATAATATTAATGTAGTAAATACATCTTTATATGCTTCCCTCTTTCACAAATTAATGTACTATTCACCGCGCAATTACACAGGGAACGTTTTTAGAGAACATATTTACCACATAAATCATACTGTTGTTTACTCAAGAAATCTATAAAAACAAATCTTCCCATGAATCCCCGCTTTTCTTGTGGTTGTAACCGCCAGAACCATAGATATCTCCAGCTGCGGACCAAATTATCCTGAAAAGTATTTTAATTGCAAGATGCTACTTCTAACTGACAAAATATTCCATCTCTTGTGCATGCTTGTTTTAATATATATATATATATATATATATATATATATATATATATATATATATATATATATATATATATATATATATATATATATATATATATATATATATATATATATATATATATATATATATATATATATATATATATATATATATATATATATATATATATATATATATATATATATATATATATATATATATATATATATATATATATATATATATATATATATATATATATATATATATATATATATATATATATATATATATATATATATATATATATATATATATATATATATATATATATATATATATATATATATATATATATATTCACTGAGTCATATATGACATCAAGTCAATGCAATGACCACAATTTGTGTAAAGTGCTTTGAGCAGGAATACTGTGTGGTAAGGCGCTATATAAGAACTGGGTGTTATTATCACAAAAATGACTCAATATATTCAGTTATGTTAAAGCTTTCAATGATTTTTCGAAGGAAAATTCTTGTTTTAATGATAGTAAAGCTATCTACTGGATTAGGATGAGAAAAGATGGGGGTGAAACTGGTTAAGCACAATTCTGAACAATGATTAACACAGGAAAGCAATTTTCAAGTTAGTGTTGAAATAATTTTCATCAAAAAAAGTGTTGCACGAACTGAATCTTTTTCATGAATGTCTAATGTATGAGAGCAAACTATCATGCAAGTTAGTCGAATACAAAAAGTGAACATTGATCTTTTGATGAATGGAATTAATCAACGGAAACCCTAAATTATGCCCATTTGCATAACAGGAAACATTTTGCCCTTTTCAATCCAAATGGTACAGACCATAAGCTTATCGCTTTCAATTGGCTCACTCCCGTGATCTGGAGCTCCGCCCCCATTTTCCAGTTGCAGATCATCTTTACTGTTGGTCAAAAGAAATAACGGCAAAGAGGCATACATAAAGACATTGCAAACCAGAAAAGAAATTAAATTTTAAAACAAATTGGGTAGAACATAACAAGCAGTAATCCAGCTTGGACTTCATGCTCGCGGCTGGCTTGCGAATTCATGCATAGACACACACATAACTGACACACAAAAAAGGAGAGCTTTGGAGTGCGCAAGATAGCTATAACACACACCTACATAATTTGCAATAATCAGTGCCCTTAATATATTTGATAGGTATATTTATTTACAAAAACATTTTTTTTTAGGTCTTTAAGTTTTGACATGTCTTTTGATCTAGGATTTCTTCCAGTAGTTTAAAACAGTTTTACTACCCGAGTTATTTTCCTTATTTTAGATGATCAGGGCCAACTTTGTCTGAGAAAATGATATATGGATAGTATAGACCTTTTCAAATCTGAATCGGTAATTTCCGGATAACTAATTTAAATAATGTCACATGGACGAGATTCACATGTCCATAATGGACCAATCATACACTGGAGGGATCTTATTGACCAATAAAATACTGGAGGAATCTTGGCCGTCTGCACAATTCATGCAAGGTAAGGGACCAAGCGTATAAAAAAAGTTTTTCAAGCGCACATATTATACGTGCGCTATTCATAAAAGAAATACGCGAGCGTATTGCTGCTTACATTTTTTCCTCAAACCTGCACTTGATTGGTTGGGAAACAAAGGAGAAGTTCCACAAGCATTTGATTGGTCGAAGTACTGAAGTAATCACATTTGACTAAACTCGGGTTTGAAAAGGTCTATAGTAATAACCAAAATATGAATAGTTGGTGCTTCACCAAAAAAGGGGTGCTTAAGAGAAACAGGAGTGAAAAGAACCAAATGCATTCACTGTGTTCCCAAATTGAGAAATAAAAGAATATGCCAGATTAAAAATATAAATTTTATGATGTGCTTTGTGTGTAAATGCAATAAATATTTATTTGCTCTTCCATCTTTGAATCTTGTAAACTTTTTCAGTGTTGCAAATCCAATACAAAAGGGAGAATGAAGGAGTCCCCAACAAATGCTCTAAACACAAACCAGATATTCCAAGACAATGTTTGTTAATTTCTCATAACTTTTGATGCACAAAGCAACAATGCATTTATTTGTGTCTGTTGGAATACCTTTTATCATCATATAAAAGGAATACCTTTTATCATCATATAAAAAGGAATACCTTTTATCATCATATAAAAAGGAATACCTTTTATCATCATATAAAAAGGAATACCTTTTATCATCATATAAAAAGGAATACCTTTTATCATCATATAAAAAGGAATACCTTTTATCATCATATAAAAGCTGAATACCTTTATCATCATATAAAAAGGAATACTTTTATCATCATATAAAAAGGAATACCTTTTTTATCATCATATATAAAAAGGAATACCTTTTATCATCATATAAAAAGGAATACCTTTTATCATCATATAAAAACAAAATGCTGACATTAATCTACTGTTTAGATTTACTCTTCATAAATCTGATCAAAAATGGCAAAATGAAAAAAAAAAAGAAGAACAAAAATCTACATAACTATGCTATAAATAGTGGATCAAGGAGCATATAAAAAGTACCTCATTACCAGTGCTTTTAAAACAACTAAAATCTACTTAAAATTTCACATTACATCGTTACCGAAATAAAAGAAGTTCCACCGTATTTAATAAGATAAGATTTAAGGTGGGTGGCAACCAGTCACTAGCTTGAGTCACCATTCAACTGTAAGATAGACCACAACCATACTTTTGCAGGTCTGCCCCCTTTTTCCTCCATCCTGTCCTTACTACCTCCACCCTGCCCCCCCTCCTTTCACAAATCCGCTCCACTTTGATCACAAAAACACAATTTTGACATTTCCCTTACCTTCTCCTCATGCCGTTTACAGTTTCCTAATATAAAGACCACCAACAGAAATTTTGAAGAAAAAATAACTAAAATTCATAAAATATTTCAAATCATTTTTTAATAAAACACATAACGTAACGGTGTGGTGTACGTCACTCTTCTACAAGACATCTCCTATTTCGTCATTATCAAACAAAATGGTGAAGAAAGCATTCAAAAATCTTATTCCAATGGGGATATCTGAGTTTTTAAGTTCTGTATCATATTTTTTTTCTATGTGATTTTAATGCTTACAAACCATTTGATATGCAAGACAAGAAGAAAAACAGAATCTAGTAATGGTAATTATAATTTACCACCTCAAGTAAAAGTATTCAAATAATTTTAAAAAATTTAATGAATTTTCTTTAAAATACATTAACAATTGTTAAAAAAGTGTGGATAAGTCACCAACCATCCAAAATGGACTTACTACACCAGTCATTTCTACACATAAGAAAGAAATTTAAATATCTACTTAACGGAAAAGATATCGAAGTAGTTACTTCACCATTGTGTTTCTTGTTAAGTCCTCTTTCAGATAAGATAAGCATGCTTGACCACTGACCTACTTCTTTAACAATTTTTTGCAAAGCAAATAAATACCAATTTGGAGCAATGTACCAACATTTTGAACAAAATAAAAATGACGTGATAATTGAAGCCATTCTAAAACACTGGCAGGTCTATCTTACACCTGAAATATGCATCAAATACGTCAGTGAGGGGGTGATACAAGTTTTGCATAATAAAAGACAAAAAGGCAAAACCTACAGTCTGCAGCATCCATTTATAAATGTTATTCGTTAAAGGCAAAGTTAATTCTGTGTGAGAAACGGCAAAAGATTATTTTAATTTAGGGGTTCTAGATTTAAGACACAGTAATCTTCCTTAATGTTGGTAAACAATCTTTCAAGGTTGCACCATGAAAACCTTCAAATATGGAAAAAATAGTTAACTTATAAAGTTTAAAATAGATATTCATCTTTTAAGGATTATTAGGTCCATATCAAAGTACCTATTGATATTCTCAGGTAGCCAATACAAAACTTCAAATGAAAACTCTTAAAAGACTTTTAATGAGATCTAATATACTGTACACAGCTTGTTTGAAAATGATGGAAACTAATGAGCGAAGACACAAGCAATTTAAACAAGGAAAAGACAGGAAAAGTTGTTTTTATGACATGTGCAAGAGGTGAGTGCCCAAATCAGAAGAATCTTTGATCAAATATAGGAGGCCCTACTGGATGTGAGGTGGATATTAGAGGCCCTACTGGATATTAGGGGCCCTTTTGGATATGGGATGCACTACTGGATATTGGAGGTGCTACTGGATATGAGAGGTCTACCCTACTGGATACAAGAGGCCCTACAGTATATTAAAGGTGCTCTTGGATATGGGAGACACTACTGGATAAGATTGATGCTACTGGATAAGAGTTGCTACTGGATATGGGAGGCACTACTGGACATGACAGACCAGACTAGATTTTAGAGGCGCTGCTGGATATGAGGGGCCCCACTGGATAAGAGAGGCCCAACTGGGTTTTTTTTTTTTTTTTTTTGTAGGAGTTTTAATGGAGAAAAGAAAGTGCAGAAAGTTTTGTTTATTTGATGAGCTTATCGGCAACACAACAACAAAAGTCAAATTGTGCCCGAGAGGTTAGATCATTCAAGAGGTTGGAAAAAAGATAATAGGAAAAGTCTGATAGAAGGACAGGGGATAATAACCAGGAAGCTGGGACCAAAAGAGTACATGCAGGGGTGTTTAATAAGGAAAAGGTAAAAAGTAGGTAGGGGGATGGGGAAGGGGGGGGGGGGAGGACTAAATATGGTTGTAGAGGGAGGTATGGTGCAGGAAGAACATAATTTTACCAGGGGAGTTATTACGAAAAGCTCAGCTATGGAGTTGTGAGGGGTGAAGCTCTGGGGAAGTTGTAGAGGGGGAAGGCAAGGAGGACATGGTGGATGGTGAGGGGCAATGGCAATATTGCAGAATGGTGGGGGAGCCAGTAAGGAGGTGGGAGTGGGTGGGGTAGGTGTGGTTTATTCTAAGGTGGGTGCAATATTGCAGAATGGTGTGGGGTGGGGTAGGTGTGGTTTATTTTGGGTGCAAGGTGCAGAATGGTGCAATATTGCAGAATGGGTAGGTGTGGTTTATTCTAAGCCAGTAAGGATGGTGGGGGAGTAAGGAGGTGGGAGTGGGTGGGGTAGGTGTGGTTTATTCTAAGGTGGGTGCAATATTGCAGAATGGTGGGGGAGCCAGTAAGGAGGTGGGAGTGGGTGGGGTAGGTGTGGTTTATTTTAAGGTGGGTAATGTGGGTTTATTCGTTGTCAAAATGGTGGGGAGCCAGTAAGGAGGTGGGAGTGGGTGGAGAGGTTGTGGTTGATGGGTTTGGTTGGAATGGTGGGCTGGATGTTGTGGAGTTTGTTTTTAATTTGGGAATCCCATGAGGTTTGACAGCAGTCATGAACAAGGAAAGTGATAAGCAGTTTGATGTCAGAATGGGCTGTAGGGAAGGAGGCAGGTTACAAGCAAGCTTAGCAGCTGAATCAGCTCTGTCATTGCTGGGTATCCAGAAGAAAAAAACACTTTTACTGGGATGGGGATGAGGGAGAGTGGCTGGGGGAGAGTGGCCAGGGGAGAGTGGCCGGGGAGAGTGGCCGGGGACAGGGGCCGGGGAGAGGGGAGAGGGGCCGGGGAGAGGGGACGGGGAAGAGGGGACGGGGGGAGAGGGGACTGGGGGAGAGGGGACGGGAAGAGGGGGCGGGGAGAGGGGACGGGGAGAGGGGACATGGGGAGAGGGGACGGGGAGAGGGGACGGGAAAGGGGGGGGAGGGGACGGGGGACGGGGAGAGGGGAGGGGGAGAGGGGACGGGGATGGGGGGATGGGGGGAGGGGACGGGGAAGAGGGGACGGGGAGAGGGGACGGGGAGGGGGGACGGGGAGAGGGGACGGGGAAGAGGGGACGGGGGAGATATCATACCTATAATTTTTTGTGATAACAATGGCTTATATCAAATTTGAGCAAATTCTGAGATGGTGGTGTATTTTCCATTTGATGATCTGACATGGAATGACCCCCGTGGATAATTAATGAAGTTTTACAAAACAATCTTTACTACCGAGATCATCAAGGTAAAATCCCTCCTCCAAATATCATTTAAGAATTGAAACATTGAAACAAAACAATATATTTCCTCTATAATGAATCATCTTAGGCATAATTGTGAAGACAAAAAATATATTCTCCCTGACTGTTTTGTAATTTAAAAAAAAAAAAAAAAATACATTATCCATAAGCTTTATTCTCCCTTTTGTTTTGTATTTATTATTATTTGTCCGATGGCATATTAAGGACTGACTTCATATTAATAACTTTCTATTTATCAGATTGTTAGAAAATAGCTATTTTTAAATGAACAATCGGATCAAATATTATCCTTGTGTGTCTAGAATAGTCAAACAAACATTTCATGATGGTTTTGATAGGGGGAATATTTATATAAACTGTTATTATTTCTAATGAATATTGAAGTAATTCACGACACAAATATAAAAAAGTAACCTATGTTTTTTCCTCAATATTCTCATGATTTACCAGAAGTTGTCTAGAGTTATTGACCAAAACCTCCTTTAAAATGCAAAATTGTTTAATCAAATACGCATTCCCTAAATTTCTTCCTAATCTGCCACTTAAAAACCAGTTATCACATTAACGGAGACTAAAATATGCAATATAATTGAACCACTTTGATTGGTCTAAATATTTGCACATAAACTGATAAGCCAACGTCATTCCTAAAATGAAGCACATTTCTTGCGGGTGTCAAGCAATTTTCTGAAAACAAGGTTCCCTCTTGAAATCATGATTAGGGAATAGAACCCCAAAAGGTGATGCCCTCCAGGCTTCAGAGAATGAAATGATGACTAATGTGTTGTCACAAATGTCACGTTACAAAATTTCAAATTTGTGTCAAATAAATGACTCAAATGTCACATAATGTTTGGCTCTTATGCACAGAATGTCATATCAGTTTTGTCTTTGGTCACAAGTGATTGGTATAATATCACACATCATGACCAGTTGACTGGTGATACTCATAGAAAGGATCATTTGGTTATGTCTGTTTCATGGAAAATGGAATCCACCACTATAATGCGACATCAAATTACCAATGCGTGTGAGTGAAGGGGAAAAACATGTCACAAAATGACAGACAAATTTTAATACATCTGTTTTATGTTCATTTTGTCAATTTTTTTCTTCAAAATGTCACAGATTTTTAAACAATTAAATTTTGTCATAAAATGTTACCGTGTCACGGACGATCCATTCTCGGAGGCTTACAAAAGTTCCAAGTAAATCAAATATATACTTTTTCGTTCACCATAAAAACAATTGATGTATGGAAATGAAGAATGATATGAAACAGACACTTACGAATAATCTTCGGCGAGTTCTACGTCCACAGAATGTTCCCCTGTGTGTTTCCCACAGCATTGCACGCATATACACATTAGAACACCACAATCATTCAAGCAATAACAAGCTACGTCGACAACAAACAACACTACAAGGAATGCAGCTATGATGACGGCTATGAAGATTCTAGGATCACTTGATGGCACAGGTGCTTAAAGGATGCAAAGAAGAGAAAGGTTCTGTGGCGTGAAATGAGAATGTCTCCGTATGAATCCCACTTTGTGCAATTTGACTTGCAATTAAGAGTAAGTCAAATCAAGCCTTTCTCACAACCATTTCAAACAAGTTTGTTTTTCGCACAGGGAGAGAGGAATCTTGAATATTCTTTTGCTGGTTCTCAATTTGAAGCCAAAAGCAGAAACATATGGCATATAGGATTTCCTAAATTCACTGCTTCTGTAAGGTTTGTTTGCAATCTTCAACACAATGGTAAAATTTAGATTATGAAGAGAAATTGCTCTCAAATGTACCAAGTTCAAAATACCAGCACTTTGAATTTTGTTTTCATTTTGAATCAAACAAATAATTTGAAGTCACTTATGATTTGTTTCTATAATCTGAGAGAAGATTTTTTTTTTTTTTTTTTTTTTAAATTAAAATTTTATATCTTTCAAGCTCTTGTTTTATTTTGTGCAAATGATGCTTCATTTCTGAGCACACGGTTTTTAATGTATGAGAGGAAATTCAAACAAAGGGTGGTGTACACTGACTGTTAGTGTTTTGTCTCTTTGAAGAGCACAAAATTGTACATAGGTTGGTGGTTAATTTCTGTAATGAAGATGAAGAATTTTATAAAGACATTCAATCAGATTGTTAGGAGGTACAGGCTGGTTTGTGAGAGTGGCACACACGTGACCAACTTACGCTTGATAGGTCATATTTTCTACGTCTTTGTTCTGAGGTGTTCTTCCACATAGTTGGCCGCAGAGGAACATTGTAATTCCACAGTCGTTGAGTAAACAACAAGCGACGTCAACGACAATGAGGACCACAATGAAGACAGCTATTATTATTCCAATGACGGCTCCGGAAGATAATGCACCCACATTACCTAAGGGAGCCCGTGGTGCTAAATGGAAAGAAATCATTTAGTTGTTTATGTTGGGCATGTTGTCTTTTTCCTCATCTGCAAACCTGCTAAAGTAAACACTGTATTTACACACTTATTATCTACGTATTAATGTATACCAAAAATTGTTCACTATTTCCCCTTAAATTCCTCTTGCAGAAATTTGAATAGTTTTTAGGGAAATAAATAAAATGGATATAAGGCTAAGAGGAAAAAGAAAAGTGAAATTCAGCTGATACTCAAAATCAATACCTCAGATGAATAATTGATGGCATCATTCAACAAATTAACTAGGGTTGCAAAAAGCTGATCGACACTCACAATGGCCATAAATGTAGATGATTGAAATTTGCCAAAAAAATATATACAATTTCGTTCAATTTGTATGGTGATGAAATGCAGCAAAAAAAGATGCAGCTTTGCTTTGAAGTTAAAGCATAACGTGTTATTCCATCCATACCCAATATCAGGCTTTTGTGGCGTGCGCCCGAAAGACTTTCCACAAAGAGCCATGGTCATGCCGCAGTCATTACAACAACAGCAGATGATGTCAATCATGATTATACACAAGACCACACAGGCCACAATAATTCCAATCAGAGCGCCCGATGATAAATTTCCAATTTCTCTCAGAGGACGAGGTGCTAAAGTCAAGAAAGACAGTGACGAGATCATCCACTTGAATTTCTTACAAGACTATTTGAAGTTTGATTAATGCAAAAATGAATTTATATCAAAGTTATAAAAAAAGTTTGCAAAAAGACAATTAACCTTTCTTGGTTTAATGATTGACAGCTTGTTTTATCCAATCACCGCACAAATTTGCCTAGCAACAAAATCTGCGTAACTAAGTGGGGGCAAACATTCTATGTGATACTGGTACAGTACAGCTAGTTGGCGGCGCGCACTCATGTAGTCAATGCAACTTATTGTACAAAACAAATTTCTGCACACACAGACTGAGTGACGGCAAACTGGTGAACAAAAATTGCGTTTACGGGCCCGCTGCGGGCTTGTAAATCTGATTGTTGTTACTCAGAACAGTTAGCAAACTGAATTTTGTTTATCCCATTTGCTAAAAACTCTAAAGATCCAGAAAAGTGCCATAAATGAATCAAAGCTTGCAGCAGGCCTCGCGATCATCTAAATGTCAACGCATTGGTAATGCACGATTGCGGATTTGAGGTAGGTTTGTTTGCTCCACAAAGTTACCGCGTTGCTATAGTGGGCGTGGCCTATTTGGAAACCTGAAAATGGTTAATTAGGGCTGCATTGGTCCATTATCAAATATACAGGTATTATCTTGAATGCAGCTATTTCCATTAATTGGTGTTTCTAAAACAAAATATAAGAAATAATTGCTCATAATTAGGCTTACCTGCCTTGGAATCTTAATAAAATTTGCATACAAAAAAAACAATGAAGCATAGAGGTATTATCATATATACAGGTTTGTTAATTGCTAGCAGCAACCATCTTTGATAAAAACCAGTCACACATGATTCATCCAATTAAAGGATTAGTTCAGGGGTCAAGCATGTCCATCTTTTTATGAGGACTTGAAAAGAAACAAATGGTGAAGAAAGCATTCAACAACCTCATTCCGTTAAGGAGATATTTAAGTTTAAAATTTGGTATCATTTTTGTAGAAATGACTGAAATCAGACTAGTTGTGACGTCACGGCCTCAGATTTCTCAGTCTTTAGGTATTTAAAAAAAAAGTTTATTTAATTTTTTCACTATTTAAATTATTTTTCTTCAAACTTTCTTCAGGTGGTATATTATAAATACCCTTCCTAGATTGGGTTTTACTACTTTTTTGTCATATCCCATTGTTTATAAACCACAAAATCGCAGAACAAAATATGATAGAATACATCAAGACTGAGGAATCTGAGGCTATGACATTACAACTAGTCTGATTTCAGTCGTTTCTACACAAATGATACCAAATATTAAACTTAAATACCTCCTTAACGGAATAAGATTTTTGAATGCTTTCTTCACTATTTTGTTTCTTTTAAAGTCCTCTTTCATATAAGATGAACATACTTGACCCCTGAACTAATCCTTTAAGCAATCATTGCATCTTTATATACCAACTTTGCTAGATTCTAAGTTGATATTATACGCAATAATCTTGTACTCAATTAAAATGCAAACTGCATTCCTCTTTTTAAAACAACATACGGCCACAAAAACATTTTGCAAAACAGAATAAGTACCTTAATCATCTATGGATGCCAACAGAGCCTTTAATTATGAGCAAACAATTTCCAAAATTCATGAAAGTAATCTTTCTGTTTCCAAGTTACAGCTAACCAAAATTAAAGGAAATTTGTGATGTATGATTGCATGCTTAGGCATCACAAGGTGCCATGAAACTAAATTATGCAATAACTATCAGTGATCAAATTCATCAACATCAGTAAGTGGTAAATAAAAACCTGAATCTGATTTGTATCTGATTATAATATAAATATATATATATATATATATATATATATATATATATATATATATATATATATATATATATATATATATATATATATATATATATATATATATATATATATATATATATATATATATATATATATATATATATATATATATATATCTATATTTATTTATTATTTATGCATACATCTGTGATACTTACTCATTCATTAATTATTGGCAATTTAATTTACATACTTTCAATAAATTGGCTTCACTTCACTTCTCACTTCTACCTTTACTAATTACATTAATTGTATCTCAAATATACTCTCTTATACATCTTGTACATAACTTATTTTAACACTATTCTTATATCCCTTTTTTTTTTTTTTTCTTTTTTTGTACAGCACCCGATGAAGGCCTAAGGCCAAAAGCTTGAATAAAACGTAGAAATAATAAGCAATGTCTCTCTCGTTTATCATCCGTCTCACAATTATTGTAATCATGAGCGAGAACATAAATATATAAACTTTGAAGGATTCATATTTCAAAAGTCGTTTCCAATGCTAAAGACTTATTATGTTCTATCTGTTATATATATCTTCTTCCATACCTTGTGTGCACTTTTAGTTAGTTGGTTCACTTTGTTAAGGTCTTAACCCGAAACTCATGTTTTTTTCTTCAAGTTTTAAAGCACCATGTTAAATCAACTTATATTTGATGAATCTTCCAGTGCTACGCAGAACCTTGCATTTATCATAACGTTTGGGCACATCAAACAAGGGCTACCACGCAAGGAAGAAAAAAACAAATTTCTATTCAAAGTACATTAACTACTAAAAAGTGTTCTTTCCTTGTAACTACGTTTTAGTTTTTAAAGATACTAGATAGAATATTTGTGAAGCCTTTTATAGTTTCAGTAATTTCTCTTTCTATAACTTTCAAACTGTACATTATAAAGCTTTTTCTCCATAGGTCAAAAGTTTCAAGTTCTAAAAAATCATGATTAAAATAGAAACTTACTTGGATCACAACAATCTGAAGCTGAACCAGGAGCAGTCTTAATGTTAATCTTGGCTGGTTCTCCCTCTCCTAGCGCGCTTTCTGCCGTGAGGTGAATTACATAATGAGAATCTGCTTTAAGATCTGTCAAGATGAAGCTTTTTGTTTCTGCCGTTAGTGGTTGCTCTTTGTGTCTGTTAGGGAGCTCAATTATATCAGCGCTATCAACCTGTGATAAGAGACGAGAAAAAGGATGAAAATTTCTACTTTTCTTTCAATATTAACCATCCCTTAACTCATGCAAACATATGTTTGATGCCTCCTTCTCCTTGATTTGAAATTTTTTTTTTGATAAAAATCATTTTCCCACAGTAATAATGTCTGAAGAACCACTGACTGGTCAATACATTTTGAAAATCATATGTTAGCAAAACACTTCTACTTGGTTTTTATAGCATGGATGATCAAACTTTAAAGGATTCCAAAAATAATTCATGCAATACTAACACTACAATTATTTTTGTTATTTTCCATAATTATTTTAGTACGTGTCCGCAACAGCTTCTGATAATTTCTCATTTTGCAAGATGCTGAATGAAGAAAGGATAATGAATATATAATAAATCTAAAAAACAGGCAGTATTTCATAGGTGGGTGTAAATCCATAGACCAACAAATAAAAAAGGTTCACTTCACTATCAACCCAAAATAATATGATTTTAAAATTTAGGCCCGAAATGCCAGTTGCAAATTGACCAGCTTTTGTTATTTCTTTTATAGTTTAGCAACAAAATGCATACTTGACAGGGTTTTCCACCGTTTATTGCAATTTTTATCATTTCCTATACCACTCTCACCAGAAAAGTTTTGCATAAGTTGCAAAGTGACCCATACCTCCAACACTTTACTCGTGACAACAAAGAAAACATAAGGTTGATGGTGATAAATACAAATATTGTAAGGATACTCAAACCATGGTTTTCTCTTTTTTGAGCCAATGAGTTGAATTAAGTGAGAAAAAAAAGTGTGTCAATACAGTACTCAAAATAATTCATTTCTAATCTCCTGTACAATCAACATGGCCACAGTATAAGCATTCATTTCTAATCTCCTTACAATCAACATGGCCACAGTATAAGCATTCATTTCTAATCTCCTGTACAATCAATATGGCCTCAGCATAATCCTGTACAATCAACATGGCCACAGTATAAGCATTCATTTCTAATCTCCTGTACAATCAACATGGCCACAGTATAAGCATTCATTTTTAATCTCCTGTACAATCAACATGGCCACAGTATAAGCATTCATTTCTAATCTCCTGTACAATCAACATGGCCACAGTATAAGCAAGACTGTCAGTCCATTAGCTTTTCATTCCTTGATCACGGATGATGTACATTTGTTTAGCAACAGCCAAAGCAATTACTCACAACTTCATAATAAACAGTGTATTTGGTAATGACTCGACCACCATTGTCCTCTGGAGGCATCCATTCCAGTTCGTATTGGGTGCTCTTTTCTGATATGGTTGCACTTGTTATTCTTGGTGGCATGGGTGCACCTGTAGACAGAGATCAGGAAAATACAGCTGTCACTATATGGGTGAATTAGGTTTGTTTGATGGGACCACTACAGCCAGGGTCAAATTGTGCCTGAGAGGTTAGATCATTTTTAGGAGAAAGAGGAGTAGCCTGAGAAAAGAAAAGGGCCTGAGGAGGAGTCTAGAAAGAAATGAAAATGGGAGTTTGAGAGAAGGGGCTAATAGCCAGGAAACTGGGATCGAGGGAGGAAGTGCAGGGGTGCAAAAAGGCAGGGGGATAAATGTAGGTAGAGGGGGTGGGAGAGGAGGACTAAATATGGTTGTAGAGGGGCATGATGAAGGAAGATAATTTTATCCAGAGGGTTTTTCTGGAAGAGCTCAACTATGGAGTTGTGAGGGAAGCTCTGGGGAGGTTGTACATGAGGCTGGCAAGGAGGATGTAGTGGACTGTGAGGGGGAAATGGCAATTGTTGCAGAGGGGTTGGGGGGAGCCAGTAATCTAGTTATCTATAATCATAGACAAATTATAGACATATCGTTATAACATATTTCAGAAATATTAGATTTTCATCAGTTTTAACAGAAATATTAGATTTTCATCATGTAAACTTCAATTTTTCACAGAACTTAAGAATTTAGGAACACTTCAGAAATATTAGATTTTCATCATGTAAACTTCAATTTTTCACAGAACTTAAGAATTTAGGAACACTTCAGAAATATTAGATTTTCATCATGTAAATATTTTTCACAGAACTTTTTAGGAACATCAGAAATATTAGTAAACTTCATTTTTTCACAGAACTTAAGATAGGGATGCACACAACAATTATAATTGCACACGTATTCTGTGACATCAATCAGTTACAATGTTTATGTAAATCTTCTTAACATAGTGTTGCTTGAATATGTACTTTATATAAAATAATATTTGTGATATAATGAATATCCAATATCATGATATCAAGATAATTGATTCCTGACAGCCCAAGGTTGGATTTATGCTGCCTTGTGCGATGCGTAAGTATGTGTTAAACTCAAGATGCTATGCAGGTGGGTTTTAAGACTTCAGAAAATTTAAAATGTGGCTATTTTAGTTTTGCTTGTTTGGATTTAGCACAAGTTTTAACAGTTATAAAGTCGCGTGTGTCAAAAGGAGAGTTACAAACGGTTCAAATTGCTATTTTGGACTTCAATGAACTTTCATTTAAGAGGTATTTCCTAAGATAGTTCATTAGAGGACAAATAAACTTTCCAATAATGGAAACCCTGGTTTATTTCTTTTCTTATCCTTTTGGTGTTTTTATCATGATATCTCTTTAATCCAACATCTTTAATGTAGTAATGTAGAACTATCAGATATACTCACTGTAATCTCTAGTTGTGGTGGTGGCATTGAGGGACCATTTTCCATATCCAACATCATTACCAGCTGCAACTCTAAAATGGTATTGTTTCTGGGCTGAAAGTCCGATGATCTTAATTTCTTCAGTTTCTATGGATAGAATAGAAGAAAGACCGAATTTTCAAAACAAATGAATTAACAAAATAAAAAAAATAAAAAAATGATAAGTATTAACACACTCCCACTCTATCAAATGTACTACCAAACATATGACAGATTAAGGGCCATTCTCTGGCTGTTCACACACATAACGTAACAAAAAATGGTCCCAGTGGACCCCTGGAGTCCTCCAGGAATCCACTGGGGACATTCTCTGGCTGTTCACACACACAAATTAACAGGAAATGGTCCCAGTGGACCCCAGGGGGTTCCCCCAGGTCCACTCTCTGGTTTATCACACACATAAAGTAACAGAGAATGGCCCTTAAGCTTGTAATTACTTAGGCCTCATCATGACTGTATGCATTGCAAGTATTTTTCTAAAACTTTCTGTTGCATAAATTTTATTTTCAATTTGTTAAAGTTAATGCAGTACAAAATTGAAAAGGAAATTCATTTGGAAATAACCTTTGAAATATCTAGGCACTGGGAAAATTCCTGTGTGTTTGCCTCAATAGTTTGTTTCTAAATATCACACTCAAGGCAGGGATATCACACTCAAGGCAGGGGCGCTTACAAATAGAATTGCACCACGTTTTAGACCCAAATTTCCTTCCTAATAAGCACCCCTGCTGCGGGACTAATGCACAATAAGCATATAATGCTGCAAAACTTATTTATAAGTCTTCAATAATTCAAATAAATGATGTTATCAGTCACAAACCGTTTGGTGGGCGCTTATTTGAATATGGTAAGATCTGTAATCTGATTCAATATTATGTTAAGGCTTGTCCATGCAATAATTTTGGGCCTTATGCTCACCGTTGAATACTAAAGACATGCTTTCACTTCCTCCTGTACTACTGTACTCCCAGTACTCTACTTCATAACCTGTGAGAGGTAATTCTCCTGTGTTTTTAGGATCATCAAATTGAACTTCAATTGTTGTGGATGTTACCTCTCCTGTTCGAACATTTGTTGGTTGCTCTGGTACATCTGTAAAAAGATTAAGAATAGGTGGATTGACAGGAAAATTGATCAAAACAAATGATGCAAAAGGTATGAAGAGAAGAAGGTCAAAGACTATAAAATGGAAGCTCGTTGGGTCATTGACATCTTGAGTTAGGAAATAAGCCACACCCACCATAGCAACGCGGTAACTAAGTGGGGCAATCAAACCTCAAATCTGGATTCATACGTGACCAATGCATTGACATTTAGATGTTCATATGGTCTGCCACAAGTTTTGATCTATTCATGGCACTTCTTTAGATCATTAGAGTTTTTAGCAAGGAATAAACCAAAGTTCTGTTTGCTAACTGTTCTGGGTGATGGAAACGGATTTAAAGCCTGTACAGATGCGTAGACAATTTTGTTGTTCATCATCTTGTCATCACTCAGTATGTGTCCGCAGAAAGTTGTTTTGTGCAGTATATTGCAATGACTGCATGAGCGCGCACCGCTAACTAGCTGTACAGTACCAGTGCCACGTAGGGTTTTGCCTCTTAGTTACACAGATTTTGATGTTTTGTGCAGTATATTGCACTGACTGCATGAGCACGCGCTGCTAGCTAGCTGTACAGTACCAGTGCCACGTAGGGTTTTGCCACTTAGTTACACAGATTTTGTTGTTTTGTGCAGTATATGTTTTGTGCAGTATATTGCACTGACTGCATGAGCAGTAGGGAGGGGGTGGAAGAGGAGAATTAAATATGGTTGTAGAAGGAAGCATGATGAAGTAAGAAGATAATTTTATCCCGAGGTTTTTAAAAAAAGCACAGCTACTGTGAGTTGTGGGCAGCGAGGGAAGCTCTGGGAAGGTTGTACAGGGGGCAAGCAAGGAGAATGTGATGGTCCGTGAGGGTGCAATGGCAATAGTTGCAGAGGGGTAGGAGGGAGAAGCAGTAAGGAGGTGGGAGTGAGTAAGGTGGGTGTGACCTATTATAGGGCGGGTAATGTGGACGTTGTTGACACGGGATAGGTTGTAAATGATGGGCTTGATCGGAATGGTGGGCTGGATGACATGGAGTTTGTTATCAATTTGAGAGTCCCATGTGGTTTGCCAGCGGCCACGAACAAGGGAAGCGATAAGCGGTTTGATGTCAGAAAGGGTTTTGGGAAAGGGGTAGGGGGAGGGGTGAGGGCAAGTTTAGCAGCTGCATCAGTTCTGTCATTGCCAGGGATGCCAACATGGCTACGTATCCAAAAAAGAAGAATATGTTTCCCTACGGAGGAGAGGGGGCAAGAAAAAGTTTACAGAGGATGAGGTGAGATGTGGGGTTACCCTATTTAACATTGAGTAATGAAGTAAGGACAGCCTTGGAGTCGGAGAAGATGGCAAAGTTTGACTGAGCAGATAGTATTCAATAAAGTTGAGAGCGAGGAGGATGGAATTGGCCTCGGCCGAGAAGATGGATGAGTAGTCGGGAAGCCTGCTACTGAGGGTGATGTCTTGGATGACAGCAGCAGCAGCTGTCTTGTCGCCTTCCTTGGAGCCATCAGTATAGATAGGGGTATAGTTTGAGAGTTGATCTTTGATTTGGTTGTAGAGGTTGATGAAATGGTCAGGATGGGTTTGGGTTTTGTGATGAGTGGCGAAGTCCAGGTGGATAGTAGGGAGGGGGGGGTAGCCCAGGGAGGAAAAGTGGGCCAGGAGAAAGTGCTGAGAGCGGTGGGATTGATGCCGAAATGGAGGTCTGATTTGAGGTATTAGCTGAAGGGAGGGGATAGGGTTTTAGTCCTATCAAAGAGGGTGGAGAAATTGGGGTACCTAATGAGGTTGTAAACAGGATTCTGGGTTTTGGTGAGGGCTCTAAAAGCATAGGAGAGGCTAAGCTTTCTACACCATAGCAGGAAGGGGGGTTTCGTTGGCTTCAACATGAAGGCTGGTGATTGGGGAGGCCCTGTAGGCACCCAGACAAAGCCTGAGGGCTTCATTTTGGATGGTGTTGATGTGATTAAGGTAAGAGTTGTGAGCTACACAGTAGACAATATTGATGTAGTCAAGCTTGGTATGAATGGTGAGCCTGAAGATTTTGAGGAGAGCATGCCGGTTCGCACCCCAAGTGGTATTGGAGGGGAGGCAGAGAAGGTTGTGGGAGCTGTTGCAATTCTGTTTCAGGTTGGTGATGTGTTGTTTGGAATTAAACCCAGGAACTTAGTGTGGTCAACTTTAGGGATGCGATTGCCATTAAGCACAAGGTTCGGGTTGGGTTGGAGGTTGTTGAAATGACAGAAGTGCATGCAGACTGTCTTGTCTTTGAAGAATTTAAAACTGTTGTTGTTGCACCAGGCTTGCAGCCGGTTGAGGTTGAGTTGAAGCTTATTTTCGACAAAAGGAAAGGTTGGGGAGGAGTAGAAGATGGTGAAGTCATTCTCGTAGAGGGCATGTTTGATGTTGGGGCCAAGATTGTCCACTATGTCGTTAATGATCAGGTTAAAGAAAGTGGGAGAGAGGAAGCTGCCTTGGGGGATGCCCTCTTCTTGGGGATAGGGGTTGGAGAGGGTGTGGCCAATATGAACTTGGAACTGCCTGGTTGAGAGTTAGTTTTGAATAAAGGTGGGGAGGTGGCTTCTGAGGCCGATAATGCGATGGTGTGAAGTTTGCGGATAATGCCGTATTTCAAGTAGTGTCAAAAGCTTTGTCCAGGTCAAAAAAGATGGCAATGAAGTGTTCCTTTTTTGCAAAGGATTCCCGGATAGCGGTGTCGAGTGTAATTAACTGGTCCAGGATATTGCGACGTTTCCAGAAGCCGCTTTGGTGTGGGGAGAGGATTTTGTTGGTTTCAAGGAACCAGTTTAGTCTATGGTTAATAATCCTTTCCATAATTTTACAGAGACAGCAGGTGAGGGCGATGTGGCGGAAGCTGGAGGGTCGGTACTGTCCTTTCCTGGTTTGGGGACAGGGGTGACGATAGCTGTCCTCCAGATAGGGGGAAAGGAGTGTGAGGACCAGATGTGGTTGAGGATGGTGAGTAGGGTAGTAGTGGCCTTGTTGTGGAGGTGTTTCAGGAATTGGTAGGGAATGTTATCTGGTGTTATAGCTCTCCGTGTTGTCGGAGGGAAAGGTAATACTCCAGGTTTCACCGTGAGCTTTTTTGGCTTTGAAAGCATTGGGGTTGTTGGCCAAGGACAAGATGTTGCTGAAAGAGGCAGCAAGGTGGTTAACGATGTCCTTTTTTGGATAAGGATCCCATGTCAAACTTCAGTAATATCCTTATCAACATCGCCACCTGTTTAATTCCCAAAACCTCCAAACCTCCTAATCATCCCCCCAACCCCTGGTTCTTGATGGGGGTTTGGCAGTCATCAGTAAACCAGGGGTTGGGGATGTTAGGGGGTGGTTAGGGGATTTGGAGGTATTGGAAATGGACCAGGTGGTGATGTTGATAAGGATGTTACTGAAAACTGACATGGAATCATCACCCTCGAGAAGACGTGGGGGAGAGGTGTGTGTTGCAGAGGGTTTCAAAAAGGGGCCAGTTGGCCTTCTCGAGGTTTCAATTGGGGATGTGGTCGGTGGGGGTTTGATGGTTGGAGTGAATAAGAAGAGGGTAATGGTCACTACCACAGAGATCAGCAGTGACCTTCCAGTGAAAATCAAGGAGGTTAAGGGAACAGATAGACAGGTCAATACAGGTGAGGGAGCCTGTGGCAGGGTGAAGGAAGGTCGGGGAGTTAGTGTTGAGCAAGAAGAGGCTGTGCTGTCGAAGGGTGTTTTCGATGAGCTTGCCTCTGGGGGTGATGGTATTGGAGCCCCACAGGGGGTTGTGGGCGTTGAAGTCACCAAGAAGGATGAAGGGGGGTGGGGAGCTGAGAGATGAGATTGTTAAGGCTGGTTGGTTAAACGTTGGCATTGGGAGGGGGGGGGAGATAGATATTACAAAGAGTGATGGTTTTGTGAAGGGAGATAGATATACAGATGGCCTGAAGGTCGGTGCTCACATGAACTGGGCTGGTGCAATATCGTGTCTAACGAGAATGGAGACGCCCCCACAGGCCCTGTCAGCATCCACTTGATGTTTATGGTAGCAAGTGAAGTTATTGAGGTAGTAATGGTCAGTGGTAATTTTAAAAAGGTTTCTTGTAGGCAGAAGATGACCAGGTTGAAAATGGTGGCCAGTAGGTGGACGTCTTCTAAATTGGCCTTAAGGCTTCTGATGTTCTATTGTATAATGTTGTGGGTGTTATTGTAACTGTTTGTGGTGCACGCCATAAGGAGGCAGGGGTTATCTGGAGGAAGATATGTTGGATCTGAGTTGGCTTGTTTTTTCTTTGGATCTGTCTCTGTTTCTTTGGGAGCGATTGTTTTTGAAAGTTGGACAAGAAGTATGATCGGTGTGTTCGGTAATCGAACAATCCATATTCTCTTCAGTGTCATACATGTGGGTTTGGGTGGTGGGCTGTTTGTTGGTTGGTTTGTTGATTGTTAGTCTGGTTGGCTTTAGTTTGATGTATGATGGTATTAGAGGTGTTGGGGTAGGAGACAGCGGGGGTTTTAGAGAAGAAAGGGAGGTTTGATGGCGGTGGAAATGGTTTGATGATGTGGTTGGGTTGCTGGCAATGGTGATGGGCTTTAGGACTGGGTAATAAGAGCCAGGTGAGGTCAGTTTGGTTTTAGAGAAGGAAGGGAGGTTGAGGAGAGAAGTGGCGGTGGAAATGGTTTCGGTATTGGATGTGGTTGGGTTGCTGGCAATGGTGATGGGCTTTAGGACTGGGTAATAAGAGCCAGGTGAGGTCAGTTTGGGCATGTGAGTCAGTTTTAGTTGTGTTAGGGGGGCGATATTGGTGTTAGAGGAGACTGCGCTCAATTAGGAATGCTTAGTGTGGAGGAAAGCGAGGAATTGTTTTCTGGCCTCTGGGTAAGTGATGATGGGATTAAGGGTTTTCAGTTTAGTTACTTGCTTTTCCTAAGCCAGATGGGGCAGTCTTTTAAGAAGGAGGGATGGTTGGCTGGGTGATTACCATCGCAATTTGTGCAGAGTGGGGTGTTGGTGCAGAAGGTGCTGTCATGGTCTGGGATTCCGCAGATTCAGGAGTTTTTCCCATGGCCATACCTCTGACATTTATGGCAACGGAGAGGGTTGGGAATGTGAGGGGCGGCTGTAATTCTCAGGTAGCCAGCAGTGATGTGGGAGGGGAGAGTTGGTGGGGAAAGTAAGAAAGATGGTATTGGTGGGTGTTTCGGCTCGTCTCTCTTAAATACCAGACGATGGGCTTCAGTGACATGTTGGGTAGTTAGTTCCTCTACAGGGTCATCATCGGTCAAGTAAGCTAGGTCTTTAGTTCTTATGGCGCCTTTAAAGGAGTTCAGGGACCGGTGAAGGGTGACTGTAATGTCAATACCAGTGTTTGCTAGGGTTTTGGTGGAGAGAAGGGTGGTTGCTTGAGTGTCCCTGGTTCAGTGCACCAGAAGATAACCGAATCTAGAGGGTAGAGACCTTAGAGAGGGTACCGACAAGTTCGTGGAGCGTTTTGTGTGTGTGAGGAAAGGGAAAACTCTTTTAAAGTTTTCTTGTTCATTGGTGGCATGTGAGATTAGTATTTTGGGGATTGGGGCTAAAGAATGGTCAATGGAGGTAGCAGGTGGGTCACTGGGAGGGGAGGGAGGGTCGAGGTAAAGGTCAAGGCACAAGCGTTCCGTCATGATGGAAAAAAAACCAAGGGCCGAGAGACTAGAGAAGAAAATTCAGGAAACTATAGGAGGATTGCTGTATAGTATCAATAAGGGCATGAAGGTCTGGACAAAACGGGAGGAAAAAAACAAAAGAACGATCTTACTGAAAGCAGATGCCCATCCACAGAATGAGAATCCCGAAAAAATAAGAATGGCACAAATTTCATGGTGAAAAAGCGGAAGTAAACAACAAAACAGATTACAATTACAACGAAACTTTAGGCAAACATGCTAACTTGGAAAAAAATTCAAATTTAATATGTTAAGTATGTGCTGTATTTGAGTTTTAAAGAATTGGTAAGATTTAGGATGCTTATATGCTAGTAACTTTAAACCAACAACAAAAGCACAAGGTGTAGGTGCTATACAAATTTACAAAAATACTGAATGATGGACTTACGAGCTTGAATCAAATCGATAGTAAAGGAGTTAGAATTTTCAGCAGCTTTATTATTTGCCTCACACACATAGGAACCAAAATCATCCAGTTTTGGCACAACCTGTTGAAATACAAGAAATAACAAATTGACAAAGAAATATTGACTTGACATTTTTTTCCAACGTCTGAATTGTGTCCAAATTTTTCTAAAACCAATCGTCTATTCAGTCTAAGTATGTATTTAGGAAACACGGTGTTTAATGGGTACTATATATATATCAGGGTTCTAGCTACGGTTGGCGATGCTGGGCGGGCCCGCCCAGGACTAGCAATTCCTGCCCAGCACTCAGCTCGAAGATTCACTCTTCCGCCCAGCACTCAAAAGTTCATTTAGGTTAATTGTTTAAACAGATCTCTTTTAATCTCGCTCTACTTATGTCATCCGCTGATTTACACACTGTTATATAACATACATTACGCACGTTAATTTATGATCAAAACAACTGAACTATAGGAATTTAACGCGATTGAATGTACATATTATCATAAAATCACCCACACACGATGCTCTTTGCATAAACATACGTACATGCACACAGTTCAGGTTCACGTTTTAATCCTTGTGAATCACTGCTGGCAGCTTGCCAAGTCCGCACTTACCATACAAACAAACTTGAACAAAGTAAATATTACACCCCCAAGGCATGCTTATAGACCAGTCCAAATGTAAGTAACCAATCACATTTGTTATAAACCCTATATGCACTTAACATTATAACAGACTAATCGATATTCTTTTGATTTGGGAGGATTTGATAAAGACAAAAGTTGTTGCGTAGTTCATAAGGACATGTGCCATTTGTCGAATGATACTGGGACAAAAATAAAAAGTTTGGGTAAAATGAATAACATTGGGAATTGAGAGAAGAGTTTCCAGCATATGTTGTACTTTTTTTTTTTTTTTTTTTTAGGGGAGGGGGGCACTTTGACAGTTGAATATCCATTGTATTTTGAATATCCATTGTACATTAAAAAATATTTTGTAAATCCTTCTAGCATTCCATTTAAAAAAATGAAAAAATAATATAACACTTTTTCCTTGTCAATTTGTCAATAGAAGTGGACTAAATTTGAACAGTTCCTCATGGGAGGGGGGTCTAGGAGGTCACCCTGGATTGTCACTGGAGCCCAGCACTCAAAATTGTCTAGCTACAACCCTGATATATACATATATATATTTATATATATTAGAGGACTCTTAAAGAAACCAATTGGTGTAATAATCATGCTGATATCTTATTCCGTCTATGAAATATTTCATTTCACAGATTTGAAGTGTGTTGAAATGTGACCTTGGGGTGTAATGTGACCTTGGGGTGTAAAGTGAGATATTACAGGTCCAAGATAACTCCTGAACATAAAAATGTGTTTTTTCTTTCATTGAGAATGTAAGGTACATCAGCAGATGGGCAAATCCTATTCTTCCAAAGGGCAAGTTAACCCTTACTCTACCACGCGGCGATATTACCTTAGTTTCCAAACCACCTTTTTCTAAAAACAAAATCGGGACCTTACCAAGTCATATAGGAGTAGTCTTAGTATCTTTTTTTAAAGGGGTCATATTACAGATTTTGGAGAAAAAGTAGCTTGAAAAAGGGAAAAACTTTAAAATAACTTTACGATCACATTCTTGCTTCAAAATCAAGCATGCAAATCATAAGACATGATAGTATTGATTTCTGGTCTAATTATTATAGTCCCTACCTACAATCTTTTCCTCTGAAGAAATTTCTTTAAAATTTCATGAATTTCTGCTAATTTTAACCCTATTTTTTTTTGCAAAAAGTCGTGCACTAAGACCGTACATGCTTCGTTGAACCGTCATTCAGAATTGCTTGCAATTTCCTTACATTTGATATGTAAAAAAAAAAGGATACCCCCTCTATTTGGATCTATTGCTATAATAATTAAATTTCACCACAGCATTTTCAATGACTACATAGTGTAGTGGATGTGAACGCGACCAGCATGCAAGCGCACCAGGTGCGAGTCTCATGAGACTACTGCACTGTAATTTGTCTGCTGTGGTTTTCAGGAGTCATTTGACTAAAATCATTTTGGCGTTTTTTCATCTTTCCTTTTTACTAAAAATCGTAGATTAGCATTATTAGAAGGAAATTTTGTAAAAATCTAAGTGTATAACACAAAACTGTTTTCAATATTCACAAGAAATTATACTTATTAAATTAGGCCAATGCTGTCACTTATGTAACTCAGGATATATCTATACATATAGGCACACATGCCCAAACTTTCCTGTGTAGCAAGTGATCCTGGTAACATTGTTTTACCTCAAGCATTTGTTGTACAATACAAATATTTCTTTTTTTTTTTGCAAAATTGGACAGACTTTCCTTAACTTTTTTACAAAAATTGACAATCTATCAACAAATCATATCATACTGATTTTTTTTCTTTTTTAATTTTACCAACTGTTTGCATGGCATTTAATCATTACTACAAAAAGGCTTTACTAGTTCAAGGCTTTACTGGCTTCAGGCTTTACTGGCTTCAGGCTTTACTGGCTAAAGGCTATACGGGCTAAAGGCTTTACGGGCTTAAGGCTTTGCGGGCTTAAGGCTTTGCGGGCTTAAGGCTTTACGGGCTTAAGGCTTTACGGGCTTAAGGCTTTACGGGCTTAAGGCTTTACGGGCTTAAGGCTTTACGGGCTTAAGGCTTAAGGCTTTACGGGCTTAAGGCTTTACGGGCTTAAGGCTTAAGGCTTTACGGGCTTAAGGCTTTCAGGCTTAAGGCTTTACGGGCTTAAGGCTTTCAGGCTTAAGGCTTTATGGGCTTAAGGCTTTACGGGCTTAAGGTATGAAATCCTTAATAAGCACAATGCTGCTTTGGACACTCAGGAATAAACAACCACACATCACTGCAATTTTGTTGTATCCAAACTCAAAAACATTTTTTAATATTTTGTTTTGTATATTAAAGGCAAATAAAACTTGACATCAACTTAAACCAAAAAGCTTCAGTAGCTGTCTTCACTTGGTATAATTCATACTATTTATTCAGCATTACATTGTCCATCAAAATATGAGCCCCAAAATATGTCTATAACCTAAGCAACCTACCTGACCTAAGCAACCTACCTGACCTAAGCAACCTACCTGACATGAACTTGTTCCATTATTAAAATCAAAAATTGTAACATTGTAATTGTTGATGAGCCTGTACATGTTCCTCTTCCAGGTGATCTTAGGGATAGGGTACCCATACCAGTGACAAGTTAAGTTGACAGGATTATTCTCCCAGGTCACGGCTGTCCTTACAGTCAGCTCGGTGTTAATGGTTGGTTCGTCTGTCATAAGAAGAATATGTACTCTAATGAAAATAGTAATACCATCATTTATACACAGCTATTTTATGAAGAAATCAACTACCCATACCGACATTTTTAATTTGTCGTTCCTGCTCCATGAAACAGTACTTTTCTCAGCAAATACATGACTTAACCCTTACTCTACCAGGGCTTTGAAAAGAGTGACCCCAATTTTTGTAACTTTTTTTCATATGCATTTTTGACAACTTTCCTTTTATTTTCTTTCGTTACAAGTTTGGTTGGAATAGATGCTAAGATGTTTATCTTTGAGTAATTAAACCAATTTAGGAAATATTGGACAAAATTATGCAAATTAAGCAATTTTTGGCTAAATTTAGTCAACAAATAAATGGTCAATCTTTGCAGAAGTATAACTTCTTGTCAGTATTGAAAACAGAGATTTGTGTTACATATTTAGATTCTTTTTGAAATTTCCTTTCCAATGATACTATTCTATAATTTTAAGAAAGAAAGAAAAAATAAAAATACATCAAAAATGATAAAAGTCAAACAACCCCTAAAAGCTGCAGCAGAAAAATAATTACGCAGTGGTCACGGTGAGACTTGAACCTGGAGCGCTAGCATACTAGTCGTGTACATTCCCTCTGCACCACGTAGTCATTCAAATTAGAAAGGTGTAATATATTTCTTACAGGACAGGTTCTAAATAGAGGGGGGTATTCCTTTATTTATATATCAAATGAAAGGAAATTTCACACGCTTTTGAACGGCGGTTCAACAAAGCATGTGTGGTTTGGGTACACAATTTTTTGAGAAAAAGACGGGTCAAAAATGGCAGAAATTCATGAAATTTTGAAGAAATTTCTCCAGAACAAAAAATTGCACGTAGAGATTACAAAAATTATACCAGAAAACAATACTATTATGTCTTAGGACTTGCGGGTTTGATTTTGAAGCAAAAATGTGATCTTAAAGTTATTGTAAGATTTAAAAGGGGGAAGAAAAAAAAATGTAAATTGTTTAGCAATTTTTGAGTTTTACCCTTTTTCGATGTACTTTTTCTAAAAATTATATAATATGACTTCTATGAAAAAGTTTCATTTTGTGAAAGAAATATCCGAGTACTTTAAAACGATACCAAGATTACTTCTATAGGACTGTGGTAAAGTCCCGATTTTATTTTCAGAAGAAGTTGGTTTAAAAATGGCGATACTATCGCCGCGTGGTAGAGTAAAGGTTAAAAGTACATTACATTTTCATCCTTTGTAGAAAGGAATACGTTGATGAAAGAACTACCCCCTGCCCTTCCTCAAATAAGAAAAAGTCATCTATGCTGTCTTAACTAAGTGAAATAAGGGAAATTCCTTAGGTAGTTCATGTTTTAGTCTCTTCTCTATTAAGTTATTTGCTTGGTCTTGTCCAAAACTTTATTCTTTTTTCATGACCTAACAGCTTTGTCTTTACTTGCAATGAATTGTTTTCTTTTGCTGCATAATGGATATATACAAGATCATAAGTAACTTACACTCCACAAACAAGAAATGGGTAACGTTAGCCTCGCCGACCTCATTTTCAATAAGGCAAGTATATCCACCCTCATCTGCTCGTTGGATATTTGTAAACGTCATAGTCAGTGTAGCGCCCCCTCCAGTTTCAGCTACTGAGATGCGTGAATTGGTCTGGAAAAAAAAATATAAATATATTTCCCATCTTACAATCACAAGTTGTGTTCATATGGAATTGTTATGTGTTACTGAGCATGCACATAATGGAACTGTGCGTGGAATCATGTATTATTCCAGAATACCAAGTAACCCATCCCGTGAAATTTCGAGGAAATGAGTATCTTATTATTTTACGGTATTTTATGAAGACAGGTAAATTATTACTTTTTACGGTATTCTATGAAGACAGGTAAATTATTATTATTTTACGGTATTTTATGAAGACAGGTAAATTATTATTATTTTACGGTATTTTATGAAGACAGGTAAATTATTTATTTTATTTTCTATGAAGACAGGTAAATTATTATTATTTTATGAAGACAGGTAAATTATTATTTTTTACGGTATTTTATGAAGACAGGTAAATAGAAGAGAGAAGAAACATTTGTATTTTATTTCTTTATTCACAAAAACAAAGATATGATTGAAAAAAAAAAACAAATATCAAAAAATTCTAGAATGTGCACTTAGATTTTAATTCATATACTACTTCCACGAAAATTAATGAAAAGGCCTTCTTTGTCGGCATGTCGGATACCTGGATACCCAACCGATAATGCAGGTCGGGTACCCGGTCCTTTTTTTGGACCCAGTACAAACACTAACTGATACCCTCAACAATGTCTTAATTGATCTAAATGATTAACATTGTATTTCTTGAAACTGGTATTCCTTAAATAATAATATTAATAATAAATAAACATTAAATATCACTAAAAACTAGCCAGTGAAATGAGGATTTATCTTAAACCACAAATGATCATGTAAGTATTGCAAGAATTCAGGATGGTGCTGTCAGAGATAAAAATTCAGCATACCTAAAACAACAGCATATCCTCATGATTGAAACAAGAGTTGTACCCCCCAATGATGTCAATGTACCCCATGTTTCTTACGATTGGTGTAACCAGTAGTTTAGACAGTACCCAAGAAGTGAGGGCCAGCTCAACTAAAACATTTATGAGAGGGGGTCCAAGGGACCTTAATATCATTTCTAAAAAGTTAGGTTTACATCTGCCAGACCCCCACTTACTAAGATAATTATAAAAAGTGTGGCTTACCCCCCCTTCCTTACCCTCCTCTCCCACAACACACTCATTTTCCCCTTGCAACCCAAAAGATACTCACTGGTTGAACTCCCAGAACAAACTCCTTTTCATCTTTCAACCACTTCAATTTGGCATCTTCTGAGCCCTTTACAGCTGTGCATTCCAGGGTGCCAGACTGTCCTTCATTCTTGGTCACGTTAATCTGCGCATTTGGTTGTGGTGGGTCGTAGACTTTCAGATCCCCTGTGGCTGAAATGGATTCAACCGCATTGCTAGCTGTGCACTGATAGGATCCGTCATCTGCCCTTTCCAAGTCGTTAATTGTAAGGTACTCGCCATTATCTCGAAGGATGTACTTGGCAGTAGTTGAATCAATAGCTACTCCTTGATATTCCCATGCATACGTGGGCAATGGATCGCCACTTGCCTTGCAGTGAAAATCTGCAAAGCCACCAACGGCTTCAATCAAAGTACCAGGTCTGAATTCCCACTCAGGTGGAACTAATTGAAGAAGAATAGAGAATAGAAATTGGTGACTGATTTCTTCTCATTGCTAATCATAAATCTGATGATCATGAAATAATTTCAGGCATAGCAACTTGATGCTAAAGGTATAAATAAGATTTATAGATGTGAAAAGAATTATCATCAACTCTGAAATAAATACTTTCTTTGGTAACTAAAAAGTGCTGAAATAATCTTCATTTCTTATAACATTTTGACAATATATCCATTTGAATATTAAAATGATGTATGCATAATAAAATTGAAAAGTTCTCATGGAAAATCAATACCTTTTGGCTTGGTTTTACTTCATAATCTTTGTAGCAGTCACAATACTCAATCTCGAACTTAAAACCAGATACAATATGTATTGTTCCCATAATTTAATAGACCTTTTTAAACTTGAGTTCAGCCGACATGATTTCTTCAGTACTTCGACCAATCAGGAAATCAAGTGCAGGTTTAAGCAAAAATAATTGTAAGCAGAATATGTGTGCATATTACCTACATGTATAATGCATGTATGATGCATGCGCTTGAAAACATATTTTCATATTCCCATACCGTGCGTAAATTGTGCAGACAGCCAAAGATTCCTCCAGTATTTTATTGGTCAATAAGATTCCTCCAGTATACGATTGGTCCATTATAGACACATGAATCTCGACATAATTTAAATTTGTTTTCCCAAAAAAATCTAATTCAGATTTGAAAAAGTCTACACCATCATTGCATGTTTTTGTGGGAAAACATACTATGAACAGGAGGAGGTTTTGATGTAAGATTAACGACTTGCAATTCCCATTCATACATGAGATTTGTGATAATATTCAGTAAAATCCTTGGTAAAATGATGGGACTTGATGTCTTAAGAGGTGCCAGGTGCTGCTGTTTATGGTCTTCAGCAACAGAGGGTCTACAGAGTTAACTCCTCAGTTCCGCATAGCTCTAACAATTTACACATTAAAAAAAGTATCCCTAATTTCTTTTATAACAGGAAAACTGATCTAGAAAATTCTATTTTTTTAAGTCTTGAACTCCTTCAGCAATTGTGCACCAAATATATTAGGGTACATAGCAGCTAATCTATATCCCCAGCAGTAAGAAGCATGATTTATTGAAATGTTATCATTTGGAAACTAAACACATCACAAAATACAACAAGAAAAAATATAATGCGCTTGATGTCAAACTATCATTTTCATGGACAGACCACATAACAGGCTGAAAGACAGACAGCCCATCCACAGAAACACATCACTTGCAAAACAGTTCTTATATGATTTTCCATATTAAAAGCTTAACTACTGTACTTACCTTGAATGGACACAGCAATATCAAAGGAAGCAGATTCTGATAAAGACCGGATAGTTCCACGGCATTCATATACGCCCTCGTCACTTTTGGTGGTATTGTCTATCAATAAATGTCCATCAAGTGTGATGGTGTATCCATCTTGACCTTAAAATGGAAAAAAAAACATACAGATATTAGTGCGACATCATGTAAGCTTGACATGTCATTATCACATAGGTCACAAGCTCCTCCACACCTGAGAATTATATGGGTCAAATTCATTCACCCATGAGAATAAAATGGGACACAAATCCCTTCACCGATGAGAATAATATGGGTCACAAGTCCCCTCCACACATAAAAATCACATGGGTTACAAGTCCCTCCATACATTAGAATGATATGGCTAACCATATATGTACCAAATATGACATGAATCCAGTTTACTGTTCTTGAGATACCGTGCTTACAAGCTCTTTTCAACAAAATCATGTTAAGCCCCGCCCCAATAGGCATATTAATGAAAATCAACATTTTTGTACCACGAGCTTGTACACACTAGCTAACTGCATAATTACACCCAATATGAAATAAAGCAGACATACAGTTGTAAAAATATCAGCATTTCAAGATATTTACAATGATTAAGCCTACTCATTAATATGCATGACATCACCACTTAAAACAATAGGGCACATTTATGGACCATGTGCTATCTGTGTACCACGTATGACATTGTTCCGGTATATCATTCTTGAGATATCGCGCTTACGAGCTTGCTGTCACAGACACACACACATACATACACACGCCAGCATGACTGCATAGATTCATTATTCTATTAGCATTGGAACCAAAAACGAGAAGAGAAACTTAACTTACCATCAAAGATCCTATTTTCATTAAAGGACCATTCAATGGTGGGCTCTGGGTCTGAATTGATAGTGCACAGAACACGGGCGGCTTGAAAGATCTCAAATGCTTGTTCCTGTTCATCAGCTTTGTTTGGAAATGTTATTCCCTCTGAAAATATCAATGAAAGATACAATTTTATTTATAAAAATACAAGCAATAAAATAAAATACAACAAAGGAAGATTTCCATCACTTGACTGACTTTAATTTCATGCACTAATCATAAAGGTTTTTTGATTTATACAACCAAGCACATTTTCGACAGGTAATTCTAAATATGCAAAAAAAAGTTAAGATAATAAGGTATGTTGGCACCTATGTACAGATTAACCCTTACTCTACCACGCGGCGATACTATCGCCGTTTTGAAACTACCTTTTTCCAAAAATAAAATTGGGACCTTACCAAACTTTGAGGGGGGGGGGTGACATTTCCCCTGATTCCCCTCACAATATAAATAAGCCAGAACCCCCACCCCCAATCCCTGTATTTCCTTGAAAACACTTGAAATTGTATTTCTGTGAAGGATTTTCCTGTATTTGGACAAATTTATTGACATTTTATATGCGGTACCAACTCACTGACGGATTCCAAGTTTGGCAACTTCAACATGATTACTGATACTTTGAACCATTTTTGAGTACCTTTTCACCAAGAATTCCTACAGGAATCAACAAAAGTAAGTGTTCTACAAGACTTTCAGTATATCCTGAATAAATATAAGTATTTTCAAAGCTTCCAAAGGCTCAAATTGGCTCATAAACTAAAAATTTAAAGCCTGTGCATAATAAATGAGATAAATTAGCTAATTTGCATATCATTTGCATAACATTTTATTGAAAGTTTGGTGTAAACATTTTCTTTTTATATTTATTAGTTTTGTGCATCATAGAAAGGAACAATGCATGTCTATAGGAAAGTATAGTACCAAATCCTATCAGATATATCATTGGCAAAATCAGAGGTCAATTTTTAGGCCAAAAAAATTAAAATTGACGTATGATTTTTTTTCTTCCTCCAAAAAATCAAGAGTACAAGGGCTTGTCGTAACCAAATACGCCAAACTTCAAGGGCTTGTCGTAACTAAATACGCCAGGCAAAACATTCTAACGCAACCTCTGGTCATGACTATGCATATCCAAACTTGACGAGATTTGTTTCAGTGAACGTTTCATGGGGAACTATTTTACCATGGACCCACACCCAAATTTGAGTGATTTGGTGAGGATGTATAACACACCTCTTCACTTCTCAAAAAAAGGGCCAAAACCTCTGGTGACTTCCAATTGAAAGTACCCTCATCCAAGAGATATTAAATGGTACTTTTTGGAAAACATCCCAAATCTATAACATTCTGGTACAAAAAAGACCCCGAACTTGACTCTTTCATCATAGGCTTCAATGGGGCAAATAATTAGTTCCGTGTTACAAATAGCCCCTACCCATTGAATTAAATACAATATTGACCACCTGGCTTATGAGGAGCTTCATACCACATGTTACTGTTTACACAATACTGTAATTGAGTGAGTATAATGTACTGAATCTATCAATTCCTGACTGGCGAGCATGGGCGTTTGTTTATAAGAAAGGAAAATTAATTTGGCAGTACAAAGTGGTATAATTGTATTTTAATATAAAGCACTCTGGGCACTTATAACATTAAAAACGGTTTGTAAAAACTTACCAAAAACAGATATAGTGATTGCTTGAGAGCTACTGTCTGCTGAACATCCATACTGCCCCCTATCTTCTGCCTCCAAGTCGTTAATCTGCAGTTTTGTCTCCTTGGCGACAGGATCTTCTACAACGTGCAAATGGTCTGACCCTCCTGTGTCAAGGACAAGGGAACAGAGACACATATTAAACAGAGAGCAGCATAAAGGTATAAGGATGTTTGAGTTGACGTCATGAGGTCACATGACTTTGTTTACATAGCCATTTTGTAGGGAAGACTGCCGTCTGCTGTACACTTACAAACGTTTGCATGTTGTTATATAAGATTAATTTTGTAAGAACTATGCCGGAATCTTCCTGTGCCGTTGGTTACACCAACTAATAGACGTGTTTAGAATCCACTGATTAAGATTACTTAAAGTACTTAGAGGATAATTTTTTCTTTAAAATAACATTTTATATAATTCATCTGCCCAGTTCATTTTAAGCAGCGTGTTTTATGTGTCCAGCACGGTTTTACATGTCCAGCAGGGGTTTTACATGTCCAGCAGGTTTTACATGTCCAGCACGGGTTTTACATGTCCAGCACGGGTTTTACATGTCCAGCACGGGTTTTACATGTCCAGCACGGGTTTTACATGTCCAGCACGGGTTTTACATGTCCAGCACGGGTTTTACATGTCCAGCACGGGTTTTACATGCCCAGCACAAGTTTTACATGTCCAGCAGGGGTTTTACATGCCCAGCAGGGGTTTTACATGCCCAGCACGGGTTTTACATGTCCAGCACGGGTTTTACATGCCCAGCACGGGTTTTACATGCCCAGCACGGGTTTTACATGTCCAGCACGGGTTTTACATGCCCAGCACGGGTTTTACATGCCCAGCAGGGGTTTTACATGTCCAGCAGGGGTTTTACATGTCCAGCAGGGGTTGTACATGCCCAGCACGGGTTTTACATGCCCAGCACGGGTTTTACATGCCCAGCACGGGTTTTACATGTCCAGCACGGGTTTTACATGCCCAGCACGGGTTTTACATGCCCAGCACGGGTTTTACATGCCCAGCACGGGTTTTACATGCCCAGCAGGGGTTTTACATGTCCAGCACGGGTTTTACATGTCCAGCACGGGTTTTACATGCCCAGCAGGAATTTTACATGCCCAGCACGGGTTTTACATGCCCAGCACGGGTTTTACATGCCCAGCAGGGGTTTTACATGCCCAGCACGGGTTTTACATGTCCAGCAGGGGTTTTACATGCCCAGCAGGGGTTTTACATGCCCAGCACGGGTTTTACATGCCCAGCACGGGTTTTACATGCCCAGCACGGGTTTTACATGCCCAGCACGGGTTTTACATGTCCAGCACGGGTTTTACATGTCCAGCAGGGGTTTTACATGTCCAGCAGGGGTTTTACATGTCCAGCAGGGGTTTTACATGTCCAGCACGGGTTTTACATGTCCAGCAGGGGTTTTACATGTCCAGCACGGGTTTTACATGTCCAGCAGGGTTTTACATATGCCCAGCACGGGTTTTACATGCCCAGCACTGGTTTTACATGCCCAGTTTACATGCCAGCACTGGTTTTACATGCCCAGCACGGGTTTTACATGCCCAGCACGGGTTTTACATGTCCAGCACAGGTTTTACATGCCCAGCACGGGTTTTACATGTCCAGCACGGGTTTTACATGCCCAGCACGGGTTTTACATGCCCAGCACAGGTTTTACATGTCCAGCACAGGTTTTACATGTCCAGCATGGGTTTTTATCACCAACAAAGGAGAAAATACCTACCTGTTTAGGCTGAAAAGCACTCCTTCAAATTATCCTAATTATGTGTGAATAAGGTTACCCTCCTTACACATGTAGCAAGTAGGTGGCACAGTTACAATTGAAAATGTGTACAATATGTCCACTCTTATTAGGGCCTACCTGTAATTACAAGCTATACACTTAAATAAGCATTAAAGGGGCTCTCGGCTGCAAAGTGAGGGCATATCATTTATGTGTCTCTCATTTAATCCAATACCTGTGTAATACAGAATATCATTAACATAAGTAAATCCCAACCAGAGTACTCGAAATATGTACGTTTTTTCCCAATGACTTTTTGAAATTTGTTCACTTGTGCGTGATGGTGAAAATTTCTGTAAAAAGCAGACTGTGTGATGCGACTTCTATTGGTTAGAATCTACATGAATTAGCCACAAATATGAAATATATCTATGAAATTAGCAAAAAATAATGCCCTCACTATTCAGCCACAAGCACCTTTAACTTAATCATTTTTTCGATACCTTGAAAAGTATCTCCACATTCTACAAAATGAAAATGATAATTTGAAGTACAATTTTAAGCCTACCTCCAGATCTTGTGCCTATTATGAATCCACTGGGATCTCGCCACTGTGGTTGATCTCCTGCTTTGTCGAGATTGGTGCAATATACTGCTACATCATCCCCCGCTGATTTTGTGAGCGTGCTCGTTCCTGGTTCAAGGACAAGTTGGCATTCTACAAAAGAAAAAAGAATAAAATGTGCATGTGAATGATTTTGTTTGATTGTTGCATTAATCTGAATAGAACATATGAAAAGAGGCGTTTGTATATCTTGTTGTAATTCTGCTCAAGTGGCAATAAACACTATTGCTTTAAATGTCTGATAATGTTTCAGAAATTACTTTCCCCATGTTCAATCATGACCATTAAGAAAGGAGGTCGAGATACCTTCTTCTCTGATACAACCAATTAATACAGAAAAACCTTCCGTATTTTTGGCAGTAATCACATCACACAAAATTCAACATTAATTTAAAACAAGACAAAAATTATCCAGTGTTAGGATCAGAGAAGATGTGAGAACCCATAAATGACATCTTGAAATGACACATTTTCTTTATGATATTTACATGGGATTAATAAATCATTGATAATACTGGAATAAAAAATTATATCTAGGCCTAGGCAGACATAAAGTTTGCAAAGTCTGCCAGTCAAACACCCATTTCCAAACAAAATTTGCATTAACTTTCACAAATCTATACATTTTACTATGCTACAAATATTTTCACATTTTTCAAAATGAATTTAAAAAAGATATATTTTGCATACATAAAGGTATTTATGCCATATAATATTTCTCATCAATAATACAGTGGACATCAGGTAACCATAGTAACTTTCATAATATGTAATTAAATCAAAACTGCCATTTTAACTTCCTTCCAGGTAAATACTCAAAGTCATACCGTATTTCCTTACCTAGGACACTGATAGAGTTAAATTTCCAGTGACCATTCAAAAGAAAAGTCTCTCAGGCAGTGAAGGTTGCCAGGGGGTCATGCTGGACAAATTATCATCTGGGGCGGTGGAAGAGGGTTTAATTAGTGGGGGTGATTTTTTTCTTTCTGATGAGCAGCGGGGCGGACCAAAGAGGAGTGGGGCGGGCCGCCCCACTGAAACAGAAAAGATAGGTTATTTTTTTCTTTCTGATGAGCAGCGGGGCGGACCAAAGAGGGGGGGGCGGGCCGCCCCACTGAAACAGAAAAGATAGGTTTTTGTACATGCAGATGGAATCCAGGTTCAAGTTTTCATATTGGTGTCTCAGACAATGAAGATAGAAATCTACCAAACCCCTAAATTGACCCAGAAAGGGGCAGGGTGTCACTGACCCAGAAAGGGGCAGGGTGTCACTGACCAAAAGGGGCAGGGTGTCACTGACCAAAAGGGGCAGGGTGTCACTGACCGAAAGGGGCAGAGTGTCAATGACCGAAAGGGGCAGGGTGTCACTGACCAAAAGGGGCAGGGTGTCACTGACCAAAGGGGCAGGGTGTCACTGACCAAAGGGGCAGGGTGTCACTGACCATAAGGGGCAGGGTGTCACTGACCAAAGGGGCAGGGTGTCACTGACCAAAGGGGCAGGGTGTCACTGACCAAAGGGGCAGGGTGTCACTGACCATAAGGGGCAGGGTGTCACTGACCAAAGGGGCAGGGTGTCACTGACCAAAGGGGCAGAGTGTCAATGACCGAAGGGGCAGGGTGTCACTGACCAAAAGGGGCAGGGTGTCACTGACCAAAAGGGGCAAGGTATCACTACCAAAAGGGGCGCAGGTGTCACTGACCAAAAGGGGCAGGCTGTCACTGACCAAAAGGGGCAGGGTGTCACTGACCAAAAGGGGCAGAGTGTCACTGACCAAAATGGGCAGGGTGTCACTGACCAAAAGGGGCAGGGTGTCACTGACCATAAGGGGCAGGGTGTCACTGACCAAAAGGGGCAGAGTGTCACTGACCAAAATGGGCAGGGTGTCACTGACCAAAAGGGGCAGGGTGTCACTGACCAAAAGGGGCAGGGTGTCACTGACCAAAAGGGGCAGGGTGTCACTGACCATAAGGGGCAGGGTGTCACTGACCAAAAGGGGCAGGGTGTCACTGACCAAAAGGGGCAGAGTGTCAATGACCGAAAGGGGCAGGGTGTCACTGACCAAAAGGGGCAGGGTGTCACTGACCAAAAGGGGCAAGGTATCACTACCAAAGGGGCAGGTGTCACTGACCAAAGGGGCAGGCTGTCACTGACCAAAAGGGGCAGGGTGTCACTGACCAAAAGGGGCAAGGTATCACTACCAAAAGGGGCGCAGGTGTCACTGACCAAAGGGGCAGGGTGTCACTGACCATAAGGGCAGGGTGTCACTGACCAAAGGGGCAGAGTGTCACTGACCAAAATGGGCAGGGTGTCACTGACCATAAGGGGCAGGGTGTCACTGACCAAAGGGGCAGGGTGTCACTGACCAAAAGGGGCAGGGTGTCACTGACCAAAGGGGCAGGGTGTCACTGACCATAAGGGGCAGGGTGTCACTGACCAAAGGGGCAGGGTGTCACTGACCAAAGGGGCAGAGTGTCAATGACCGAAAGGGGCAGGGTGTCACTGACCGAAGGGGCAGGGTGTCACTGACCAAAAGGGGCAGGGTGTCACTGACCAAAAGGGGCAGGGTGTCACTGACCATAAGGGGCAGGGTGTCACTGACCAAAAGGGGCAGGGTGTCACTGACCAAAAGGGGCAGGGTGTCACTGACCAAAAGGGGCAGGGTGTCACTGACCAAAGGGGCAGGGTGTCACTGACCAAAGGGGCAGGGTGTCACTGACCAAAAGGGGCAGGGTGTCACTGACCAACAGGGGCAGGGTGTCACTGACCAACAGGGGCAGGGTGTCACTGACCGAAAGGGGCAGGGTGTCACTGACCAAAAGGGGCAGGGTGTCACTGACCAAAAGGGGCAGGGTGTCACTGACCAAAAGAGGCATTTATAAGGCATCAAGGGCACTTTGGGACAGGTTGAGGGCACTTCAAAAGTAAAGTAAAATTTAAGAGAGTAATCAATGTAACAAGTAGCTTCCCTGAATCCTTTTATATTGGGGAACTGTAATCAGCATGAAAAAAAAAAAAAGGCAAAATAGTTCTCACAAGTATGTTTAGGTGAATAAAATGTTGAATGCTTAGTGAAAAGGGGAAGGGTGCAAGCAGCGAGGGACAGGGTGAAGCACCCCTCTGAAAAAGTGAAACTACATGTAGGCACATGTTCATACTGATATAACCAAAATAGTTTCAAAAATCAGCAAAACCAAGGGTGCAAGGCTGGTGTTACAAATAAAAGAATACAACAAATATAACAACTTAATTTAATCTACTATTTCTATATAAATGGTCACTCTAAGTCTCCCTCCATAAATCTCAATTTCACACAAGTGTTAATTCATTATCAGTTTACATTTCTTTAAAAATTAAAATATCATTAGGTATACTTCCCTAATAGAGATATAATTTCCATGTTCTATTTGACACACTAGTCCAGTGCACTATACAAGTCAAAGTTTTATTGTCAGGTGTGTAAATATGACCAAATACTTGCTTTTGCTTATACCACTGTATGTATAATCAGTCTGTTAAAAAGAGCTCTACTTTCAAAGGATACGTGACCTGTACAATGTAGCACACATCAAATATCCATATAAGAAACCTGCTCATATGCAAAATGACAAATCTGTGTCACTTGGTTTAACAATTCAAGCACATTTCATGTGTTGTTTTAGAATAACTATTTAAGAGTATAATAAAATATGGTGTAATTTTCAGCACCTTTTGGGTACCCCTGGCCACTATATATAATGCTTTTCCATACAAATTCTTCATTTCAAATTATAGTTTCAAGAAACCCTGAAGTACAGTCAGTACCCAATGCTGAGATACATTTACCCTAGTTACAAAACTTAGTTATAATACCATTTCTGGCATCTCTTTCCAACATATCAAATGATTAACGCTAAATTTTATGCAAAGTGAGTGAACATAAACTCAATAAATGGCTGAAGCTACTATCAAGTTCCAAGCTCAGACACCTTGTTGCCCATGACCAACGACTAAATATTTGGCTTTACCAAATTGCACAATAAATAAAAGTAAACAAATTTACCTATCTATTAACCAGTACCATGATTTTTTCCCTCCGAAGTAGAAGTAAACATAACGAGTAAATACAACACAGGTGACATAGTGAGTCAGTGTATTAAAGTTCAATATAAAAAAGTAATGTTTTTAAAATCAACAATTATGATTAAAAAAGACAGGTGGAAGCTCTTCAGTATACACAACAATATTAAGATCGTGTTGTATGTTGTTAACCATAGTGGCACCATAAAGCATATGAAAGGGGGAGGAGGGGCAGATGGTACACTGGATATTATTGCGGCAAGGAAAACTGAAACCTTTCCCACCCTATTGTTGCGCCCCTGGCGAGAGGGGCAACTAGGTCTGGGGGCCCGTGGGGAATTTAGCATTCAGGGCCTGATTACAAACATATCGCAGTGTCATTGCTCAGGCCCTTCAAATCTCTTTTTTTGCTCGGGCCCGTGGCGTTTACCCACCCTTCCCACCCTATTGTTGTGCCCCTGAGTATGTGTGATCAAAAGTTAGGGTTTCAGTCCAATTGTTTCAGGTCCATTGCTTTTAAGAATGTACCCTACGTATTTGTGTTATGAAAAGTACGTTAAATTGCGAAAGAGGAAACATGCACTGGGTAAAATGTGAGCATATAAACATGGGAAGATTTTTGACGTGGTTATTCTGAAACATGGGAAATTTTTGTAATTAATTCCAACTCTGAAACCACATATATAGATGCTTATTGAGCATATATTTTCTTTGCTCATTAACTTTCATATGGGTTAAATGTGACACCCATTCCAATAACTGATATCATATTCATAATATAAACGATCTGTTTAACAATCTGTTTGGAGCTTTCATTCTGAAAAGAAGTATAAGACATGTCACATTCACAGAACAAAGCAAAATCAATCATGTAGATACTTATTGTGAAGTAAATATCCCACAGCTACATGACATGCAGTACTCAAACTGAACACGCTACAAATCTACTGGTAGAAAGAATCGAAAAGTGCTTTTGAAAGATTTATCACCTGATAAACAAGATGGCAATGACAAATCAAACATCAATTTACTTGTAAGCCAGAGAACGCATTAGATATTTATGCTGCATTTTACAGTATCAAAAAAAAATCGCTTTTCATTATTGTATTCCCATGATCATATTAAAGCAGCATTTTATAATTGGCAAAAAGGAATACAAATGGGTATGAGCTTCAGGGGGTATAAGTCTCTTTCATCTTACATGTAGCTATAGATGTAGATTTTAAGGTTTTTTAACGGGATGTGAAAATACTAATGCAAGTAATTTCATAGTAAGGGTTTAAAGTACAGTACCACCAATTTGAGCAAAAGAGCTAAATTACAGCTGCATTTGGTGCATAAAACACTTTAGTTCTTAAGATACCAGGCTGAAAATATGACAATGAAGAGAGGTGAATGACCTGTTTCTGTATGCATCAAGGACAAATAAAAGCTTAGGTCAAAGCATGCTACAACAGTTTTTGCAGAAAGAGGCCATTCTTGAATAAATACTACAGTAGTTTATGACTGAGCATCAAATTGTGTCCTACACCCCTCCACAACACTACCAAAAAACAACCATATTTCATCTTAACAACTCAAACAGGCAAAAATCATTTACAGGACAAATAGAGTAATCATCCAAAAGGAAAATTCTTGCTTCATATTATAAATTTGGTTTTCAGCTTCCAATCACTCGCCGCCAAGAGGAGCGTGCATTTGCCTCTTTAGGGCTGTGTGATAAACTTCACAAACCAGCCACATGTTCTTCCATTACTTGGAAGTCAAATGGTCTACAAGTGACCAGTATAAATCACTGTCAAAATGGAGCGCTAAGGAATAATAACATGGTTTGAAAATTTGTAAGTCATAAATCATAAGATTAGGAACCAAATTTATTTTGGTATATAGTCATCTTCAGTAGTCCTAGTTTGTTTGTCAGGATTAAGGTTGTGACGTGTATCTGTTTAACCGTTTACCCGCCCATTTGTTCTATTATCCGTTTAGAAAATCATGCTCCGTGTAAACGAATCTTATTTTAATTTTTCAAAGTTTGAATAAATTCACGAAACCATCTATCCAACCTTTTCCTTCTTGTGTCAATCTTTACCCACTAAGTTATTGCCTTCACATTTTACCTAGGGTTCATCCATATGCATAACACTAAACATTTCTACAGTGCTTGGGATCGGATGGACCGCAGCTAGCTTGTGCCCATAAGGAAGGCCCAGGCTAGTGCTCATTAACATAACCTGTCAACTACACACACAAGAAATTTCTGCACATATCCATTCACTATCGAATTACAGTACATATCTCCCAACCACTGACCATCCTACGTGCAAATGTTTCGCTCACAGCCACGCTGTAGCTCCTAAAAAGATCATTGGATACCATACTGACCTTTTTTTACATTCCACGTGGAAGAATCGTTAAGTGGGCCACGCAACATTCAAGGGGAATTGCGAACTTACTGTGTGTGAACATGTGCAGTATACTTTATGGCAGTCTTGGCCTACTTAACTGCTTAACTTTGTTGACAGTGCTTGGATTACTGTACTATCGGGATTATTGAAAATAAATTTTGTTTTAAATTATTTTGCAGGATTGCTTATGGTATGTTCCTTACATATTTTCTTCAATGAAAAACTTGGTTTGTTAGTGTGCAGTATTGTGATTTTTGTGGTTGTTTTCATTCTCTTAAATTCTCCCATCATGTGTAATGAAAATGATTGAGCCCCGGTGGTGCAAGTTCCCTTTCCATTAGTGCCATTTATTTTCCATGAAGATTCGTCTTGCATTTATCAGTTAGGATATAAATTACCACTCATTTCCACTCGTTTAGAGTATTTACCCCAACATAAAAACGCAATCCATCCCCTAAACAGCAGCAGGCTTTGCAAGTTTGCATGAGGGAATGACCGATACATGCATGATGTGAGTGATTACTCACATAAACAGTATAGAATATTACATCACTAGATAATTACGTCATCACTTCAGGTTAAACAACCATAATGGTGACAGCTGTACATTTATGAAAAAATGTTAACCGTCACAACCTTAGTCAGGATACTACATTATAAGTCATTTTTTAAATGGTTTTGGATCAGTCAGTAAAGATCATCTAAATATAGGGAGGAGAGTAGGTGTCAAGTGGAGTTAACGAACCATCAGCACAAATTTGACCAACATGTTTAAAAAAAAATCTTTTTTATTGACATACTGTACCTACAATTTAACTAACTCAAAAATAAATAATAAAAAATTCAAATTAGAAAACAAGGGTTGTACTATCTTTCCCACTTTTGTGATATATGATAGGCCTATTAAACTTTGGCTTTTGATTGACATTTTACAATTTTGATAACAATTAACGTTGAGAATTATTGGGGGGGGGTTCTTACACCTTACCCCTCACAATGTTGAACGTAAAAGATTCATTTAGAAAGATCTTTTATGCATAAATTCATTTGAGACTAACAAATGTTTGACTTCACATTTAATCTAGTGATTCTATAAAACCTTCCAAAAAGGACAATCTTTCTTTTGAAGACTCCGAAAACCTTGAAGATGAAATAATTATTAAAAATGCTGATCAGTGCATAGTGAGAACATGTACTGTAGTTTCAGAAAATTTGACAATACTTTCTCCCCCTACCATACATACAGCATTGTGACAACAATACTCTGTCCCCCTACCATACATACAGCATTGTGACAACAATACTCTCACCCCTGACCATACATACAGCATTGTGACAACAATACTCTCTCCCCCTACCATACATACAGCATTGTGACAACAATACTCTCTCCCCTACCATACATACAGCATTGTGACAACAATACTCTCACCCCTGATCATACATACAGCATTGTGACAACAATACTCTCTCCCCCTACTATACATACAGCATTGTGACAACAATACTCTCTCCCCCTACCATACATACAGCATTGTGACAACAATACTCTCTCCCCTACCATACATACAGCATTGTGACAACAATACTCTCACCCCTGACCATACATACAGCATTGTGACAACAATACTCTCTCCCCCTACCATACATACAGCATTGTGACAACAATACTCTCACCCCTGACCATACATACAGCATTGTGACAACAATACTCTCTCCCCCTACCATACATACAGCATTGTGACAACAATACTCTCTCCCCCTACCATACATACAGCATTGTGACAACAATACTCTCACCCCTGACCATACATACAGCATTGTGACAACAATACTCTCTTCCCCTACAAAACATACAGCATTGTGACAACAATAATCTCTCCCCTGCCTTACATACAGCATTGTGACAACAATACTCTCTTCCCCTACCAAACATACAGCATTGTGACAACAATACTCTTTTCCCCTACCATACATACAGCATTGTGACAACAATACTCTCTCCCCCTACCATACATACAGCATTGTGACAACAATACTCTCCCCCTACCATACATACAGCATTGTGACAACAATACTCTCACCCCTGATCATACATACAGCATTGTGACAACAATACTTTCTCCCCCTACCATACATACAGCATTGTGACAACAATACTCTCTCCCCTACCATACATACAGCATTGTGACAACAATACTCTCACCCCTGATCATACTGTACATACAGCATTGTGACAACAATACTCTCTCCCCTACCATACATACGAGCATTGTGACAACAATACTCTCTCCCCCTACCATACATACAGCATTGTGACAACAATACTCTCTCTCCCTACCATACATACAGCATTGTGACAACAATACTTTTTACCCCTACCATACATACAGCATTGTGACAACAATACTTTCTCCCCCTACCATACATACAGCATTGTGACAACAATACTCTCTCCCCCTACCAAACATACTGCATTGTGACAACAATACTCTCTTCCCCTACCATACATACGAGCATTGTGACAACAATACTCTCTCCCCCTACCATACATACAAGCATTGTGACAACAATACTCTCTCCCCCTACCAAACATACTGCATTGTGACAACAATACTCTCTTCCCCTACCATACATACGAGCATTGTGACAACAATACTCTCTCCCCCTACCATACATACAGCATTGTGACAACAATACTCTCTCCCCCTACCAAACATACTGCATTGTGACAACAATACTCTCTCCCCCTACCATACATACAGCATTGTGACAACATTTCTTCAGTCAGCAAATAGCCTACAGTAGGGTGGTTACTTCTCTCAGCCATTCAATGTATTTGCCATATCAATTGAATCATATAGAGGTCTAGAAGAGAATATTGCAGCATTCAACAAGTTCCCGCTCATGTGGAGACCTATCACTGTACGCTTGTTATATCAACTGCTAAAGAGATGTATCAGCAGACATATTGGAAAAAGTCTAACCAGTAAATTCAAGATATTATTCTATATTACACTTGCTTAATCAACCTAATATAAAATCTCAAACGAAAACTTTTTCAGTACAAGATGAATTACATTAAGCACTAGACACTACAAATTATAACATTCATGCATCTGTCACCCAAAATGACTCTGATGTGGAGATTAAAGTATAAGACTGTATATGAGATTGAAGATTTAACAAATGTGTGAGGAGTCAATTGAGTGTAGTGATACTAAAGACTGGTAATACAGTAGCTTTATCAAGTGTTCTTTTCATGAGATGACAGACTACCTTAAGTCATGCCCAAATCTAATTAAGCCACACACATTTCAATAAGGGTCTTCATCGGGCCATTTCAATAAGGGTCTTCATCGGGCCATTTCAATAAGGGTCTTCATCGGGCCATTTCAATAAGGGTCTTCATACAGGCCATTTCAATAAGGGTCTTCATCGGGCCATTTCAATAAGGGTCTTCATCGGGCCATTTCAATAAGGGTCTTCATCGGGCCATTACAATAAGGGTCTTCATCGGGCCATTACAATAAGGGTCTTCATCGGGCCATTACAATAAGGGTCTTCATCGGGCCATTTCAATAAGGGTCTTCATCGGGCCATTACAATAAGGGTCTTCATCGGGCCATTACAATAAGGGTCTTCATCGGGCCATTACAATAAGGGTCTTCATCGGGCCATTACAATAAGGGTCTTCATCGGGCCATTACAATAAGGGTCTTCATCGGGCCATTTTAAGAAGGGTCTTCATCGGGCCATTACAATAAGGGTCTTCATCGGGCCATTTTAAGAAGGGTCTTCATCGGGCCATTTCAATCATGGCTGAATGCTCCTTCTCCATACTAGTACTAAAAGAATGTGCTTCTTGCAAAAAAAATAGCATTAGATGGTTGGACGCCTACAGTATCTATAGTAGCATCTAGTGTTAAATAAATAGCCTATAAAACACTTAAAATTTTGACGTTAAGCTGATTTGAATTTCAGAATAGCTGTTCAGTTCATAAATTACGGATGAACTAAGTTTGAGTAATTTTCAGAATGTGCTAAAGTTTGTGATGTATAAAAGGGCGAACAGTTCAAAATAATGGAATGCATAAAATTTCTATCATAAATTTCAACCACTGTAATTAAAGAGAATGTCTATTGGTGCTTTGATTCAAACGAAGGTTTTATCAAAAGCCAAAACCTTGTGGCTACAATTTGCTACACTCCTTTAAAGAATTATGATAGACAATTGAAAAATAACAAAAGGATTTACATTTGAATATACAATACCAGAAGTCATACTGGTCAAAAAGATGCAAACTTGCTAGATGTTAAAAGCAGTTTAGCAAATTTACCTATCCACACATCCATAATGATCAAACAAGCTAAAGAACTTATGGTGTTCCTGCATAACTCACTATAAGAGCTGTCAAATATTGTACATTATTAAGCTGTCATATGACCTATCCAGGGAAGTGCCATTTAGTGCCATTCTAAATGGCACTTCTCTGACCTATCTAATAGCAACCAAGAAGTGCTGGTTTGTAATCCCCACAACAATTTCCCAATCACTATTTGTAATGAACAAATAACATTATACAAGGGTTACATACAAGAGATGCTGACAGGTATTTTTGCAGCTTTTTATGTTTTTGAGTGAATTATATATAGAGCAGAGACAGAGAGATCAATTTCACTTTGATTTCACAGAATCTTGCAATTGGTTTTCCTTTTAAATCCTGTTCATTGAAACCATGTGCGGTCACTTGGCAAGGATAATAAATCAAATTTTGTATCAATGAACATACAAACTGAACAGTTTAAAGCAATACTCCCATGGATTTTCATTTTTGAAATATGATAGAACAAATGTGTAGAAACAAAGTGGTGAAAAAACTATGTTAAAATCTTATGCCGTTATAACAGTTTAAAGAGTAGGAAAATGTTGTTAAAAACACCTCGTACAGTGTATGTTCTTCAGCTTGGTGCAACATCAAGACAATTCCAGCACAGTTCTTATGTATTTCTTATAAATTTAATCACACTTTTTTTTACATAATCGTACAGCATTTTTGGTTCATTATAGATATAGGGTGGAATATATCATTTAAAAGAAAACATTTATTTTGTTTTCTTGGTGTACAACACATTTCCATTGAGAAAAAAATACATTTAAAATTTTGTTGAAATTGTCTCTATGACATCATACATGTTACCATTCAGTCACTTTTGTCCAAATTCAAAAATACATTTAAAATTTGGTAACTTATAAATGGAATAAAATATTAACAAAGTGTTTTCATCACTTTGCAAAATTTTTCCCTATCATATATAAAAAAAAAAATCCATGGGAATATTCCTCAAAACATTTGCAATGAAATTGTCAAATTCTTTTACTTCTAGTATATGGACTTAAATTCTTCTACTGATCACATGTTGATGGATTGAAAGTCAATTACAACCATATCCACTATTTATGTACTGTGCTCAATCCCAGGCCTGTCGGGCTCCACCCCCTCGAATCAGACACTACATTACCTCCAGCATGGAAGTAGGAAGGAGATATGTTTTTTGGCCTACTCAATGTTAAATGGGAACAGTATTAGTTCTGCTGTACGGTGTGATGGACCAGCTGTCTTGTCCGAGTCATATTGGCTTAAACCTTAACCATTGACCTGTGCTGAAAAGGACCATCACAATACAATATAAACCAAGCATCATTTCATCAAAATCAGAAATAGAAAATTAAAACTGTGTTTGAGTGAATCTCTGCAAACATATGCCTTGCAAACTTCAAAAATTTTATTTTCAGGGAAAGTCCACAGTGATTATTTATTCTGTGACTTTTCACAAAGCAGTTTTCAAATTTGCATATGATTGATCTGTTCCTCTCTGGCCTGGACCATCCTTGTTTATTTTTCTTACATGATAAGTATGTCAGAGACTGAAGGGCAAGCAGCATCAAAATCACTGGTATAAAGAAAGCTGTGATTTCTGACCTTGATTTCTGACCTTGTCGCATCAAAAGTGCAGAATGATAAACAGAATTCCCACAACAGATTCCAAACAAGTCTTTCCATCAACGGTCATCGTAATTAGAGAGGTTTTAGCTATACAGAATACAAAATACCCAAGATCCGGTTTCAATCTGAAAGGATAATTTTAGTGGATAGACATGTGCACTGATAAAACAGAGCACAATAGAAGTAACAACTAGTAATTTGAAGTTAGTAAGTCTCGCCTGCCATATAATTTTGATTTACTCATTTACAATTAGTAACAATGTATGTTTTTACAAGTAACATAGATTTAAAAAAATGTTAAGACTTTTATGGTCATGGCCAGCAATTGTAAATATCAACCCAGGTCATTTATAATGCAAACACAACCCCAACCTGGCTAAACCTGTTCCATAAATCTCTAATTATATTCAGAAGGTAAGGGGATAAAGCCATTTAAAAAAACTCATCCAAAAATGGTCCAAATGACTGATATCTGACTATCAGAGACCGCACAGTTTACATGTAGTTAACAGACATCCGTGGTGTAGTGGTTAGTGCTTTGTCCTCTCACCTGCACGTCTTGGGTTCGAATCCCGGTGGGTCTGCAACCAGTGAGTTTACAACTGGTTATCAAAGGCTGTGGCCGTCTTGGTATAATGTCCAGCACTGGATGCTTTCCTTGCTATGCTATGCTATGTACAAGATACCCATACAGATTTAGGGTCCTATAAACTATCAAATTTTTTCAACAGAAAAAAAAAGGAATATTAAAAACAATTTGATGCAAAAAATTAAGTATAAAGGAAGAATTAAACCAGAGTTTGACCAGACAAGTTGCTACTAAAGATGAAAAGGTGCATTTACAGTGAGTGTTTTTGCAAAATAAAGAAATAAAGTTTTTATACATTGAAGTAGGAAAGTGCTTCACCACAATTTACTGAACAACTGACTACCATACCTCACTACAGTACCTACTCAACGATTAAATGAAACAATTTACTCAACAACTGACTACCATACATCACTACAGTACCTACTCAACAATTGAATGAAACAATTTACTCAACAACTGACTACCATACCTCACTACAGTACCTACTCAACAATTAAATGAAACAATTTACTCAACAACAACCAACTACAGTACCTACTCAACAATTAAATGAAACAATTTACTCAACAACTGACTACCATACCTCACTACAGTACCTACTCAACGATTGATTGAAACTAAACATTACCCAGCACTCCATCAAGTTTATATTTATCAATCCCACAGGGCAAAGAGTGCTCAGATGCACCTATAAACTAATGAGGAGTTAATTAATCATTTAATACACCAGGACACGCTTTAATACAAAAGGCTTTTTGAGTTAATTAACTCCATGTGTTACAGGCTTTATAGAGTCCAACAAGCTTCAATTCCCTATCTGCCTTCATGTATTTTACTGCATTCTCTCTGTCAATTAAAACGTTCCTCAGAGATAAGTCATAAATTTATGATCTTGTGGGATAAGGATATTCACTCTGAACACTGATTTTGTTGTTCATTAAAAAAGGAGAAACATAATTAGAGGTTAGTTTAATGGTTATATTAAGGGTTCAGATTTACTCGGAGGCAGATGATGGCTAACTTTCTCATTTGTTTGAACAACCAAGATGTATCTTTTTTTGGTAGGATTGTTCCCAATTGAAGAGAAAAGAAAAAAAGTAGAGAAAAGACAAACACCATAAATGGGAACAACTGTATGTTATTACTTCAATTTGCTAAAATTTTAATTACTGAAAATTAGTTAAGTATGGGAACTGTATGTAATTAGTTAATTTTGCATCAAAATCACTAGTTTAGAAAGTATACTGCACATTAGTGATGTCCACCTTCACTTTTTGAACAGTTTTAATTACTTTTAATTAAATTCACTTTTTTACTAATCAATTAATTTTTTGATGTTTGTGTGTGTTAAATCACAGTAACTTGAATAGACGTATTATGCACTTGTCAATTGTGTGATTCAGCCCTACACCCCAGACAGGGTGAGTCATTGCACCAAAGCAGGTGGACAAAACATGTACATTGACACACCCTTCAGTCACTTGAAATGACTTACACCAAATCAATCACCTCTGTACAAAGTCAATGGGTCTGAAGTAAATTGACTCACTGCAGAGTCATTCTGGTGACTGACAATTTGGTACAATGACACACGAGTCACTATTTCAGATGTCAATAACTCACCTTTGACTGACATTGCTGGGGGAAGTAGGGAGAATCATACAAATGACAAGTGCAATAATACTTCCTGGATATATTGAATTGTCATTATTTCAATAAGATATAAATAATTGGAGGAATGAATGTTAAGATGTAATGTCATAACTAGTCTGATTTCAGTCATTTCTATGGATATCAGATAGAATTCTAACTTACATCATTAAATGCCTCCTTAATGAAATAAGATTTTTGAACCCTTCTCTTCCCCATTTTGTTGTCCTCTTTCATGTATTACAAACATGCACTACTATGTGATGAACTAACACTTCAACATATAAATTACAGTAACTTTAGCAACATACAATATCTACCAGTGACACAAACAGTAACCTATACATCAACTCCCTGGTATAATCATGGATTTAAAAGACAACTCCCTGGTATAATAAAGTAATACTTTTTAGCACAAATATGATGGCTTCAGGGATTACCTGCCTTTATACCAACAAAAACACCTTTGTACAGATTTTTATCAATGCTGAACATATGTCAACACCAGTCCTATGACTAACGGGTCTTTTCTTCTTAACAATTATATGGAATAACTTTTGATCTCCCCTCCATCAATACTTGTTTCCGCTGCCTGGATGTGATATAGCGCAGACATGTATGATAGATAATACCCTTAAAGATAAAGGTTTGCTATTAAAAAGATTCTAACAAAGGTTGGACATATTATTATCATCATCATCTGTTGTCCTTTTGTACAATGAATAGTAGAAGTGGTACCAAGTTGCAGGGATCAAATCAAACAAAAATCAACTTGTCCTGCTGGGTAGGAGTATCTGAATTTGTGGTTGTCCTGAAAGTAAATAAAAAGTTTCCAGTAAATTTTCTTTTGTTTTGGGACATGCAAATTTGGCTAAAAAGCAAGTTGTAGGCCCAGCAGGTGAAATAAATGTCATGATTGCCTGGATAAATGTTCCGTTGTACTGATTTGTCAAATGCTGCCAGGTTGCTTTATCTATCATGAGTTGTTGAACGTGTTGGATCCCGTTTGCATTGAGTCAGGATCACATGTCTTTGCAAACATCAGTAAAACACATTTTCCTTCCACCCAAATTCGGCAGCATATAGAAATAGTTTAGTTGGACAAACAGATTGTTTGTTTGATAAGGGCTTAACGGCACCACAACAACGAGGGTCAAATTGTGCCTGAGAGGTTAAATCATTCTAGAGGTAGGAAGGAAAGAAAACAGGAGGAGACTAAAAGTCAGAAAGCTGGGATCGAGAGAGGAGGTGCATAGGTGAAAAAAACAAAGTAGAGAGGGGAGGGGGTGGGAAAGGAGGACTAAATATGGTTGTAGAGGGAAGCATGATGAAGGAAGGAGATACTTTTATTCGGAGGGTTTTTCTGAAAGAAGTCTGCAATTGAGTTGTGGGGAGCAAGGGAAGCTCTGGGAAGGTGGTACAGGGGAAAGCAAGGAGAACGTGATGGACTGTGAGAGTGCAATGGCAACTGTTGCAGAGGGGTTGGGAGGAGCCAATAAGGAGGTGGGAGTGAGTGAGGTGGGTGTGACCTATTCGAAGACAGATATTATGAACGTTGTCAACACGAGAGAGGTTGTGGATGGTGGGTTTGAATGAAATGGTGGGCTGGATGACGTGGAGTTTGTTATCAATTTGGGAGTTCCACGAGGTTGGCCAGCGGTCATGAACAAGGGAAGCGATAAGCGGTTTGATGTCAAAAAAGTTTTTGGGAAATGGGGTATGGGGAGTTGAGGGCACACTTAGCGGTTGCATCAGCCCTGAAACAGATGAATACTGTAAGTATAATTTCATAATGCAAGACAGATTTTCACTGTACCGAATGTTTCTAGACTGAATTAGAAACCAGTGGGGCTACATAGCTTTCTTGGTTAATACAGCAAAAGTGTGGAACGGTTTACCACCAGTGGTGAGGAATCCCTCCACATTTTCTAAAAGATTTATAGAAACTCTTTTCTTCCAGGACAAATTTTGTCGACTCATTTTAGATCGACTTCTATATGCACACTTAAGCTACATATTTACGTTTATTTCGTCATTTATTTTATTTCACAAAGTGCCATGAACATCTTTTAGTGGACACCCAGGTTCATTGTTATTATACTATATTTCCTTTCTCCAAGATAATTGAGGAAATCTTTTGAAAATTTGCTGAAGTGACTGAAAACACTGATGATGATAATAAAAGCCACCCAGAAAATCAGAACAGCTATTAAAAGACTTGCTTCACAAACATATCTAAGAAAGTACTGTATGTAACCTTTTGTGCATGTAATCATATCAAAACCCACTCACTACTTTGTTTCTGCACTAAATAAATTCCATGTCAATTTGATGTTATCTTAATAGCCCTCACACAACAAATTTCAATTTTGAAAATGGGGATGAGAAATTCCAGATAAAACTATATTTAATAGTGAAATAGTACCTTCTTATGGGTTGCCATATTTTGTGACTAGCATTTTGTGAGTGATATTTGCCAGGTGTCCTAAAATATATTTAATGGTGAAATAGTACCTTCTTATAGGTTGCCATATTTTGTGACTAGCATTTTGTAAGTGATATTTGCCAGGTGTCCAGTTGGCAAAAACATGACAATGATATATGAACCAGAGGGAGCTGTTATTTTGACATTATTACAATGAGTTGGCCAACACGGACAAGGAATTGCAGCTCTTAGCTGAATGGAACTGTCAAACTATTCTTTGATATGGGATTTTATCATATTTCATTAATATTTTGACAACAAGACAACAGAAAGGTTTAATGTGGATAATACCTACAGATAATACCTACTTGCAATATTTGTTTTCAAAAAAAGGAAATAAAATAAAAATTTCAGTATGAATATTAATTGAACATATGATAGCCTATAGATCAAAGAAATATTCAGTCATAAAATACCTTTAGATGAATAATTCAAAATACCCTTCAAGTTTACCTTTACAAAATACAGTAGATGTCATTATACTTCATGCACTTCAAATTAAAGGCCATTCAGCTAACATTTCTCCTTATTTTAAATACTGTAAGCTGTCTACATTTCAAACGAAATAGTTTTACCAGTATTCCTGCCAATATTGCATTAGGGAGTGTTCTCACTTGAGAAAGAGACCGCGATCAGACCCGCTGCAGACGATCAGATCCACCCATTTCTAACTGTAAGAACACTAACTGAATCTGATTGCGGTCAATTTATCTTGATCCTAGGTGAGGGTCGGATCATGATCCTGAGCAGGCAATCAAATCCACCAATGAGATTCTCAAAAAAGTGTGTGAATGCTAATCAGTAACCTTGAATTAATTTGGTACATAATTTCCAGCTTGCTTGTGCCTTATAATCAGATTCCCTGTAGCGGGTCTGATTGTGAGCTCCACTCAAATGAGAATACATGACATTGTATTTCAATCAATAAAGGTTATCATTGGGAGATGGTGATCCGGAGACAAGTGAGAACACACTCTAAAAGATCTTGTACTTTTTTTATATATATATATATATATGTTCCTTCATTTCTCCTAATGAGTCAAATCTCCAAGCAGATTAGAACACTATACAAACATCTCATTTTACAAACCTAATTTTCAACCGCACTTGAGTAAATTTAGAGGATGATAAACAGTGAGACCAAATGAATCGTTAATCATTAACAAAAAAGGCCAGTTCTGACACCTACCAAAGTAAACTGTTTATGCTGTAATCGCTTGTAATATCCAAGAGGAGATGAGATTTCCAAGAGACATGGTAGAATAATGGTGTCATTTTCCCTTTTATGAATCATAAAAATATTACTTTGCGATGATGAAGTAAAATTTACACACATGAAATGTCTTTTTGTCAGGTCATTTCTTAAAACAATTCAAGGTTGAAAATAAGTGTAAAGCATGAAGTGAAAAATGGCATCAGATCTGTACTGGCTTTTAAATAGTATTCTCAAATTTCTTGAACAGTACTTGATGAAAGCCAATTCTCACAAAATGTTTGTATATAAAGTATTAACATGTGTGATGTCACTGTTAGTTAAGCCTGGATTTGCAAGATGCTGTGTTGTGTAGCCAGTTTTCATATTGAGGAAGTACAGGAGGAAAAATAAGCGTCTTAAACTATTTTTAAAAACTTGGTAAAAATGGTAGTCTATCATCATATTGCTCACAGGCTAAATTTACCCAAAGAGCAACGAAAAACTTAAAATTTTACCTTACTTTACTTCCTGAGCAATTGGTACAAGCCCATAACAATCCCCCTCTCTTACACGTTGATTTACCTTCCATGAAAACTAAGGTGTACAATTAGACGATCCTGTCTTTTTTTCCTACACTGCTGCATATGTCATGAAATTCCCCATAAATTATCATTCTTTGTCATTTAAATTTGTTATTTTCAATATCAACCCTTTCGTTTTGTGTTAGTATTAACAGACTTTCATCAAACATGTACAGTGCATACCAGTAAGAAAGCTACCAACCATGTCTCAAATTAGTATCTTGGAATTTGTAAGTTACAAGAAACAGACTTTGCATGTAAAACAATTAACTGTATGTTCTGATAATGCAACATTTATGTGTCATTATCAGCACATGAATGAAGGGGGCTTACCACATTAATGAGGGTAGCTTGCATCAACATTTATGGCAAACAGGAATGACTCATTACCCTCAACATTTCATGAGAAGTTAATAGAACCAGTCTTTCCCTTTTCTTTTTTTTTCACTTCTTTTATCTGCTGGTACTGTATATGATATAAAAGGTTATTGGATGGACATACATTAACAACTTGAAACAAAATAAAGATGACATTGTGCAGAATACACCCAGTTTGATGAATACTACCACTCTTCAATAGATGTGTTCACGGGGACTAAAACAAACACTTTTCTTTAAAAGGGATTCTCGTCAGGAGAAAATTGTTTGACACGGCACCAGTAAATGTACATACCAGTGAGATCATTTCTGCTGCTGTTTTTGATTGGCTTGTCAGTGTTTGTGTAAATATAATCCACCAATCAGAAACTTTGATTTGTATTGCATAGTTTACTCCACATTAACACAAATACTGGCCCTTAAACCATGTTCAAGATGTATGAGAGAACACTTCCTTTCAACTAAATGTTTGTTTGTTTGTTTGATGAAGGCTTAACGGCACCATGACAATGGGGGTCAAATTGTACCTGAGAGGTTAGATCATTCTAGAGGTAGGAAGGGAAAAAAATCAGCTTTCTGACTAAAAGTTAGAAAGCTGGGATCGAGAGAGGAGGTGCATAGGTGAAAAAAACAAAGTAGAGAGGGGAGGGGGGTGGGAAAGAAGGACTAAATATGGTTGTAGAGGGAAGCATGATGAAGGAAGGAGAAAATTTTAATCGAAGAGATTTTCTGGAAGAACTTGGCAATTGAGTTGTGGGGAGCAAGGGAAGCTTCACTGAATGATTGAATACAGTGTCTCTTACATTGTGTACTACTGATAAACCTCATAGATGGGGAGTTAACTGCATCAAAGATATATTGATCTATCAGGTAATAAATTGATACAATGCTAATGAAAACAAAGGCATCTTTCACTTCACACACTACATGATATAATCTAAAACAGGGTTTCCTGCATCTACCTCTTGCACGGTCATTTCTGATTAATCAACAATTGGTATATCAACAAAGCTATCTGGATTTTAATTGGAAGATTTGGTTCCTGGTTGTTGCTATAACATGGATCGCTAATTAGGCAGAACAATGAACTATACAAAGAAACTATCAGTTTGTACAAGATATCCAGTGACATATAATTTATATATATTACCTCTACCCTCACTAACAACAAATGAAAAAGTGACAAGTGATTTGTTTCGTTCATTGTTTCTTATTAATCTGGGACTCACAATTTACAATTTAAAAAAAAAGTGTAATTTGTTTGTATCCTTTAAGATTGTGCCTACTGATGGCTACAAATTGACATATAAGTTTAATACTGATAAGGGTGGTCCAAAAATTGGCCAACTTTGTTCACTCCTAAAATTTTGGCTACACTTAGAGCTAATTACTGTTTTACAAACACACACCAAAAAAGTTTTCACTTTAATTGAGAAATTTTGTTTGAGCAAATGAATTATAGACAGGACATGACTTGTTTACATACTTAGATGATTTCTGTATAACTTCTTTTAAGACTGTATAAGCAGCAACATGAGAATTTACACCTCATTAGTTGAAGTATAAACAATTGTGATACAACCTAGTACACTTTTCCTCATAAATTAGTAAGGTATGTTTTTGCTCATAAACATGTGTCTTGGAAGAAAATTAAACCCAAAATCTAAGAAGACAAGACAAGACAAAGGCAAAGAAAATTGCTTGGGGTCGATTCCATGATTGTAACATCAGTCGTGGAGCATGGAATTTCCCCCACTTAATCCTGGAAGGGTCCCAGAAACAAGTGGGGGTGATTCTACAATTGTAACGTCAGTTACAGAGTGTAGGATTACCCCCACTTAACCCTGGGAGGGTCCCAGTGATAAGCAAGAATGATTCCACGATTGTAACATCAGTCACGGAGCATGGAATCACTCCCACTTAACCCTCGGAGGTCGCGGGGATAAGTGGGTGGATTCCACGATTGTAACATTAGTCATGAAGCATGGAATCACTCCCACTTAACCCTCGGAGGTCGCGGGGATAAGTGGGTGGATTCCACGATTGTAACATTAGTCATGAAGCATGGAATCACTCCCACTTAACCCTCGGAGGTCGCGGGGATAAGTGGGTGGATTCCACGATTGTAACATTAGTCATGAAGCATGGAATCACTCCCACTCAACCCTCGGAGGTCGCGGGGATAAGTGGGTGGATTCCACGATTGAAACATCAGTCAAGGAGTGTGGATGCTCTACCATTAATGCACATGACCTTTATATATACCCTATATGACCTTTATATATACCCTACATTGTATTTATTACTACTTCCTCCACAAAATTCAGCACAGTAAAATTTACATCCATTTATAGAACCACCATAAATCAAAATTCAAGCTACTCCCCCAATAAAACAAGACACTGTCACTCTATATTGCAAAACAACATACTAACACAGGGATAACGTATCTTTAAATCCTTCCACAAGCTAAAAATACGATTTTTTTATAGGGTTACAAAAGTCCTTCTTCTTCATTCATCTTGAAGAACAGGAGGAGAAAAATAAGATAAGAAGTCAAGAGGAGCCAAAGTTCGGGCCAAGAATGGACACCCCAACTATGAAATCATAAATTATGAACTTGTCTGACTTTAAATCTAAATTCAGACAAGTTAGCAGGCAATAATGCTTTTCCAATTCTTCCTATGGAATGATGAATACTTTTGCTACTGATAAGGGGGCCAGAACCTGCTATGTTGTGATCAGTGACGAACATGTTCTGTTATTCACTCTCTTGACATATGGTGTAAATAAAAGAGCATTTCATCTGGAGGTTTTTTATTTGATAAATTCCCCGTTTTTAAAAGGCAATAACACCACAACCTACAGTGTAAAATATCTAACAAAGATCAAATTTCATTTAAAAATCCCATGCATCTATAAGGACAAATTTCAGGCAACATCAAAGCAAATATTTGAGTATCAAGATTGCAAGCATAAATGCCAATTCATAAATCTGGAACATTCCTTTGTAACACAGATAATACAAAAAATGACGATAGTGTACCGTATTAAGGTGTTCCTATAATACAGTCAAAGTTAAGTGGATTCCTATCCCCCCCCTCCCCCAAAAAAAAAAAACCTTCAATCGTCCTCACCATGTAGTTGTTGTATTTATTGCCTCATACTGTAACTGTAACAAAATGTATAGGGTTCAACCACCTTCTTTCAAATTAGAAACCACTGCCAGTAAACTTACTCCAATGCTTATTAGTCATACTGCAATTGATATATACTTTATTTATTTCCTAAGTACCTGTGAAATTTAATGTGTAAAATCTTGTGCGTCAAGGACAGGTCCAACTTAACAAACAAATAAGCATCAGAAACACACAGAATCCAGTCTGCACTCCTATCAGTATCACAGAGCGCTATACCTACAGCACTGTGATTTTTTATTACCTGTGATTAAAACCTCTTCTATTTCATGAACAATTGCTTTGTTGACTTTTCAAGGAATTACTGTTTGCTTTTAGAAGGACATAACACATGTGAATATTGTTGCAATTGTTCTTTTTCGCCTTTACTATATGTAAAAATCTTTGAGGATGTAGCCATGTTTGGCAGTTTCTACAATTCAGCAAGAAAGAAACTGGTTTATTTATGAACTTAAAAACTTGCGATTTAAAGAGATATTTGTCTCATTGCTTGATGAATCAGAGTAAAAGTGTCCAAAAAGATCGTCTTTAATTTCCTTTCATGGATGCTTGGTTATATAGTTCTAATCAAGCAACAAAAGTTCAAAGATGTTCAATGAATGCTAGCTAAAAGGCAACCCAAAATCTTATATTCTACACACATTCAACCATGGATGAATAAACACAGGAGTCTATTCAAGCTTAATGCTGATTCAGTAAGGACAAAGTTTGCAAACTTTGTTTGCTCAAGTTTAAAGAAAAGCAGTAAAAAGTCTGTTTTTCTTCAAATTATTGGGGCATAAGATTTAAAACACAATAGCATTAGTAAATAGAGACCTACAGTAAAGTACAAGGCTGGAATACATTTAATGTCTGACCAGGGAGTTGTTGACCAAGTACAATCTGACCAGGGAGTTGTTGACCAAGTACAATCTGACCAGGGAGTTGTTGACCAAGTACAATCTGACCAGAGAGTTGTTGACCAAGTACAATCTGACCAGGGAATTGTTGACCAAGTACAATCTGACCAGGGAGTTGTTGACCAAGTACAATCTGACCAGGGAGTTGTTGACCAAGTACAATCTGACCAGGGAGTTGTTGACCAAGTACAATCTGACCAGGGAGTTGTTGACCTGACCAAGTACTATCTGACCAGGGAGTTGTTGGACTTCAATCTGACCAGGGAATTGTTGACCAAGTACAATCTGACCAGGGACTTGTTGACCAAGTAATACCTGACCAGGGAGTTGTTGACAAAGTACAATCTGACCAGGGAGTTGTTGACCAAGCACAACCTGACCAGGGAGTTGTTGACCAAGTACAATCTGACCAGGGAGTTGTTGACCAAGTACAATCTGACCAGGGAGTTGTTGACCAAGTACAACCTGACCAGGGAGTTGTTGACCAAGTACAACCTGACCAGGGAGTTGTTGACCAAGTACAACCTGACCAAGGAGTTGTTGACCAAGTACAACCTGACCAGGAGTTGTTGACCAAGTACAACCTGACCAGGGAGTTGTTGACCAATACTATGGGTACATTTTTGGATGAGAAGTAGAGGCAGCTGCTAAATGTTTTGAAAAAGAGGATGAGAGCAAACCTATATAGAATACAGAACAATTTCCTGGGGGAAAGGTTATTTGTTCTGGTACAATCTTATTTTCTACAAAAATATTTGGAGGAATTTGGTTAAATTTTGGTATAAAAGTTGTCAACCTACTGGCAAATTATGTTGATGACCTATCTGTCCCAGATATTTTTCCAATTGTTGTGCCACTCTCACTGCCTTTTTGGTCCCATCACATGATCATATTCATATCATATTCATATCACATGACCATATCCATAGATTTGACTCAATTTTAAAGTTTTTCATGCTGTCTCTTTTTTTTTTAAATTTCATCAATAATTTGCTTTCAGAAAGAAACAAAAACTACCTTCTGCAGAAGAAAAAATACATATTTTACCAATGATAGGAAGCATTTTTTTTTTTTTTCGTACGTAACTAATCTCATTTTCAGCACACTGTATCAAATCTAACTGAAAGCACTTTAACCTTACCCAATTATTAGCTCTAAGCTTTGTATGAACTTTAGTCCCTTAGATGACAATATAGTTAATACCTCACCTATTCCTGTTACATTTGCATTTAAACAATGCTCATCAACACTCATAGGCTACTAGAAAAGTTACAAAATTATGAAATGCAAATAAAACTTGGAGCCAAAATCGAACTGTAAACCAAAACAGCTTTAGAGTTTTTAATTAAAATATTTTTTTAAAAGAAAAAAAACCATTGAAATATTTTTTTCTGGAAAATTACACAGATGGTACAGTTTCTATGGATATTCCATATTGACACAGGCATCTGAGAGTCTATTAATGAAAAGGGTACAAGGTGAAACTTGCACCTGTAATATTCGTTCTTTTTAGCTCATGTCCAGTACATGTGATGATACCAATGGCATACTTATTTTATTTTGCAAGCCTGTGGTATCATTGTGAAGAGTGTGATATTATTGTTTTTTTAAATTATAATTGGTCAACTTTTTTGAAACCAGCATGTTCTTCGATGCCTTCCATTTCTGCAATTCATATCATATTTTTATGTATAAAAAGAAATAACACTTTGAAATTGTTGCTATTAAGCTACGGTCTACCAGTTTTGTAACTCAAACTGGTTCTAAACCACGGTTTCCGTCTGACTCATGTTTTATGAAAAAACCAAAGTACCGAAAAGATCTACTTTACTGTAAAAATTTGCCAAAATATGGTAAACAGAACCAAAAGGTTTTGTGGTTACGATGTTTTTTCATAAGCTGATTGATTTGCAAAATTTGTATTAACTGTCATGTAATTGCATATCATGAAACATTTGTTCCGTAATTATTCATAAACCACTTTCACCATGCAGATCAATAAAATTGTTGACAACATCAGCATTTGCAAAATAATTAACATCATCAAACAAGTAGGAAGCAAAAACAATTTCTCATTTATCTAATTTCAAGCATTTTTCAGCAAGCCACACCTTCTTATTAGCATTCATGACATCCCTACCACAACATTAGAACAAACGTACACACGATGACCCATCTGTGTACCACACATAGCATAAATCTGATATATCGTTAATGGTGATTACATCATTTAGCACTTTTACATTAAGCCACGCCCACCATGCATATTAATGACACCTGTTGATAATATCAGCATATACACATCAACAAAATTATCATGCCCAAAATGATGAAAAAAGACATACAGTTGCTCATTTATCACTTTTTCAAATTTTTCCCTTAAGCCATGTCCACTTATTAATACGCATGAAATCACTACAAAAATTAGGCCATATCTGCAGACCATGGGCTATCTGTGTACCATAGAATACATTACTCCAGTTAACTGTGTTTGAAATATCATGTTTACAAGCTCCTTTCAGCAAAATCATATTAAGCCACATCCACTATGCATATTAATGAAATTAAACATTTTTACATCATGAACATGTAGACACTAGCTAACAACATAATTACACTAAATATAAAACAAAACAGACATGTGGTTGTTAAAAAATGAACATTTTCAGATTTTCCCTTTAAGCTCTGCCTACTAATCAATATGCATGACATCATCATCAAAACAATAGGGCACATCTACAGACCATAGACTATCTGTGTACCACATATGACATGAATCCAGTTTACCGTTCTTGAGATACCGTGTTTACAAGCTCTTTTCAGCAAAATCATATTAAGCCCGGCCCACAATGCATATTAATGAAATTTAGCGTTTTTACGTTGTGTGTATGTACACACCAGGTAACATCATAATTATGCCAAATATGAAACAAAACAGACATGAGGTTGTTAAAATATGAACATTTTAAGATTTTTACATTAATCCCTATTTACTCATTAATATGAATGACATCACCATCAAAACAATAGGGCACATCTACAGACCATGGATTATCTGTGTACCACATAGTCCGTAGAGCATTTCAATTTTGTTATATTAAGGTTCCCCCCCCCCCTACTCATTAATATGCATGATATCACCATAAAACAATAGGGCACATCAGCAGACCACGGGCTATCTGTATACAAAATATGACATGAATCCAGTTTACCGTTCTTAAGATACCATGCTTACAAGTTCTTTTCAAAATCATGTTAAGCCCTCCCACTATGCATTTTATTAGATATGGTCATTAGCTTCAATGATAAACTTAAGACATTTGAGAGCTCTGAACTCTGTCTCTTTAACTCTAAAATTACCCCTCCTGGGCAAACATACTACAAATTATTAAATTTTGAAGTTTCTGTTATAAACATCCTGCCATTTCATGTCAGTTTACATACTCCCATTATCTGGGAACCCATTTATCATCTTTATAATATTCTATGAATAATCTTTTCTGATCTTTCCTGGAACTGTGGTTTCTATATGGGACAAGGGGCCATTTCTCAACATAATAGTTTGTTTGTTAGTGCCTGATAACTTTATGATATCAATAACCTTCACTTAAGTTACTCTATCTGTTTGACAATATTTATTGGTTAATAATGAGTATGTTTTAGTTCTATGTACATGATCATGATGTAAAAACGTTGAATTTCATTAATATGCATAGTGGGTGTGGCTTAATATGGTTTTGCTGACAAGAGCTTGTAAACACAGTATCTCAAGAATGGTAAACTCATATTTGGTACACAAATAACCCATGGTCTGTAGATGTACCCTAATTTGTTTTTGTGGTGATATAATGCATATTAATACGTGGGCAGGGCTTAAAGTGAAAATATTGAAAAAGTGATAAACAAGCAACTGTATGTCCGTTTTGCATTGTATTGGACATGATAATTTTGTTGGTTATTGTGTACATGCTTATGTTATTGGCAGATGTCATTAATATGCATGGTGGGCATGGCTTAATGTGAAAGTGCCAAATGATGTAAACACTACACTGTATTTAATAAACGATATACCAGATTTATCCTATATCAGGTACACAGATGGGTCCTCGTCTGTACATACAGTATGTTCCAATGTTGTGGTTGATGCCATGAATATTAATGAGTAGGTGACTAAGGTGGGGCTTATTGACAAATTCTTTAAATAGAATAAATGAGTAACCTTTTTTCGCAGAATACTTATGGCAATGTTGTTAATTATTGTGTAAATGCTAATGTTGTCAATATTTTTATTGATCTGCATGGTGGGTGTGGCTTATAAATAAATATCATGGAACAAATTTTTCATGATACAATAACATGACAATTAATATAAATCTTTTAAATCAATCAGCTTTTGAAAAAAAGCATCGGAACCACAAAAGCTTTTGGTTCTGCTTAATTTATTAAATGAATATAAAGCTAACATCAACACTATAAAAGAAAAGTTTCAGTTTGAATTGTCATTTTCATGCATTACATGAAAAACTATAGGAATATTCCTTTAATTACAGAATCATTAACCTTCCTGAATAACCCACCCACAGACAGTCCATGTGAAACCATTTCCACCAAAGGATATCCCCAGGGCTTTATGGCATAAAACACCCACTTTTATCAGACCCGATTTTTTCGAAATTAAATGAACAACTTTGCTTAGGTTAGTGCTATGTCACAGCTGTGTCATAGCTCTTCAACAACCTTCATCATAGCCCCATTTTTAACAAGACATTTGGCCTTTCTGAATGGCTATGGAATGGCTCTCATCTCATTATGATTTATTTTCATGCCTATTACTGAATGAATGATTGTAGAACCAATTTTGACCTTATATTTATATTATTGAAACTAATTTGGAGAAAAAGGAGACTCATACATGCACATTAGCTGACAGTTTTAACATTCAAGATTGATGCGAACAGACGATATATGGTTGCAATAAATGTATCGCTTTTTCAAGAATTTCTTTGACATTAACCCATCTTTTAACCCCCCCCCCCCCTCCCCTCCACTAATGATATGCATGACATCACTACCAATGGTATACAAATGTACCATGGGTTATCTGTGTACCACATATGACCTGTATCCAATGTATTGTAGTGAGTTACGGTGTTTACAAGCTCTTTTTAGCAAAATCATATGCATGTTCAAACAAAGCGGAGGTAACTGTTAAAATATGAGCATTTAAAGCTTTCAAAATTAAGCCCCGCCTACTCAATAACATGCATGACATCACCACCAAAATCAATGGGACTTATCTACAGACAATGGACTATCTATGTACCCCATGACATCAAAACAGAATATCGATCTTTAGATAGATATTGTGCTTACAAGTTCTTTTCAGCAAAATCATATTAAGCCCCACCCACTATGCATATTAATGATATTAAACAATGAACACATACACACTGGCTAACAACATTAACATTGAATATAAAACAAATAAGACATGTGATTGTCAAAATAAGAGAAATTTAAGATTTTGTATATTAAACCCCACCTACTAATCAATATGCATGATATCACTACCTAAACCAATAGGGCACATTTACAGACCATGGGCTATCTGTGTACCAACTATGACATGAATCTAGTTTACAGTTTTAAAGATACCATGCTTACAAGATCTTTTCAACAAAATCATGTTAACGCCCAACCCACTATGCATATTAATGAAATTTAACATTTTTGTACCATAAACATATACAACTAGCTAACAGCATAATTACACTCCAGACCCTTAACTTTGTTGTTTTACAGGGGCGGCCCGCCCTGCCCCTCCATCAGCCTGCCCTTCCCCCTGGGTTCTGCCCTGCCCCTGGGTTCTGCCCTGCCCCATGGGTTCTGCCCTGCCCCCTGGGTTCTGCCCTGCACCCTGGGTTCCACCCTGCCACCTGGGTTCCCCCTGCCCCCTGGGTTCTGCCCCTGCCCCCTGGGTTCCCCCTGCCCCCTGGGTTCCCCCTGCCCCCTGGGTTCCACCCTTCCCCTGGGTTCAGCCCTGCCCCTCATGAGAATTTTTTTTTTTAACCTAATAATCTAAATTAACCTCATAAATAAATACCCTACATGAATACAGAACGCAAAATGATAGCATAGAAAGCAATTGTCGTGTTTGGCTCATGAATAGTCCTTATCAATCAGTATAGTTTCATTCTGAGGTATGATTATACTTATAATCCCAGAGCTTCTTCACCATGGGGGCGCCAGAACTCAAAGCCGAAAAGACACAGCCAGGGATGCCACTGGCATCCGCTTCCAGGGCCTGAAAAATTTTGCAGCACTGATGCATGCAACTTCCTACACCCCTTCCTATTTGTGTAATAAAAATTACACAAAATTAACATAATAAACAGACAGTTAAAAGCACTTTTATGCACATGAACAAACAAAGCAAGCATGTCACCTTTATTCATACAAGGACAATTCTTCTGTTATGCCAGTAAGTTGTTCCCTGGTTTCAACACACCAAATAGTTTCCTTTAATTGTTACTCACATGAAGCAAACAAATTCCTTTGTAATCAGTTTAATTGGGAAGTTGTCACTTTGATGAAGGGTTACAGAAATCTTAATAATCTGTCCTGTACTAAAAGATCTGAACTGGTTCAAGGTCTGCTGCACACCCATCAGTTTGGCAGTCAGTCTAATGAAAGGGCAAGCTTGAAGAACTTTCTGAGAAATACATTACACTGATAAAGCAGGGATATGGTATTTAGAGTAAGCTTGAAATTTAACAGTCAGAACATGCCTCCAGAGCTGTGAATATTTTTGTCTCCAAAAACCTTTCTTTTTATTTCAATAGATGTTTTTAGTTTAATATTTTAATCTTTTATCAGCAGATTAGAAAATGCCATTTTCCATATCTATTAATTTTCTGCTAATTTTCAATTATTTTTTAATCAGATAATTCTGATACCCTGAAACCAATTCATTTCTTTTAGGCAAAAACTTCAATTTGTAAAATGTCTATGAGGCAGGTAACTAAACTCAGGGAGCTCCCTGGTTAATTGGAGCCAATCGAATGGTCTTTCTCTACCGGCACTGAAGAGCTGGACTAAATTTTAAAATAGATTAATCACAAACTTGAATTTAACCTTGATAATTCTCTATAAATCATGGGAGTGTATTCCATGAATCTGAAGATGGCCCATAGAGGGCAAATGAGGGAGAAACAAGCTTTTTTTGGAGAAGAAGGAAACTGCTGGAACTTGCAGGGAAAATGTTGCAGCAAGTTGCAACTTTTCGGCGGAAAACTCTTGTTCCCTAGTGAGAAGGCAACTACTGTACCATCGTCCTCGGCATAAAAGAACCCTTATATGTTTAATCATTCCAGCAACAGTTTATGTATTAACATGCCATTATATGTTTAATCATTCCAGCAACAGTTCATGTATTAACATGCCATAAACTACAAAACTAAACGAGGATTAAGCTTGGGCGATATATCAATAGTTTTATATTTCAATATTGACCCATATCGATATGGCTGACATTGAGTTCAAGGGTCATATTGATATTATGTTCAGGCTCAGAAGATAATACACCATACATGGGGCTACAATGGATTGAAACCATAATAACAGATATTTTTAAAGCAAAATGGATGTTTATTTAATTTAAACTGAAATTTTTATTTGACTTTTCTTGTGCTGAGATGAGATGACCTTTAACTATGATTGGACCTTCAACAGTAACTATGATTAAAGTATGATGTCATATAATTTGCATATCAACATTTTGATTATATCAATATTTTTCAGGCGATATATTGATATAGTATAATGATCAATAACGCCCAAGCTTAACTAAGATTTGAGAAGTTATAACAAACTGACAATTCAAAGAAATAAATCATTTTAATGGCAAGTTAATGACTTTTTTTTAGCTGTTTTAAGTGGACAATATCAAAAGTGAATAGACTACTTGATGCCCTGTTAATTCCTGTTGAGACAATGCACTGTCCAACAAATTACTTGTTATCACTTCTTATCTACAGTTGCTTGGGTTAACACTTTGGACCCATTTTCTTGTTTAAAAATTGCATGATTCTCGTTTACAAGCGATTCTTAAGTAGATAACAGGTTCCACGGACACACACAGTTCACACAGATTAACATAGTCAAAACTGAAATGTGTGTACGTACAAAAGCTACTGTCCTTTGCTGGCGTGTCTTTTAAACTGATCCCTTTTGGTATCATGTATTTGTACCATTCATGCAAAATGAACTTTGTACAAAACCATTGGAAAAACAGAACCAAAAGGTTTTGTGGTTCCAAAGCTTTTTCATGAGCTGATTGATTTGCAAAATTTGCATTAACTGACATGTAATTGCATATCATAAAATATTTGTTCCATATTTATTTATAAGTCACATCCACCATGCAGATCAATAAAAATGTTGACAACATTAGCATTTGCACAATAATTAACATCATCAAAACACATTATGATGCAAAAACCATTGCTCATTTATTCTATTTCAAGAATTTGTCAGCTAGTCCCACCTACTTATTAGCATTCATGACATCACTACCACAACATTAGAACATACTTACAGACCATGACCCATCTGTGTACCACATATAGCATAAATCTGAAATATAGTTTGGTGTTTATATCAAAGTTTGTGTTAACAACAAATTTGTTGTATATTACTCTATGGTTGAAATTTCTTACAACGCATGTCGTACCTGCGTCGTAAAATTCAGATATAGCATGAGAAATTTTACGCCAGAGTTTTTCATTAACCTAAATGAAAATCTTACCTCTCTGATGCGATTGAAAGTTTTTTTTCGCACAAAAATGATTTTCATTTACTCAGAAATAAGAGAAAAATGACAACTACGAGACTAACTGCCGAATGATTCAACATGTCTGTACAAGTACTGTACATACACACATATAGGCTAGTACTATAGTACTACTCTATAGTAAGTATATACATGTACACTGTACGTGGAAGTTTTGATGTTGTTTTGAATGCAGGCTGTCCATTGTCAAAGACCTAATTAGCTAGGATTAAACTTTTCTCCTGTATTGTGTTGTATGTGCAAGATTGTGTATCTGTAAATTGATCACAATCTGCAAGTCAAGTTACTATACTGTAAAGAAATAGGTGTGTTAGAGATCTTAATAGTATATTATCGTTGATAATTTGTCAAAGTTTACTAAAACCTCATAGAAGTTTGGATACGATAAACAAAAGTATTTTTCAATTTATTTTTGGCATTATACAAGAATCAGGTGAGAACTTTGTCTTAATATTTTCATGATAATAATAGTCCAATCTTTTTATGTTTTTGGTATTTTTATAAGTGCAATTTTCATTCATTTTAGCAAGGCAGACCTACACAAGTGTGCGAGTGTGTTAACAATACTTGCAAGCTTCGCTAGTGCGCAGTGCCCTGTACATTATGCAGTGCCTTGTACATACGACGGCAAATTTACAAAATAAGCCCAAAATCAAGAGCTTGTCATAACCAAATACGCCAGACAAAAAATTCTAACAAAACATCTGGTTTACATCATTTAGCACTTTCATGTTAAGCCACACCCACCATGCATAATAATGACACCTGTGAATAACATAAGCATGTACACAAAAAGCAAAAAAATTTATCATGCCCAATATGATGCATAACGGACATAAATTTGCTCATTTATTACTATTTCTAAATAATTAAAGGGGGGGAAATTCCTGCAGTAAATTTTTAATAACCCCCACCCCTACCAAATCTAAAGCTAAATCATCCCCTGTCAACTTTGGCATTTTCCAGCCATAGTTTGGCATTTTCCAGCCATAGTTTGGCATTTTTTTTGCATTTTGGGTGGTATTCCTTAGGTCTCTTTTCCCCCACAAATTTGAAATCCTAGTGTGACCGCTGCCACACCCACTATGTATATTAATAAAATTCAACATTTTTACATTATGAACATGTATGTACACACCAGCTAACATCATAATTATACCAAACATGAAACAAAACAGACACATGGTTGTTAAAAATGACCATTTCAAGAATTACACTTTAAGCCCTGTCTACACATTAATATGCATGACATTGTCATCAAAACAATAGGGTACATCTACAGACCATAACATTACTCCAGTTTACTGTTCTTGAAATATTGTTTACAAGCTCTTTTTCGGACAAATCATACATATTATTTATTAAATCCCGCCCACTACGCATATTATTGAAATCTAATATTTTTACATCATGAACATGTACACCAGCTAGTATTATTTATATATCAAACATGAAAGAAAACAATCATGTGGTTGTTAAAATATGAACATTTCAAGATTTTCACTTTTAATCCTGGCCTACTCATTAATATGCATGACATCATCTACAAAACAATAGGGCACATCTACAGACCATGGGCTATCTGTGTGCCAAATATGACATGAATCCAGTTTACCATTCTTGAAATATCGTGTTTACGAGATGGACGTCACATACACCTGCCATCATGACCGCATAGGTTCATGATGCTATCACAATGGAACCAAAAAACAGGGACTTCCAAGTTTTAACTTTTATACTTTCTTTGTCCCCAATTCACAATGTTTGTGGACAGAATGTTTGTGGACAGATTGTTTGTGGACTGATTGTTAATGATTGTTTTGATCAAGTTAAATGTCAATCTTTACTCATTTTCATTCTCAAGGATGCAACATTCTGAAATTTCATATAATTTCATCAGGTTGGAAAACCTTGCAAAGCTCGTTCGTGGAAAATTCACAATTTCAGAGGGAAATAAGTCAAGTAGAGTATCATGATTAAAGAGCTTCTTTACAAATAAAGTTAAAGTCATCAAAGCACTGAAAGCACTAATGATTGTTCGTTCCATACTTGTCATTTGTGTAGTTGGTAGTAAGGAAGGAATTCTCCATTTTACATACAGTGTATAATTGGGTAAATATGTTGAAGGGAAAGGGGTGTGGGTGAGGAATTTTCAATTTTGTCTTCCAGTTTAATATTTGTTGCCCTTCCAACATTTTGGAAATGCCCTGAAGACACATACTGTACTGCCCTACCCACACACCTAAATTCCAAGTCATCCACAGCGCAGACTCACTTCAGTTAGTCACTCAGTTGTGAAATAAGAGAACTCATGTGTTAATTTACCAATAACCAGAATTACCACAACATTACAATAAGATACAAAAACCTGTGCTAGATTTTTTCAAAACCTTTGCACAATTATTCCAAAAACCTGATCCACAAAAACCTGTGAAGGCCTATGGAGTAAAGGGCCTATTATTATTATTGTATTTAACTAGACTATTCGATTTATTTTTCAAAAACTTCATAATTATCACCAAAACATGTGCATAGGATAAAAATCAGTAACAGTACAGAGCTTTGACAATGAGCAACAAGTAGGCCCTAACTTATATTGGATTAAATTTGTCCTCGGTTCATTGAGTGTCTTTTATAATGTCCAAATTTAACTCAGTGTAAATCTGTAAATTATATTATTAAGTACTGTCACTGTCAGCCAGCTATAAGTGAACAGAGTACTGTTAACTTTATACGAGTAGGCCTAAGCTACATACTTTCACAGTGATACTAAAAATAATAAGTTTTGACTGTTTAAATTGAAATTTCTGTGGATTTCTGTTAGAGATTAACACAATCAAAACAAGCCTTAATTCATACAATTATCTAATTAAAAGAGAAAGGTTCTTCTCTTGAAATATTGAAAAGTCATATAAGTGCAAGCATTGTACAGTAATCTACATCAGTCTAATCTACATCAGTCTAATCTACATCAGTCTAATCTATCAGTCTAATCTACATCAGTCTGATCTATATCAGTCTAGTCTATATCAGTCTAATCTATATCAATCTAATCTATATCAGTGCAGATTTCTTGCGATCAATAGAGGAAATTGGAAACCAGAAGTGACGTTATCAGCATGGTGGCGTTCACTTCTGAATGTATTTATGAGACGATACCTTTCCTTTAACAATTCATTTACATTCAATTATACCAATGGAAAAACACGTTGCATTTCATATGACAGAAGATAATAAAATAATCATGGAGCACTAGACCGAAAAGTGAGGGCATATTTTTAGCCCCCTCCCCTAAAATCAAACTGCTTATCTACCAAGCAACGGTATAGCAAATTTCTGGCTAATATGAATATTCAAGTAACCTTTGCCCTCATTTTGTCTGTGGACTAGGGAGGCATGAAGTTTATGGATGTTTTGAGGATGATATATCTGTAAAATCTGCAAAAACAAACGCCTCACTTTTCAGTCTAGTGCTCCTTTAAAATAGTGACTTCAATATCATGTTGTGTCTAGAAGATACCAAAATTCAAAACTTTCACGTGTGACTGGTATAGTAGGTCTAATTGAGCAGTATGATATCATACAGTATACACACTTAGTATGATATCATAGAGTATACACACTTAGTATGATATCATACAGTATACACACTTAGTATATCATACAGTATACACACTTAGTATGATATCATACAGTATACACACTTAGTATGATATCATACAGTATACACACTTAGTATGATATCATACAGTATTCACACTTAGTATGATATCATAGAGTATACACACTTAGTATGATATCATACAGTATACACACTTAGTATGATATCATACAGTATACACACTTAGTATGATATCATACAGTATACACACTTAGTATGATATCATACAGTATTCACACTTAGTATGATATCATACAGTATGATATCACACACTTAGTATGATATGGTACAGTATACACACTTAGTATGATATCATACAGTATACACACTTAGTATGATATCATACAGTACACACTTAGTATGATATCATAGAGTATACACACTTAGTATGATATCATACAGTATTCACACTTAGTATGATATCATACAGTATTCACACTTAGTATGATATCATACAGTATACACACTTAGTATGATATCATACAGTATTCACACTTAGTATGATATCATACAGTATTCACACTTAGTATGATATCATACAGTATACACACTTAGTATGATATCATACAGTATACACACTTAGTATGATATCATACAGTATACACACTTAGTATGATATCATACAGTATTCACACTTAGTATGATATCATACAGTATACACACTTAGTATGATATCATACAGTATACACACTTAGTATGATATCATACAGTATTACACACTTAGTATGATATCATACAGTATTCACACTTAGTATGATATCATACAGTATACACACTTAGTATGATATCATACAGTATTCACACTTAGTATGATATCATACAGTATTCACACTTAGTATGATATCATACAGTATACATACTTAGTATGATATCATACAGTATACAGTATTCACACTTAGTATGATATCATACAGTATTCACACTTAGTATGATATCATACAGTATACACACTTAGTATGATATCATACAGTATTCACACTTAGTATGATATCATACAGTATACACACTTAGTATGATATCATACAGCATACACACTTAGTATGATATCATACAGTATTCACACTTAGTATGATATCATACAGTATACACACTTAGTATGATATCATACAGTATACACACTTAGTATGATATCATACAGTATTCACACTTAGTATGATATCATACAGTATACACACTTAGTATGATATCATACAGTATACACACTTAGTATGATATCATACAGTATACACACTTAGTATGATATCATAGAGTATACACACTTAGTATGATATCATACAGTATACACACTTAGTATGATATGGTACAGTATTCACACTTAGTATGATATCATACAGTATACACACTTAGTATGATATCATACAGCAGTATACACACACACTTAGTATGATATCATACAGTATACACACTTAGTATGATATCATACAGTATACACACTTAGTATATCATACAGTATACACACTTAGTATGATATCATACAGCATACACACTTAGTATGATATCATACAGTATACACACTTAGTATGATATCATACAGTATTCACACTTAGTATGATATCATACAGTATACACACTTAGTATAATATCATACAGTATACACACTCCAAATGCTCGTGAGATGCTTCTCTCTCTCACTATTACCAGGTACACTGTGCAAATATAAACAAACATAACTAACATCAATGCAAACATGGGATAACCATCATAATCATTACATGATAGAAAGGTGGATTTACAAGGTTTATTTCAGAGCATTGTCAATGCTAAAGTCATAATGAACTTGCAGCAAATGAAAATGCTGTTTTCTGCCTGCAGTAGTTCACTTGAAAAAGAATTTCCTTTCTTTTTTCCTTCTTTTTTTCAGATAAATACAGTACCTCTCATGCACTTACACTACAAGAGCAAACCATTCTAGTGAGATTTACTGGTGTGGTTTGAATTTTAAAGTACCTACAGTATATGTGATATAACATTGTTTTTAGAAACATAAGCTTATTTTCAGGTTCAAAACATTTCAACAAAATAAAATTTGAAGTAATCACTCAAGTCACAATTACAATGGTAAATAATTATGGTGGAATGGTAAGTTTTAATTCAACAGCAAAATCATTTAAGGAATAAACCCTTTCACAATTTTTTTTTTTTTAACCTTTCATAAGAAAGTGAACAATTTTAGAAACAATTTAGTACAAAAATCATGTTGATATGTTATTCCTACCAGGAGATATTCAAAATTGGGAAATCTTTCAAAACCCATATCTCCCAAACGGAATATGATGTCAACCTGATTTGTGTACCAAATTGGCTCTAAAAGTATGCTCTTTCAAATACAATTTTACAAAAAAACCATGGGAATATTTCTTTAATAGAAATATCTGAAATTACTCCAGCTGTAATGAATAATACTAATCTTTGAGTTTAACATTGGAAACTCTATCCCCTCTTACAAATCTGTTTTGCAAAAAGTGCAATAACAATCAATATTACTCATATCAAGCCAAGTATCCAGGTTTTCTGTTAAACTAATGTAGGGCAACATTCAACAGCTGAAGATGGGTCTCCCCCATTGGTTACCAATGAGGCAACTAATAAGCAGAGGTGATGAAGGATTGTGGGATTGCCACCTGGATATAAATCATCACTCATTGATCATGCACATGTATGAGTTCGGTATCATGTTTGAGGTAATGTAAGGGTAGTATAGCGATCAAACTACTAGATAAGAATGGTTCACAGCTAATGTATATACCAGGGCTAGAAAACAACCATAGCACCAATGGTCCCAAAAACATGTTCAGGTCTCCATAAAGAATAAGGAATATCACAGAAAAGTTGGGGAAGGGGGAAGGGGGGGGAGGTAGGAAAGGACAGGAGCCAATGAGAGGCCACTAAGTTGATATTTCCTGTTGGAGTTTTGCTATTGTTGTTGCAGTATACTTGCAGGAATTTTTTCAAGACTTTCTATGGTCCCAGAAAGGAAAATATTTGTTTCACTCCTGGTATATACCATTAAGTTTAATACGTCACAGAAATTACCATGGTGACATCTGTCTCAGGATGGGCTAAATATTGGGAGATATCCACCACTCAAAAGTCAATAAGCGATTGATATTTTTCCTCCTTCATACGCTGTTTCTGCTCCCAAAAATTAGCATTCTTTTTATTTTTTATGGAGAATCCTTCACTTTTATTTTAAACCAAAAAGGGTCTCTTTCAGAAAGGAAGTTTTTCAAACCTTAGCAACCAAACCCTGTTACATGTTAAATTCAAGACTGCCAGTGACATTTTTAGGAACAGATAAATGTAACACTACATAATTATGATGTGGCTATTTAACAGATGAAATCCACATAAAAATGTTAGATTTATCTTATAATACAAGATGTAAAAACCTTCATTTTTACAAAACTGCTCTCTTTGTTCCTTCCTGTACAGAACTTGCAATGCAAACATTTCCATTTTGTTTTGGTAATGACCCGGCCAACAATTACTGCAGAGCAAACATTTATGAACAATATACATTATCAAAATGCTTAACAAAAGACCTTCATAAGCTCCCTGATAAAACACTCTCTGCATATTGCACCATACAAATACTACAACTGCGTATTGACACTTAATGTCCCATCCTACAAATAGAATCAACCAAATGCTCAATTATGCAGTTATGATATGCACATAAATGCCTATGACAGTCAACATGAGATGAGAATTATTGCAGTAGAAGATTTACTGTGTCCTAATTGAAACCAAACAAGATCATAACCTGGTAGAGTTGCTGTTAATATGATCTGTATATATTACAACTGTCATATATGATATATATATGCCAATGATATATCAAATATCAAAGAATATGGTTAGAGATTTTGAGGATAAAAAACATCGTAAAGATAACATATGAATGTAAGTCTGGATGAAGACAGGGATAACAGTTTGATTATAGCTTTTTGTTTTAATTTATATTTGTATCAACTTGTATGTATGTATGTATGTATGTATGTATGTATGTATGTATGTATGTATGTATGTATGTATGTATGTATGTATGTATGTATGTATGTATGTATACATACAAGATAAATAAGATACATACAAGATAAGAAAATAAATTATAATCTATTGGTTGTTTGAAATAAAAATGTATTCAATTCAATTCAATAATTTGAGAGCAACAAATGTTCAGGTTAGTAGAAGATGAACTATAAATCTCTCACAACATGACATAAATCAAATCAATTTCATTTAGTGCAAGAAATAGGTAAAATAAAGGTCACATTATCTTGTACCTGCTCATTACTGTGGTCTATGGTATTAGTATTTCCTACTTCACAATTATAAATCTTATCGTTGTGACGTACAGTACATCAATTGGTTGTGATCACGCACAGATGTCATGAGTACCTATCTTGTTGATAACATTTACAACACCAGACAATGTCAAAATGATGTGACTATTTTCAGCTAATGAGTTTTTCTTATCTCTATACAGAAGCCATGTGTGGCATAGAAGGGTTAAACTGTCCAGCTATTAAAGCATCTTACGTAGTTATATTGTAAAGAAACAGACACAATAACATCCCTCCCCTCCATCTGCATCATTATCGTCACCCACCCCCTCCAAAAGCCATGTGTAGAGGTTAACTATCCAGCTGTTACAGCATCTTAAAAAGTAATATTATAAATAAACAGACACAACCACATTGATCACAATCACATTGATCACAATCACATTGATCACAATCACTTTGATCACAATCACATTAATCACAATCACATTAATCACTCCGCGCCATCTGCATCCTCGCCCCACACCCATAAACCATGTGTAGCGGTTAATTATCCACCTCTGTTACAGCATCTTACAAAGTACAGTAATATTGTAAAGAAACAGACAATCACACTGATCACTCCCCCATCATCTGTATCCTCCCCCAGCCCCAGAAACCATGTGTAGCGGTTAACTGTCCAGCTCTGATACAGCATAAAGAAACAGACACAATAACATCACTCCCCTCCATCCGCATCCCCAGCCCCAAAGACATGTGTAGAGGTTAACTATCCAGCTCTATTACAGCATCTTATAAAGTAATATCGTAAAGAAACAGACACAATCACATCACTTCTGCGCAATCTGCATGACTCCCTCTCCCGCACCATGTCAAATGACCAAAAACCCAAAGGTTTTGAGGTTCCGGCGAAGAATATAAATTTAAGTTTGAATTATTTTACACTAAATGTGATAACACAATAGGTGCAACTTTACAATGACAACCAAATAACTTATGTTAATCACAAGAATGGAATTTCACAATCAATTAAATTCAACTATTTTTATACTATCAACGTACATACACTTGCCAACAACATAATTTTTTTCAAATATGAAACAAAACAGACATGTGGTTGTTAAAATATGGGCATTTTAATATCAAGTCCCGCCTACTCATTAATATGCATGAAATCACCCCCAAAAACAATAGGGAACATCTGCAGACCATAGGCTATTTGTGTACCACATATTCTTTAGATATACTGTGTTTACAAGTTATTTTTAACAAAATCATTTTAATATCAATATTGATGAAATTCAACATTTTTGTACTATGAACTTGTAGACACTAGCTAACAACATAATTAAAAAAGTATAAAACAAAACAAATATGCGGTTGTTATTTTAAGATTTTAACAATAAACTCCGCCAACTCATCTCATTACTATGCATGACATCGCCACCAAAACAATACTAGCTAAAACAGACACTAGCTAAGAACATAATTACACTAAATATGAAACAAGACAGACATGCGCTTATTAAAATATGAACATTTATAGATTTTAACATTAACTCCGCCTGTACTAAATAATATGCATGCCATTGCCACCAAAAACAATAAGGTTCATCTGCGAACCATGGGCTGTTTGTGTACCACATACTGTATGAACTGAATCCCATGTATAGTTTTTGAGATGTATAGTTTTTGAGATGTGTTTACTTACAAGCTATTTTCAACAAAATCATATTAAGCCCACTATGCATATTAATGAAATTCAACATTGTTGTACCACGAACATGTACACTTTAAATAACAACATAATTACACAACATATGAAACAAAACAGACATGTGGTTATTGAAATCTGAACATTTTAAGATTTGAACATTAAGCCCTGCCTACTCATTAATATGCAAGACATCAACACCAAAAACAATTGGGCACATCTCTACAGACCATGTGCTACCTGTGTACCACATATGACATGAATCCATAGTATAGTTCTTGAGATATCGTGTTTACAAGCTAGCGTCACACACATACGTACACACCACACATGCAGTACATACATACATACATACACACACACACACACATACAGTACATGCGATCATGACCACAAAGGTTTCTGATGCTGATTGCATTGGAACCAAAAATGGAAAAATATTCAATATAAATCAGTTGGCTTTTGTCAACTTTTGAATAAGGTGTTTTAAATCAAAAAAATGTACAAATATTAGCACAAATGTGCATCAAAACAATGCCTTTAATTAAAGATATACTATGTACTGACAAACAAATAACAAACAGGCTTGCACACTATATGGTACCACCAGGGAGCTGTTTCTTGTACAACCATGTCGTTTTTATGTCTTGGAGCTCTAATTTTGAGGCTGTCCATGGCCATTCCCAGGGTACCTATGATGTTGTTGTGTGTTATGAGGAAGTTGCAACAACTCCCTAGTGGTATCCAGTAAGCTACCTTCAAGTGTTTGAATACTGAAGGCAATTAATTGAGTAGAAAAGCGAGGACAATTCATTCCACAGTAATCACAAAATGACCAGTTGAAGCAAAGATTGTTATAGAGGACAGAAAAGCAAGGACAATTCCACAGTAATCACAAAATACCAGTTGAAGCAAAGATTGTTATAGAGAATGAAGCACATGGGAGTCATCTTTGCTGGTATTTGCATATTGGTAAAGTATAAGAATGGTTTTTACGGGACATCCTTGAAATATGAATACACAAGGATGGAGGTATGGAGCATGCCTATCTCAAAGAACATGGTTATGGATACATGTAGTTCGTTGAAGTTTGAGGAATATAATCTTGATAAAGAATTAATGAAATTGGGCAGCGCAGCGCCGAGTGCATGTTTTCTGTTGAGAGAGTAGTACTTAATTACCAGAAAATATTTTTATATAAATATTTTGATATAATTTTATGGTTCAACTTCTTTTCACATTCTGATAAAGGGTTCAGGGACAGCCTCAAATTTAGGCTAGATTTAAACTCATGCTTTGGATACTGTAATTCCAACAATTTCAACTAATTATCCATCTTTCTTATTTCACACACATGGTTAGTTTGAAAAGGAATTGATAATACATACCAAATCTAGTGCAACTGCTTGCCATTTTATTGCCTATTCCCCATAACTTCCCGCATTGGCTATGATTGTAAACGTATTGGTGCAACCAACTTTCAAATCACTCAACAAAACATGTTTATGACTGTATATTTATTCCAATGTGTCTAAATTACATTAAGTAACACAACATATTTAAGTAACACAACATATTTAAGTAACACAACATATTTCTCTTTTATGTTTTCTGTAAGTTTAAGGTCTTAAGCCTCACATATTTGCATAATTATTAGTACTAAAAAAGGAAATTTCAAATAAGCTCAGAAATCATGGATAATGGCTACTTTCAAGCACAATTCAAAGGTCAAAAGTCAATACAAAATAATCCCTCTTTACAACCATTTAAACCCTGGCGACAAAGGATTCTGACAAATACTTTCCTCAGCCCTTCACCTTGTGGAGTAGTGTTACATGTTTCACAGATTTCCTTTTCTTCAAGTCTTCATATGCGCACTTCAGGCAAAGACCTCAACTCAACCTACTTTAGACGATGTACTGTATGTTACCCCTCTTTGTTCAAGCGTTCTTGTCAAAGTTAAATCTTCAACTTATTAAATTCACACTTTGTCCATTCAAAATTGACAAAAAAAGCACACGCCATATGGAACGGTGATTTGAGCAAGAGGCGAAATATGAATGGTACATTTAATATGAGTGGATACGCCCCACGGCTGAAAATCAATAATCTCTTAGTAGAATGGTCACATTTCTTTTTACCGCAGCTTTTATAAAGATAAAGGGAAGGAAGGAAAGCCCTGCTTTGATTAAAAATGCAATCAGAAGGATGGTGATTTATATCAAGTTTGTGCGACAAGGGTAAAACTTAGGTCTATGAAACTTTTGTTTTCAAAGGATATTGTTTGCTCTTATATCCATTCCATTATACTGTATTTGTTTAAGATGTCTGTGGTTTAAGTTGCATGTGGATTAATTAAATCTAATGATATGCAAATCAGTTATCTTGAATAGGCGTAATGCATTGCATGATATTCAGGATGAACAACGGCAAGGTTCAGATACCCTTAAGTGTGTCTGAAAGAAGAGATACCTCTTATATCCAGTCAATTCAAAATAATGGGATATGTTTTAAGAAATTATGAGAATTTCTTAATCTGATTTTGAAATGTTCTTGGTTGTACACATCATGACACATGTTTAACTCTTTCATTTATACTTCTCTTTTCAAAAGGTAAGTATTTAAATGACTAAAAAAAGGTCTAAAATGTACTGGATATGATTAAGGAATTGTAATGAAATCCCCACCAGACAAAATGTTACAATTGGTGACATGTAATCACAAACAAGTAATATATGCCAGATAGATAAATTTTACAATTTTTGTATTCACTCATTATCTACTGTAGATTTTCAGAACAAAGTTGTTTTTTATTTTGACTGCAGCACAATTTGTGCTTTTATGAGAAAATAATGAAACCTGATTTGAATTCATGAACAAGTGATGAAAACCTTAATTAACCATAAACTTGGAAACACAGTACAAGTCAGGCAAGACACACAAACAGACTGATAGACTACATTTTATAATCACTCAAGAATCTCTCTCACCCTGAGTGCTGTTTACTTCAAATATCATTATAAATTTCATTGTTCATTTTCATCAGTGTTCATTAGATCAAAGCCAATTAAGTCATGTTTTATCAAAATATGAATACATCTACCGTGATTAGTTCAACCATAAGCCTACATAACCCATGCATTATTTGATTTCATTAAAGAAATTATATTCTTGGGATTTCCTAGAATTATGTTTGAGTCATCAATAAAGACCATAATAACAATTACTGTACTTCAATCAAATATCTCCCACAGAGTCACATTAATATGAGACAATTCAGATGGCAAATGCATGACTAATTCTTATAGGTCAGAAACACAGTGCGAACAACAATAATCTTAAAAATAGCATTTTTTTTTTTTTTTATGACTCTTAATTTCATATCTTTTAAATCAGAATCAGATGGGCAACTGAATAGATTAATACAGCCTACAGTATAACTAGTATAGTTGGCTACTGGGAAGAAAGCATCCATATTTGTATCATCAAAATGGGACTGAAGAGGAATTGTAATGCACATGGGACTGAAGAGGGATTGTAATGCACATGGGACTGAAGAGGGATTGTAATGCACATGGGACTGAAGAGGGATTGTAATGCACATGGGACTGAAGAGGGATTGTAATGCACATGGGACTGAAGAGGGATTGTAATGCACATGGGACTGAAGAGGGATTGTAATGCACATGGGACTGAAGAGGGATTGTAATGCACATGGGACTGAAGAGGGATTGTAATGCACATGAGACTGAAGAGGGATTGTAATGCACATGGGACTGAAGAGGGATTGTAATGCACATGGGACTGAAGAGGGATTGCACATGGGACTGAAGAGGGATTGTAATGCACATGGGACTGAAGAGGGATTGTAATGCACATGGGACTGAAGAGGGATTGCACATGGGACTGAAGAGGGATTGTAATGCACATGGGACTGAAGAGGGATTGTAATGTACATGGGACTAAAGAAGGATTGTAATGCACATGGGACTGAAGAGGGAGTGTAATACACATGGGACTGAAGAGGGATTGTAATGCACATGGGACTGAAGAGGGATTGTAATGCACATGGGACTGAAGAGGGATTGTAATGCACATGGGACTGAAGAGGGATTGTAATGCACATTATTTTCACTTTAAAGGTCACTCCGCAGTCTGTTACTCACGAAACCTGACTAGAGTATGGACCATAATACCCTGACTGGAGTATGGACCATAATACCCTGACTGGAGTATGGACCATAATACCCTGACTGGAGTATGGACCATAATACCCTGACTGGAGTATGGACCATAATACCCTGACTGGAGTATGGACCATAATACCCTGACTGGAGTATGGACCATAATACCCTGACTGGAGTATGGACCATAATACCCTGACTGCACTGGAGTATGGACCATAATACCCTGACTGGAGTATGGACCATAATACCCTGACTGCACTGGAGTATGGACCATAATACCCTGACTGGAGTATGGACCATAATACCTGACTGGGTATGGACCATAATACCCTGACTGGAGTATGGACCATAATACCCTGACTGACTGGAGTATGGACCATAATACCCTGACTGGAGAATGGACCATAATACCCTGACTGGAGTATGGACCATAATACCCTGACTGGAGTATGGACCATAATACCCTGACTGGAGTATGGACCATAATACCCTGACTGGAGTATGGACCATAATACCCTGACTGCACTGGAGTATGGACCATAATACCCTGACTGGAGAATGGACCATAATACCCTGACTGGAGTATGGACCATAATACCCTGACTGGAGTATGGACCATAATACCTGACTGGAGTATGGACCATAATACCCTGACTGGAGTATGGACCATAATACCCTGCACTGGAGTATGGACCATAATACCCTGACTGGAGTATGGACCATAATACCCTTCAGGTGACAACTTGTTTTTTAGTCCTCAACACCTGTATTTAGATTAAAAATGTGGAGCAGTCTTTGTCCCCAGCAAGTAATCATTAAGAAATATCAATCATCACTTACTGTCAAAATCATAATCTGATCATTATATTGTAACTTGACACTCATTATGCTGTGAAAGACTTAGTTGCAAACATTATGATAAAATACCAATCTTTGCCTATTATTCCAAGCTCTGTACTGAATGTCATTAAGTCTGTTCTGCCCTAAATCATGTTGCTACTGTGATACATACAACCACCCTTACTTCAAGCTTGGTGTGAAGATTAAAGAAGATTCATGGTTAATGGTCTCTATTAGGTGTAATTTGATCAAAGACTTCAGATCATTAGCGCTCTCAATCAATTATGAGAAAAAAGCTAAGAAATAGTCAGCGGACTTCAAATCATTAGCGCTCTCAATCAATTATGAGAAAAAAGCTAAGAAATACAGTCAGCGATGTTGAGATAAGGATGTCCATTTTTGACATGATAACATGTAAACATACTGTACCAGCAGCTTGATCAAAAACTTTTTATGACATGTAGGTGTATACCACTACCCTTTGAATTAATATTGAGCAGCTTTATCTCTGTAGAAGATTGATCTTAATATAAATAGGTTTATCACTTTAACAAAAAGAATATCTGATTTTAAGTCTAGTCCTGTACATTGTCCTGACAGTACAGGGTAGCATACTGTATTTGCATGCAAGCTACAACCATCAGATAAGATGAAATTTATGAAATATCGCAACTTGTAAAACATTCATGAAGTAGGAAAGATCAAGGGCCCATAATCTGTCACAAATGTGGGGGCCATATTTTCCCTTCAGAAAGTACAGGGGACAGTATTTCCCCCTTCTTTTTTTTTTAAATTCTGCCGAAAAGCTGTGGACCCTCCTAGGAATTAGGTCATGGAAAGAACTGTATCAGGCTATCAAAAGGACTGACTATTAAAGAAAAAATTAACAATTAATTCATTTTATATAATTTGTCATCAGGTTTATCTGTTTTGTTTCAATTTTAAGATACTAAAATGCACATTGTTTTTACTCACTTAGTTTCTACATTAGTAATTAACTTTTGTACAACCATTGGTTTTAATGTATTAAGAACTTACGTCAAACATTAAACAAAGCTGACATTTTTTTTTTTAAATCCCCATTTAGTCATACACTAAGTGATCCACCTAGCACTTCCCGCTTCTTTTAACCGAATTGTCTGCACACTTAACTGCCACATGCTGTAGACCCTCAATCCCAATCAGACTTTACACACAATTAAACAATAACTTAGCTAATATCTTCAACAAACATTCTAGCAATTTTATCTGCACCAACATCAAATAGTTTGACCAGGGAATAAGCTGGGATGACTGTAGAGCATTTTGTTTATTTGAAAAAAGTTGATTCAATATATTATGTAATCACTTTGGAGCACATTATGTGAGTATATATATCATGATGAGCGCATTATATGAGTATATCATGATGAGGAAGAAAACTACATGTGTGGAGGAATACAACTTGGGACACTGATTGAATTTCACTTTCTTCTTGGATGATTGGTGATACTTAAGAGATTTTTTATTCGATTACAATTGCATGACGCCTATTAGTTTGACAAATCCCCAGCCCAGATGCTACACTTCCCACTTCGTTTCCCTGCCCAGATGCTACTCTTCCCACTTTGAGTCCCTCCTGCCCAGATGCTACTCTTCCCACTTTGACTTCCTACCTGGACGCTACTCTTCCTTCCCACTTTGTGCCTGTCCGGATTCTACTTGTCCTACTTTGCGCCCCTGCCCAGATGCTATTCTTTCCACTTTGTGCCCCTGCCCAGACAGCTACTCTTCCTACTTTGTTCCCCTGCCCAGACGCTACTCTTCCCACTTTGAGCCCCTACCTGGACGCTACTCTTCCTTCCCACTTTGTGCCTGGCCGGATGCTACTTGTCCTACTTTGCGCCCCTGCCCAGATGCTATTCTTTCCACTTTGTTCCCCTGCCCAGACAGCTACTCTTCCTACTTTGTTCCCCTGCCCAGACGCTACTCTTCCTTCCCACTTTGTGCCTCGGCCAGATGCTACTTGTCCTACTTTGCTCCCCTGCCCAGACGCTATTCTTTCCACTTTTTGCCACTGCACGGATGCTATTCTTTCCACTTTTTGCCCCTGCCTGCCTACTCTTCCCGCCTTGTGAATTCAACATGGGCAAGCAAATCATAAAGAGAGAGGCAAGTTTCTTGGGACAAAAATTATGGCATCCAGGTTTTAACTAATGCCCTAGTATATCTAGATACCATAACAATTTTTAATGTATCAATTACACTATTTCTGAAAGCTTTGCTTTCATTCTAGACAAGCTTCACCTTTTACTTTTCACATACCTTTATGATGAATAAGATAACAATAATAACTTCATAAAGCCTTACTAATTTATGGAGTCTTTTTAAAGAAAGGTTAATGTACATGTAGTCAACTTTTGAACTAAAATATTGTTTGTTCTCCACAACCAGTCATAGATCAGTGAGCACATACATACAGTAAACCAACAGCTCCCTGGTGTACCACTGCAGCTTCTCCAAGGAATACTTCCATTCACATGTACACTAAAGCATTTTTCACTGCATTCCACTGAGAAAACTACCTACCAAATTCTTGTCAAAAGAATTTTGCTAAAAGATCTATAAATTCTAAATAAGCTAGTTGTAGTTGTGATACAAAGGAATGTTGGTATGTACAGTACACTTAGGGCACAGGTACATAATCTTCACATAACTGACTGGTAAAAGTGAAGTGTCTTTTTGGCAGTAAGGATGGGTAAAAGTGAAGTGTCTTTTTGGCAGCAAGGATGGGTAAAAGTGAAGTGTCTTTTTGGCAATAAGGATGGGTAAAAGTGAAGTGTTCTTTTGACAGTAAGGATGGGTAAAAGTGAAGTGTCTTTTTGGCAGTAAGGATGGGTAAAAGTAAAGTGTCTTTTTGGCAGTAAGGATGGGTAAAAGTGAAGTGTCTTTTTGGCAGTAAGGATGGGTAAAAGTGAAGTGTCTTTTTGGCAGTAAGGATGGGTAAAAGTGAAGTGTCTTTTTGGCAGCAAGGATGGGTAAAAGTGAAGTGTCTTTTTGGCAGTAAGGATGGGTAAAAGTGAAGTGTTCTTTTGACAGTAAGGATGGGTAAAAGTGAAGTGTCTTTTTGGCAGTAAGGATGGGTAAAAGTAAAGTGTCTTTTTGGCAGTAAGGATGGGTAAAGTGAAGTGTTCTTTTGACAGTAAGGATGTGAGTCTAATACTTGAAACCCTCAATGAACTTCCAAGTTGTTCTGTTCTGGGTTGAGTGGCCATTTGAGAGCAGGTCATACAGTAATTGGTTGGTGGTATACAGGTTTCCAATTGTCCGCAAATAAAGTAGCTGTCATTAGAAGTCTTGGGGGCAGAAAACAGGGTGTAAATTCGGGAGGAGGGAAGGGCTCACAATGATTATCATTAGAAGTGGCCATTTGTCCAGAAAATCATAAGAGCTGTTGATTTGCGATTAATTTACTAAATATTTAATCGCCAAAATTTGCAAGCATTTAACGATTAATCGCAAAGCTGCACCCAAAAATTGGATAAAAAAGAATTTTTTGTGGAATTGGTCCACAAATATACCATGCATTTTCGAACACAAATAGGCCAAGAATTTCACCAGATCCAACTATCTTGTCTTAAAATTACCCGTCAGGCTAAAAAAAAACTACCTGAAAATAAAAATCCTTGGTTTAGATGACATTCAAAAAGGTGTAGAAATAACATTATGAAATAACCATCCTTACGAGGAATGGTTCATCAATCATTCATGGGCTTTGCACAAAGTCCTCCCAAAGCGTGTAATGTATATTTATATTTAAGCTCAGCCAAGAACTAATCTTATTTGCATCACTGAAGAGCAGTTATGTGGCTTAAGCACAAGATGAAGGACCTATTTTGTAGTGTAACAGTAGCTGGTTGCTAACAAGTGAACTGTGAATATACTATGAAGATGCTGTCAGTTAAGAAGGTATAGATTACCCCTGTGTTGTGTATGATGTAACAATAGCTGGATGTTAGTCAATGAATTGTAAAGTCTCTTGGGTTGAATGGTGTGGATTACCCTTGATTTTAAGAAAATTGAGGGTGTCAAGTTGGAGGGGTCTAAAAGGTACACTAAAAAGTATGGAACCAAATATAGTGTTCAGTATAACATAATCTTGCTATATTCTTAGAGTATGTTTTGCCTGCTTGCTATTTGACTACATATTTTTTCAATAAAATATTGTATTGACACCTTATAAAATGTCTCCATTTATTTCACAAAGTAGGGCATCAAATTTGAGGCGAATGACCTATAAGTTACAAATGATTCAATTCTCAAGTTATGGCTGATCAAATTTGTATGACTTTTCATTAATGAAACAAATTCAAGTGAATGTATTGTGCACTTGTCAGTTGTATGACTCACCCCTACTACCCCCAGCAATGTCAGTCAAAGGTGAGTCATTGACATATGAAATAATGACTCACATGTGTGTCATTGTACCAAATTGTCAGTCACCAGAGTGACCCTAGGGTGGGTCAATTTACTTCAGACAAATTGACTTTGTACAGGTGATTGATTTGGGGGTAAGTCCTTTCAGAAAAAATGTCAGTCACCTAGGTGACTGAGGGGTGCAAAAAATGTCAGTCACCTAGGTGACTGAGGGGTGCGTCAATATACATGATTTGTATACCCACTTTAGTGCAATGACTCACTTTGTCCGGGGCTGTAGGGGTGAGTCATACAGTTGACAACTGTATATGGCAGAAAGCTCAGAAATCCATCCAATTTCATTTTATCTCTTTTTGTCTTCTATAAGCAACTACAATGTTTCCTCATACCAATGACCACACCTACCATGCAAACATACTATGCAAGTCATAGGGGTTGCAACATACTATTTATGCATGTAAGTCATAGGGTTGCAACAGAGCAAACACTGAGTTCCTAATGGGTAATATTAACTCTCAGGTACTGTAAACATCCCATGAGATAAAGAGAACAGGGAACAAGTCATCACTGAATAATAAATCAAAGATGTTAACCACAAACCACTTTTCAAATGTTGATTGTGTACAGTACATGCATGACTGGTAACCCACAGGGACTGAGCACACTGGGATATTTTCCGTAGTGTCAGTCAAAATCAATTGTATTTTTTCTAAGCTATGTAGCATGTATGTAAATGACGTAAGTGTATTTTTTAAAGTAAAAAAGCACTGTATATTACAAGGATTACACTGCAACATGTGAAGAGTATCCCACAATTCACCTTATTTCATTTTATGATTCTTTTACACCAGTAGTTGTATCACTGCCATCAGCAATTTGAAATAAATTTTTGCGAAGACACACAAGTTCTCCTGTGACCTAGACCTAGGGGATACATGTGGGAAGACAGACAAGTTCTCCTGTGACCTAGACCTGGGAGATACATGTGGGAAGACAGACAAGTTCTTCTGTGACCTAGACCTAGGGGATACATGTGGGAAGACAGCCAAGTTCTCCTGTCGCCTAGACCTGGGAAGATACATGTGGGAAGACAGACAAGTTCTCCTGTGACTTATACCTGGGAGATACATGTGGGAAGACAGACAAGTTCTCCTGTGACCTAGACCTGGGAGATACATGTGGGAAGACACACAAGTTCTCCTGTGACCTAGGAGATACATATGGGAAGACAGGAAAGTTCTCCTGTGACCTAGACCTGGGAGATACATATGGGAAGACACACAAGTTCTCCTGTGACCTAGACCTGGGAGATACATGTGGGAAGACAGACAAGTTCTCCTGTCGCCTAGACCTGGGAGATACATGTGGGAAGACAGACAAGTTCTCCTGTGACTTATACCTGGGAGATACATGTGGGAAGACAGACAAGTTCTCCTGTGACCTAGACCTGGGAGATAAATGTGGGAAGACACACAAGTTCTCCTGTGACCTAGGAGATACATATGGGAAGACAGACAAGTTCTCCTGTGACCTAGACCTGGGAGATACATATGGGAAGACACACAAGTTCTCCTGTGACCTAGACCTGGGAGATACATGTGGGAAGACAGACAAGTTCTCCTGTGACCTAGACCTAGGAGATACCTATGGGAAAACAGACAAGTTCTCCTGTGACTTAGACCTAGGAGATACCTATGGGAAAACAGACAAGTTCTCCTGTGACTTAGACCTAGGAGATACATATGGGAAGACAGACAAGTTCTCCTGCAACCTAGACCTGGGAGATACCTATGGGAAAACAGACAAGTTCTCCTGTGACTTAGACCTAGGAGATACATATGTGAAAACAGACAAGTTCTCCTGTGACTTAGACCTGGGAGATACATGAGGGAAGACAGACAAGTTCTCCTGTGACCTAGACTTGGAGATACATGTGGGAAGACAGACAAGTTATCCTGTGACTAAAATCTAGGAGATACATATGGGAAGACAGGAAAGTTCTCCTGTGACCTAGACCTGGGAGATACATATGGGAAGACAGACAAGTTCTTCTGTGACCTAGACCTGGGAGATACATGTGGGGAGACACACAAGTTCTCCTGTGACCTAGACCCGGGAGATACATGTGCGAAGACATACAAGTTCTCCTGTGACCTAGACCTGGGAGATACATGTGCGAAGACATACAAGTTCTCCTGTGACCTAGGGATACATGTGAATTATATTGCCACTGAAGTAAAACATCATGCAAGAATGTAAGAAGTTGGCTGGTATTAAAGAAATATTTCATTAATTCATTCTCCCAGTTAAATTAATGGTGTTATCGTGAGCCGCTGCCTAGAGAATTATGATTGGCATTTGTAATGCGCTTTGAATATGCATTTTGTGTAGAAAAGCGTTATATAAGAAACAATATAAATATTATTATTATTATCTAAGGGGTACACTGATTGTTCTCTTTCTAGTATGGGCATTGCATATTGTATATGTTCATTTCCTTTATGCAAGGGGATATTCTGTTTTTGTCTAAAAAGTGTGACTCAAGGTCAGTCTGACCAGATATTTGGGATTTGGGATAACAAATCCCTGGTCTAGCAAAATTATAGACAAATCAAGGAAAAGCAACAGTTCTCCTAAATATTCAAAAAGCAGTATCTTTCTTTGGTTGACACAAAGACCTGCACACACACACAAAAAAAAAAAATCACTACAAAAAAAAATCTTTTCTCCACGCCAAAAATAAATGAAAGAAACTTGATGACAAGAGGAAATACCACAAAATTACACAACTACAATATTTGCTATTGAGTGAAACATTCATAACACGAGATACAACACTGAGAAGTTGCAACCAAGTTACCATGCAATACCAAGCAAATCACAACAAGTGTTAGGAAAAACTCATTCCAAAAGAGACGACTTCAAATTCTACCAACAACCCAATTCTTCAACAACCTCTAATCCCTCTCAAGACATAAATCTGTGTTCCTAAAGAGACTGGCCTATTCTTTACCTGGTACAACCTCTAATCCTTCTCAAGACATAAATCTGTGTTCCTAAAGAGACTGGCCTATTCTTCACCTGGTACAACCACAAACTTAAACCAGGGATGGAGATAATGTCAAATCCCCATTACCGTCATAATTAGACAATACCATGAGATGCCTTGCTGAAAAGAGCACCTTTGGTCGGTTTGGCTAGTGGGGATGGAAAATCAATATTGACTGTTGTATTTGGCGTACTGAGTGGTACAGAACCTAACCTTGGTGATCAATATAATTGAGAGGAGTGACTGATTAAAACATTTGAACATGGGTCTTGTACTTTTGTTCACTTTTGAGATCTAGTATAGGCAGCTTGGGTAAATTAATTTAGTAATGAGCTCCTTGACAAAGGCTACACCTGCTGTGTTGTGAACAATGTTCTGTGCATATCCAGAAACAGGACTACTGTACTCAACAAGAGGCTCAAGGTGTGGCAAGTAAAATGGAAGGGTTAACAGTAAGAAACTGCTCTTGTGCTTAAGTACATGGGCCTGTGTGTTTCCACAGTGTGGAAAAGGTTTTGTGGTTTCCAGGCTTATTTTTATGCTGATCAATTTTGCAATAACTGTTATGTCATTGCATATCATAAACTATTTGACATGACATCAATAATTGAGATATTGTGTTTACAAGCACAATGCATATTAATGAAATTCAATGTTGTTATAAAATGAATGCATGTAAGCTAGTTAAGATCATAATTCTACAAAATATGAAACAAAACAGACAATGTGATTGTTAAAGAGGAAAAATCGTCATATGTGCACAATATTTAAATTTTCTTTCAATTTTTTGATTGGTTGAAATTTTGCTGTGCGATTCGTTGTCTCACATTGCAAGGTATATAGTTATTTAATTGCTTTGAAGGTCATTGCACGATTTAGCCCAGCTGGTTACCATGATCAGAAACATTTTTTTTTCTTCAAATCTACAGTAGTGACTGCGAGCCCTGGTAAAATCGCTTTATTTGCGACTTTTGCTTTCATCTTCTTCTTCTTTTTTTTCTCAGTAATTTTCATTTGGTGACTATTATTGTAGTATTATAATACTAATATTTCACTTTCGCTTTCTGACAAAAACGCATTAGAAAAAAAAAAAAAAAAGTTTCTCCTCACAGTAACGTAATGCGCTGTGTATGTAATTTGGCACATACAACGTACATGCTAGTGTCTGGCTGTACTGTGGTACAAACAGACAGTGGATCGGATCTTGCGTCCACAACCGGAAGTGACATCAAATTATCGCATCCCCAATTTTACCGTCTTTTAATGAGACGAGCCTCCCTCTTTAAAATATCAACAGTTCAATATTTTTACTTTAAGCCCTGCCTACTCATTAATATTAATGACATCACCACCAAAAACAATAGGGCAAATGTACAGATCATGGGCTATCTGTGTACTGCACATGACATGAATTCATTTTGTCCTTTTTGAGAGACAATGTTTAGGCCATTTTAGCAAAACCATATTAAGCCCCACCTACTACACATATTAATGAAATTCAATGTTTCAATTAAATGAATACATAGACACTAGCTAACAACACAATTTTGCTGAATATGAAACAAATCGGACAAGTGATTGTTAAAATATGAGCATTTTAAGATTTCACATTAAGTCCCACCTTCTAAATAATATGCATGACATCACCACCAAAAACAATAGAGAACATTTAAAGATCATGGGATATCTGTGTACCAAATGACATGAATCGAATGTACTGTTCTTAAGGTACCATGCTTACAAGCTCTTTTCAACAAAATCATATTAAGCCCTGCCCACTCTGCATATTAATGAAATATAAATGAAATAATTTTGTATATGAATATATATATATACATATATATATATATATATATATATATATATATTTATATATATATATATATATATATATATTTATATATATATATATATATATACAGAATGCGTTATAATTTTTGCCTGGCTATTTTTTGACAAGCCCTTGAAGTACAGATATATATACATATATTTATATATATATATATATATAATATATATATATATATACAGAGCGTTATAATTTTTGTCAATTTGCCCTTGAAGTACAGCGTATTTTGTGAATTTGCCGTCGTATGTACAGGCCATTACGTAATGTACAGGGCATTGCACGCTAGCAAAACAAGAAAGAAATTGTTAACACACACACTTAAGTAGGCCTGCCTCGCTAAAGTGAATGAAAATTGCGCTTAAAATACCAAAAACATTTGAAAATCGGACTATTATTATCATGAAAATATTAAGGAAAAGTTCATACCCAATCCTTGCATAATGTTGATTGCTGAGTCACGAAATTTGGGTTAACAATCCCAAAATAAACTAAAAAATACTTTTGTTTTTGTATCCAAACTTTCTCAAGGTTTTAGTAAACTTTGACCTATTGTCAACGATAATATACTATTCAGAACTTGAACACGCCTACTTCCTTACAGTATTGTAACTTGACTTGCATTGTGATCACTTCACACATACACAATCAACACAATACAGGAGGAAAGTTGAATCCTAGCTAATATAACGTTGACAGTTGACAGCCTGCATATAAAAGAACATTACAACTTTCAAATACACTGTACAGTGTATGTACATCATGCATAGGGCCTATGTACTAGCCTACATGTGTTTATGTACAGTACTACGAGCATTTTGAATCATTCGGCTCTTAGTCTCGTAGTTGTGTCATTTTTCTTTTATATATGAGTAATTCAAAATCATTTTTGTGTGAAATAAAACTTTGAATCGCACCACATAGGTAAGATGTTCATGATTTTTATCTATCTTAATGAAAGACTCTGGCGTAAAATACCACATGCTATATCTAAATCTTACAACGCAGGTACAACCTGTGTCGTAAGATATTTCAGCCATGGCGTAATATACGACAAATTTGTCGTTAACGCGATATATATATATATATGTATATGTATATATAATATATATATATATATACATATATACACACACACTAACTAGCAACATAATTACACTAAATATGAAACAAAGCAGACATGCAATTGTAAAAATATTAACATTACAATACATTTAAAATAATCCTCGCCTACTGATTAATATGCATAACATCGGCAATAGAAACAATAGGGCACATCTACGGGCCATGGGCTATCTGTGTACCACAAATGACATGAATCCGGAGTATCCTTCTTGAGATATCGCACTTACGAGCTTGCTGTCACAGACACACATACACACCCACACATGCATACATACACACACCAGCATGACTGCATATGTTCCGTACGTTATTAGCATCGGAACCAAAAATGTTTGTTTGGGGTAATCCTGCCTACCCAACAAAATTGCTACCTCCACTCAAATAAGTTTTTCATATTTCATTTGAACTTGGGTTTGGTTTGGTTTGTTGATGTTTAACGGCACCACAATGATCAAATGTGCCAAGCCAAGAGGTTATTAAAAATCTAAGGTGCAAGACTTAGGACAGAGAGGAAAGGAATGGAAGAGGGAAAGGAAGGAGAGAAAAATAGAATAAATATCTGTACTAATAGCACTTAAGTGTACAACAGAAATGCTTGAATTTGCAAGCCACCCCCCTCTTCCAAAAAAAATATGCCTACCTACACACCCACTTTTTCAGAACAGGGGTAGAAATCTAAATTTTTTGCTACTGTTGGAACAGTACCTTCTGAAATACTACTGTTCCGAATAAAATTTCACTGTTTCAACTTTTTTGCTGATAACAGGACAAATTCTTTTCTTTAAAATGGGCTACTTTATTGGTTGATATGTGCAAATATGTATGCCGGTTATAACTTAATAGTATTTCCATGATGTATCATCCAGTTGTGTACATTTGTTCATGTACAAGCAGCCATGCACATGTGTACTCATAATTCAACACTTGTGCTGAGGATTGTAGGCAAGGTGGGAAAAGCTTTATCTTACTGGAAGAAATCATTTTCATGACAATCTAGTTTTGACAACATAATTTTCTTTGAGCAGAAATCAAGTTAGTGATCATTGATGCCAATGCTTGTGAAGAGAACATTCTTCCACCAGAACAGTGATGTTTGAAAATTCACTGTTCCTACATAAAAATAAAAAAGCACTGTTCTTGGAACAGCAAACAGTTGGGTAATTAGACCCTTGAACAAGATGGGTTAATGAACAGCAGAACAGTGGGTAATTAGACCCTTGAACAAGATGGGTTAATGAACAGCAAAACAGTGGGTAATTAGACCCTTGAACAAGATGGGTTAATGAACAGCAGAACAGTGGGTAATTAGACCCTTGAACAAGATGGGTTAATGAACAGCAAAACAGTGGGTAATTAGACCCTTGAACAAGATAAGTTAATGAACAGCAGAACAGTGGGTAATTCGACCCTTGAACAAGATGGTTAATGCCAATGCTTGTGAAGAGAACACTGTTCCACTAGAACAGTGATATAAATTCACTGTTCCTACATAAAAAGCACTATTCTCGCAGCAGCAGAACAGTGGGTAATAAGACCCTTGAACAAGATGGGTTAATGCCAAAGCTTGTGAAGAGAACACTCTTCCACTAGAACAGGGATATAAAATTTACTGTTCCTACATAAAAAGCACTGTTCCTACATAAAAAGCACTGTTCTCGAAGCAGCAGAACAGTGGGTAATTAGACCCTTGAACAAGATGGTTAATGCCAAAGCTTGTGAAGAGAACACTCTTCCACTAGAACAGGGATATAAAATTCACTGCTCCTACATAAAAAGCACTGTTCTCGGAGCAGCAGAACAGTGGGTAATTCGACCCTTGAATAAGATGGGTTAATGCCAAAGCTTGTGAAGAGAACACTGTTCCACTAGAACAGGGATATAAAATTCACTATTCCTACATAAAAAGCACTGTTCTCGCAGCAGCAGAACAGTGGGTAATTCGACCCCAAACAAATGGGTTTATACTCCATCCAACTTGAAAACTCAATGTACAGAAATCTAATCTTAACTTTCAGTCATTGTTCTCCTGCAGTATCACAGTTCTTTGTCACAGAAAAATTTCTATGGGTGTCCGTCCATAGACCGGTACATTGTATCATCCCAACCAACCACTTTATCAATCTTAACCGCCATGTTTGAACATCTGCCACTCATTCTTAACAACAATAATCAATTAAAAAACCATTGCATGAAACCCAGTACCTCCGCACATGTCCCACAACCATTTCAAAGAATTTCCGACAAACTCAACCCCTTTGTATATTTTTCTTTGTATGTTTTACTACATTAATGTAGTGTGCATTTGACAAATTTAAATTGTATAGGCTTGATGTTTTGTAAATGTTTTCAACTGCCTCTACCTTATGGGTGATATGATTCCCAGTAGTGTGCAAATACTTCAATTTCTGTGTTTTTCTTTGGGCTAAATACTCAGAATGAGCACCTAATCTGTAAATGATGAAAAACAGAAGGAAGAATACCTTTGAAATTTAGCCGCTTAACAGCTTTTTTTTAGTTTTCAGTCCTGCACATGCAAGAATATTTATGCCAATGTGTACACACTGACACATATTAACCATTCCTTAATTTTGTGCAGTACAGGTTATCTACTGTTTTTAATCCTGTTAAAGGAAAAGTGACCAGCATGTACCCAACTCAGCCTTCAATGGCTGCATTAATTTTAATAAAAAAATAATTCAAAAAACTTTTATCGCATTGACTTAATATCAGGCAAGACCTACACATCTTTTTTATAACTACTGTACTGTAAGTGTCATTACCCTCAAAATAATTTTATTTCAACTTCCAAGTGCAGAGTAATACAGTATGTTTCATCAACTTTTGCATGTGCGCAAAGCACAAAACAAAACAACAGAACCACAAAATGCACTCATTTTGTACTTTTCTGTAGTAGAATCGCCACATAACCAGAAGAGTTGGCCACTAATTTGAAACTGACCATCCACCAGGAAAGGGTCACCTCACTTTTTGTGTTTTATTCAGAACAGGTGATTCACCTAACTTTAAGAATGCAAAACAAACTTTACTTTGTCATTATGTGGTCAGCCAGTCACCTCAAATAAAATTTGTTGCACTAAACTACTGATCAATGAATGAAAATACAATAGAACTGTGACAAACAAACTAGTTTTACATTGACAGAAAGAGCAAAATACTGAGAAATGGTACAAATGATTGGAAGGGGTGAATAAAACTTGGCATACATGAGTGAAAACAACAGCAGAAAGGGGACCTTGGTTTTTTTATTTTATCCATCTAACCATGTAGTAATTTCTAAAGCAGTCATAACCACAGTGACTAATTCATTGGGATATACTACAGTATAAAGTATGTGCTTGAACTGGCAGTTTATACTCTATTTTCGATTGCCTTGTTACTTGCAACACAGAACTACATTTAGAAATTTTGTATTTTTTGACATTTTAATCTGAAGATGTTGTTTTTTTGCATTTTTAATTTTCCTGCCTAGCAAGTGCTTGAGTTTGAAATCTACAATAACCTTACAATATCTGTATTGCAAACTAAACTTATTGACATGTGGATATTTGATTATACTGAAGACCGCTGTCAATCTTTACATGACTGAACCTTAAAGATATTATTAAATCATTTGATCACTATGTTTGATGTCACAAAAACCTATATTATCTAATACACTAGCCAACTCAAAACATCTTTCAACTGATACATTAATATTCCACTTCAGTGGCTTCACACATCATGTAAACATCAGATAGATAATCATTCATTCATGTCACCAAGACAAACAAACATTCAACTCAAAATGTTGTCAAAATAAATGATAACACTTTCCATTAAAATACTTGTTGACAATCTACTTATACCCTTTGAGGCATGATAACTGAATCTGTGTCAACAAAAAAAACCAAAGGACTATTTTTCTTGTTTATATTAAGGTGATGTTTTTGTTTTCATTATGTTTTTGTATTTCAAGACAAATCCACATTAAACTTGAAATGTTGTATTGCAACCTCAACTAACTGACTGGTGGCCATTTTCCCCTTAGCTTTTGATCACTTATGCATATTGAAGGCACGACTCAATCTTCACATGACAGAGCCTTAAAGATCTTATTGAATCATTTGATCACTATGTACAGTATATCACAAAAACCTATATCACAATCATCACGTAATAATCTCAACTCATCTTTCAATCATACATTAATATTCCACTTCGGAAGTAATTTCACACATCATGTAAACATGAGATAAATAATCTCTCAATTATGACACCATTACAAACATTCAACAAAAATGTTGTCAAATGTCAAGATAAATGAAAACTACTTGTGAAGATTAAAATACTCATTGACAATCTAATTATACACTTGAAGGTACTGTAGAATCTGAATCTGAGTTAAAAAAACACAAGCTTAAATGATAGGCATCATGGCATGAGTGCTCCTAGGCTGATAGTAACGGCTGTGTATGAAACACGTTTATTTTTGTAGTTTCCCCAAAAATAAATATTGATCTCTTTCTAAAAATGATAAAACTTTACATTTAAATATCATATGGGGAGATTCTGTACTATCTATCATACTGTGCATACAGCAAAGAAATAAAAGGCTATTGTTATTAAGAAATTACATTCAATTTAATTTACCTGTGCCCATTTCATTGCTAGATCCAGTCCTGTTACATTTGAAACTAAAAGGCATGATAAAGTAAGAGTGGCACCCCATATCCATTGGCCATCAATCAAAATAATACATTTTATTATGTTTTATTTCTCTTTTACTTTCAACAGAAATACTTTTTGAAAGTGGCAGAAATTAATTACTATCAATTTATCTCTTATAAATCAATTGAATGCTCATCTTTTACCAACAAACACAGTACCAAGCTTCTAAATACGCATCATGGGTATACATCGTACTGTAAATGGGTAGGTCCAAAACAAAGAACTCCAAAACGAGAACGAAGAACAAAGAATTTTAAAATATATTCTGATGACCCAGGAAATACACTTTTTTGGTCAGTTCTTGACTCTATTTACGTTTACTCCTGTACAGATAATCCGACAATATCAGGTAATATTGACACAGCTTCTCCTTTCACAAAAGCTCTCCAAAAGGAAGAACTCCAAAAGGAAGAACAACAAAGAACTCCAAAACAAAGAACTCCAAAACAAAGAACTCCAAAACAAGAACAAAGAATTTTTAAATACATTCTGATGGCCGAGAAGGCATTTTTTGGGGTCGAAATTTGGCAGAGCCGTAAAGTAACCTTATGTAGCCTCAATCTTCCTTTGGGAGACTGCTGGGCCCAATTGTAGTTGTATGGCCTATGGCTGGCCTCAACTTCCCTTTGGGAAGCTTCTGCGCTCGTTTTAACCGCCTGTGGCCTACCGATCCAGGATCGGTTGATCAGCAGGCCAGCCCACCCTGCCGGCTAGTTCCTGTTCATACTTCTTAGAATCTGAACATGCCTGCATGCCAAATATCCTCCAATAATGATAAGCATTTTTTATTCACATACTATTATATTTCTAATAATTATGCTATTTCAAACACTCAGAATTTTGCATGGGGCTACCTCAAAGTGTGTATGCATGCTACACTGCTCTTGCAAGGTGCCTTTTGAGCGCCGTAATTAGGGTCTTCTCTAAACTGCTAAATGGGAGGGGGGAGGGGGCAGAACTGTCAAATTGTACTTTTAAATTAAACGTTTAAATCGTCGTTCCTTATTGGAAAGTTTCATCACTTTTCAGGAAATTACATTCACACCCGACATAAAAAAAAAAATAGATTTTCTGTCTGTCTGTGAAAATCTTTGTTTGTTTGGGTTTTTTTCAGCAGAATATATTTAAAGTCTTCATTCTTCCTTTTGGAGTTCTTCGTTTTGGATATTTTCAAATCATCAAACGGAGGGCTTTTGTGAAAGGAGAAGCTGGAAAGCTGTGCTAATATTGTCGGAGTTATACTGTACACGAGTAAACGAAAATAGGGTCAAGAACTGACCAAAAAAGATTATTTCCCGACCATTACAATATATTTTTAATTCTTTATTCTTCATTTTAGAGTTCTCCGTTTTGGAGATTTTCTAAATCTTCGTTTTGGAGTTCTTCCTTTTGGACCTACCCTACTGTAAATCGCAGTCTTCTAATAACAAAGCAGGAAGAAAAGTGCCATGTGTAAAAAAAAATCCTATATGTACTGCATGCATACACCTATTTTGGAAATATGAGTTTGTAAATTCATCAAATCCTTTCACTTTCAAGAAAATAATCAAATGATGAAACATGAATCTACTATTATCATTTTTCCCCTCATGTGGTTTTATTAGTTGATGACATAAAATGTACAAACTTTACATCAATTTTTTTAATATATCTGAAAACAACATTAACATTCTTTCAAATCTACCAAACACCCCCAGGGACCCACCAAACACCCCACAGGGACCAGCAAGTTCCCTCTTTACAAAGGATTTTTTTTATTTTGTGAATCATCACTACCATATGTTAATAATTATTTGATTTAATATTCTTTCCTTTTAAAGTATTCTCCTTCAGGGCTACATTTCGTAAATTTGTTCAAGTTTTCCTTTCAAATCAGTGTCTGTCTTCAGCTCACACTTAAAGGGGTATTAGACCAAAACAAGAAGAAATGGAAAAATATGTCTCACAATTGTCTGGGCACTAGTTAGGTTTGTCAAGTTTGCTTTTAACACTATACTATACATGTCGTGCAATCTAGTCTAGAGTAAACTAGTAGGCATCAGTAACTGTATCTTATTTATATCTATCTGCCAAAATAGAAGAGTGGATAGATTATAATATTGTGTTTTATTTCAAGCCAAGATCAAAGTTATGATGAATTCAATTCCAGGTCCACTGCTTTCACTGCTAGTACTTATCATACTTTTAGTGTAAGCACTTAAGTATGCTTACCAGTAAACGGCTAGTTCCATGTATTTGGTAAAAAACATATAAACAGCAATAGGGCACAGGTGCACACAACTAATGTATGAGAACCGACTCACTTTTAAACATAAATTACCATAAAACCATGTCCGCTATATTTTTACTACCTGAGAGAAGCCAAGTAGTTGATTACTATTTCAACTTCAATAATTTGAATTACACATCCTGTTCAATAGCACAAGTGTGCTGCACAACACATTATGCCACAGAATCAGACATTTTGATTACAAGTTTCACACTTGATTCCCGAGCAGTCTTGTGCTTCCAAAATTTAGGGCATAATGCTCCTTTAAATAAATGGTCCTCATTTTAAGGCATAATGCTCCTTTAAATAAATGGTCCTCATTTTAAGGCATAATGCTCCTTTAAATAAATGGTCCTCATTTTAAGGCATAATGCTCCTTTAAATAAATGGTCCTCATTTTAAGGCATAATGCTCCTTTAAATAAATCGTCCTCACACTTTCTGACATCAAAAATAACTGTCAGATAATTAACTTACATGGCAATACTGAATCGATACAATAAGATATAAATTTCCCATGTGCACAAATCAGAATGCATCTCACGTGAAGTCAACAAATTACCAACTTAGACTCATATCGTTCATATTCATACTAACCCTCTTTTTCTGCAGCTTTTTAATGTTCATAGTGGGTGGACAAGTGCGGACACAAATAGGTGAGATATTAATTACCACAGGGATTTAAATAACTGAATATTTTTTACAAAAGAAGGATTGTAAGAATTTATTGGATGAATCTATCAAATTTGTTCACAGGAATCAAATACACACTGCATATTTTTTAGTTCTGGCAGCTTCTTGTACTGCTTTGAACTCCCCCAAACTCATAAGGACTAATTCATAGTGTGGTTTTTTAAAGGAGCTAAGCAACTGCCAACACAGAAATGTGACCTAAAATTATACAAGAAAACCCTCATTTCTGCATAAATCTCATTTCCTACCCCATTTCATTTGGCAAAGATAAGACAAAGTTATTTTTACAGTTGTAAATGGAATGGAAATTACAGTTGCTGATATAATCAACAAAAGCGAATCAGCAATTGGGCTCATAATAGGAAAAACATTGAACACATCAATCTTGGAGCTTTAATCAGCTTCAACTTATGAACAAAATAAGAGCTTTTTATTATTTCACAAATTTTCATTTGATACTGTAGACTGTTTCGATCGGAATTTGATGCTTCTTCGCGAACACATATACAGTAGATTTGTGAGGGGCATTATCTACATGGACAAAGAACATAACTTAGGGACAAAGAACACAACTTAGTACTAGACCTACTTACTAAACATTCGGTTGGTATTTACAGGTAACTGCTGTAAATATTTCAACTCATTTAATTAAACCAGGGATACTGTTACATCCCTGATTAATGCACTTGTCAATTGCGTGACTCACCCCTACAATTATGGACAAGGTGAGTCATTGTACCAAAGTGGATGGACAAAACATGTACACTGATGCGCCCCTCAGTCATTTACTGTAGGTGACTGACATTTTTTGTGAAATGACTTACCTCAAATCAATCACCTATGTACAAAGTCAATGGGTCTGAGGTACATTGACCCACCCCAGAGTCACTCTAGTGACTGAAAATTTGGTACAATGATGCACATGTGAGTCACTAATTCATATGTCAATGACTCACCCTGGACTGACATTGCCAGGGGTAGTAGGGGTGAGTCATACAACTGACAAGAGCATAAACCTAACAACCCACTAAATATTCATTACTGCTGTTGATTCGAGATTAATTTCCTTTACGTTTAATCGCCAAAATTTGCAAGCGCTAAACAATTAATCACAACCAAGCTTCACCCCAAAATAACTTTTTTGTTTTGTGGAACTAATCCGGTTCCCACACAAACATACCATGCATTTTCGGACCACAAATAGGCCAAGAATCTCACAGAATCCAAATATCATGTCTTAAAATTACCTGTTAGGCTAATAAAACTACCTGAAAATAAGGTCATCCTTAAAAAATAATTGGTTTGGAGTAACCCGACCATCCCATTAAAAATACCCCCGACTCAATTTTTTTTTTTTAATTGCATCCGACTTGCGATTGCGACCATAACAGCCATGCTGACTGAAAAGTTTTTATTTCAATCAGTACATTAAACAAAAAAATTCAGAAATCATAAAACAACAGTACCATTAATTCTTACCTTCAAAACATTTAACAGCACTCAATATTCAATCAAGTATATCAATTTGGGTAAACATATTTGAAATTTATACTTCGAAAGAATAACTTTTCAAAAGAACAATTTTTGAAGGATGCCCTAAAGATCCTTGCTTTAGATAACACTAACAAAGGTGTAGAAAAAAGTTATTCATCAGAAATGTTGCCGATTCCTGGCAGTCTAAAGTTCCACCTGGTCTTTCAGAAAGTAATGTATGGACAGACCGTACCCCAGTACAGCATTGGCAAAGGCCTGTAAAATCAGTTTTTAGTTCTTAAAGTTTTCAGTTGAATTTAGTTGTGGCCATGATCATGCAGTAGAAAGATATAAACAATCGATAATAAAGGAAATGAGGGATTTGCTTAATTCTAATACCGATTCATGTATCTTAAGCATAGTGTGGTTTGTTTTTAGTGTATAACTCAAACCTTTTAGGTGAATTTTTGAGTTTTTACGACGTTTTTTTCAGTGTTGCTAATTTTCACTGTAAACTAGGGCACCTATATAGTATTTTCACAATTAATCGCTTCAAAGTTTTACTAAACGTTTTAGAAGTGTTGCGAGCGAAAACAGCACTAATATTCACATCAATAATGGTGGGATGTGTGCTTCATTCAATGGGATTACTACTGTACCATAGACCTCAAAACAAAATGACTTTTACACCAACAATGGTTTACATGAATACATTAAGACTATTTCTGGGGAGTGTCATATAGTAAAACACTAATATGCCAACATCTGTTCTTTGATCCCTAAAGACCATCATCTTTCGACATTTGTCTCCAGTTTGATCAATATTCCAAATTTATGAGCACTGAAATATACCTGCAGGAAACTAGAACAAATTGGGTTTCAAGCCTTTATCACCTTATGCATATTTTCTTTTTATGATGGACATGTTTATAAACAATGACATACATTTATGACTTTCTCATCTCATCATCTTAGTGTACTTGGCTGCCATAATATTTACAATACACCTTACACAGTGTTTCCAAATTAAAAACATAATGTGCAGGTATAGATTCTTAGCATAAGAGATGAAAAGTTGGAAGATTATTAGCATGTCAAATCAAAACCACCTCACAACCAGCACCACCAGAAAAAAACAAAACCATAAATTCAAATAGGTTCATCAGTTCAGCCATTTCGAGATCAATCACCATGTGTGACCTTTGATCCCGATCTTACATATATATAGATCAATTCTGTTGACTCACATGGTACAAGGGAGCAGCCTAAGCAATGTGGAATTTCTGAGTGGGTGCTGGATTTGTTCAAGAGGATTACTCAACCTACAGCAAATACTGAATCATGACAGAAGAATAAGAACTTTGTTTCATCTCTGATCTTGTTTTCCACAATTGCATAGAACATGATTTACAACATACATATGTATGTACATGTATATGTGTACCTCGACTGAAAAATTACAACCATGTACCCTCCACCCATGGGTCATTACAACCATGTACCCTCTACCCATGGGTCATTATAACCATGTACCCTCCACCCATGGGTCATTACAACCATGTACCCTCCACCCATGGGTCATTATAACCATGTACCATGTATCCTCCACCCATGGGTCATTACAACCATGTACCCTCCACCCATGGGTCATTACAACCATGTACCCTCCACCCATGGGTCATTACAACCATGTACCCTCCACCCATGGGTCATTACAACCATGTACCCTCCACCCATGGGTCATTACAACCATGTACCCTCTACCCATGGGTCATTACAACCATGTACCCTCCACCCATGGGTCATTACAACCATGTACCCTCCACCCATGGGTCATTACAACCATGTACCCTCTACCCATGGGTCATTACAACCATGTACCCTCTACCCATGGGTCATTACAACCATGTACCCTCCACCCATGGGTCATTACAACCATGTACCCTCTACCCATGGGTCATTACAACCATGTACCCTCCACCCATGGGTCATTACAACCATGTACCCTCCACCCATGGGTCATTACAACCATGTACCCTCTACCCACGGGTCATTACAACCATGTACCCTCCACCCATGGGTCATTACAACCATGTACCCTCTACCCATGGGTCATTACAACCATGTACCCTCCACCCATGGGTCATTACAACCATGTACACCTCCCACAGAACCTTCAAAGCACCCATGGGATAAGCTCAAACAGACTAAGCCAAACTGGGATAGTGAACATCAAACAGCTTAGCAAAATCTGCTGGCATAAAAGATTGTTTGATAATATTGCTGATATATGAGATCCACAATGTAATAAAGCAGGCAATTTATCCAAGAGAAAAGACAAAAGGTGGGTTAGTTCAAGGTGTTCACTCAACTGATTACAGTGTAAAGGAATCTGACAATTTTGAAGGCACACTTAACCAGAGCATCATCCTAATGCATGCAGCACAGTAGCTCTCACGCGATGTTTCATATGAGGTATTATCAGTATTATCTTCCGGCAGTTTAATCAATAGCACTAATGCACCACACCTTCCTTGCTATTTTGACAGAATGGTTCAAAACAACAAAGCGATGGTTCTTAACGAAACCACAGTTTGCAGCCCCACTTAAATCATATATCCAATGGATAGATTGTAAAATTAAGTTTATCTTAAAATTTGCAACGACAGAGTTGTCAGTGATCTACATTTTGGGTATGATGTACATGTAAATACATGTTTAATGGAAGCATAGCTAAGATAGAAACATATACCGTAGTACTAGAACCCTTTGGTAGGAAAACATTCTGATTAGAATTCAGTCAATTTATATAAACAAGGAAAGATTTCCCCTTCCTAAATTACAAATCTGAATCAAAAATTAATAATTTGTCCCAAAACATATTTTTTAAGCATTCTTGCATCAATTTAGTAAAAAAATATTTGCTAATTGTATATTTAAAACTACTGTTTTTCTTAGGTTTTTTGTTACTGTAGCTATTAAAGTAACCAATAACTGCCGCATATATTGCACATCCATCACTAAGGTAATGTAGCTTTAATTCATAACAAGTGCATGTACACTGTCAGTTTCCTACAGTATATGTTATCGTCATCATGCACTAAATGAACAGGTGCGACAAGTCTGCAGCCACAACATTTAGTACTGTTCTCCACAAAAACATATTTGTATAACAGCATTTCAAGGTTTATTTTCTTTTAACTTTTATCACAACTTAATGTTTAAGGTATTGAAGTATTTCAAGGTTCCGTGTCTAGACAAACACGGAACTTCTGAGTGGATAATTTAGTAGAGCATGGAGATACTAATGGTAGGAGCAGCAAAGAACCACTTCTTTGTGAAAATTGAAGCTTCATAGGGGGGTTTCATGTAGTGAAGAAGTTGATTCATTGCTTTCTGTTTCAAGTATTTTGCATTGCAGAAGTTCTGAAAGTTACAGTACCCCAAAAGTAGTACCTTCTTGGTTAAGTCTGTGAGGGACAAGCAATAAGAATCAAAATCTGATTTTCTGTGACACGATATGAGGCTCAAAAAGTATGGAATAGTTTATATTGGGTCAACTTCACAAATGCCAACCAGTGTGTTTAATAGTTTTACGTACTTGACAATCTAAGTGTTAAAACTAACATTTTAATTACTTCAGTACCAGTACCTGTCAAAAGTTTTCTTTAAAGGATAAGTGCAGTGGTCAAGCATGTCCATCTTATGTGAAAGAGGACTTCAAAAGAAACAAAATGGTAAAGAACACATTCAAAAATCCTATTCCATTAAGGAGATATTCAAGTTTAAAGCTCTTGTCTTACTTATCTGTGTTGAAATGACTGGTGTATTAAAGTCTACTATGGAAAGTTGGTGTCCTCATCCTCACATTCTTAGCAATTGTTAATGTATTTCAAAGAAAGTTTATTTGATTTTTTTACTATTTAAATTATTTTTCCTTGAACTTTCTTCAGTCGGAACATTGGAATACCCTTACTAGCTAGATTCAGTTTTACTACTTTTCTGACATATCCCATTGTTTTTAAGCTTAAAAATCGCAGGACAAAATATGATAGAATACATAATGACTTTGAGGAATCTGAGGCTATGACATCATAACTAGTCTTGATTTCAGTCGTTGTTACACAAATGATACCAAACTTTAAACTTCAATATCTCTTTAACGGAATAAGATTTTGTAATGGTTTCTATACTATTTTGTTTCTTTTGAAGTCCTTATTAATATAACATACATTTGCTTGACCACTGAACTTATCCTTTAAATTTACAACTCCTACTTTCATGAAATTACTGAAAACTGTCAGCTCATTCAGAAATACATGTACCTGATAACAGGGAGTTGGATTAATAATGAATAAACTGCCTATTTGAATTTGTTGTTTTGAAACGGGTTACAGGAAATGAATATCAGTTTTCACAATAAGAAAGCTGCAAAGGTTTAGCTGACTTGCCACAATTGGTCAGCAAAAGATCATATAAATAAACAAAGTGCAACATAACCCAATAATGAACTGCCATAATAACTCTCGAATATAAAAACATCCTGGATCAATTTATTTTGAAACCAAAGGTATAATGCTTCAGAACAATTTTCTACTAGGCAGTGAGTGAGTGAGTGACCTTGCCACCTATTATTTATTTTAGGATTGCTGTGAGGAAAATTGCAGAGAGCTGCCATGTGCTTACCCTATAGGGTGGCTCCAACAAAAAACTCTGGTAAGGGTCTACTGGGAAAGCCTAGCTTTGCAAATCCTGGTGTCAACCCAAAATTAGAGAAAATTAATTCATTGTACATGGGTCATTAACCAAGGATCAAAAGGTGATGGGAACAACTTTGGAATCAAAATATTTCCTCACAACACCTTCATAAGTCAGAGGTGCAGTGGCTCAGTAATTTGAATGTCAATTTGTCACTCAGTTTTGAGTTTGATTTCTTGTCACTTAGTTCTTAAGACAACATATTTTTAAGACAAGATGTTCTTGCCAGTTGCCTGAGATATTGCTCTACTACATTATTACATAACCCTTCTGAATGAGAGCTCTCTTAGATAAACAGTGTGCTGGTCATTGTTTTTTAATCGTAGGCACAATAGGTAGGTACTGTAGATAGATTGGACATGTTACATCCCTTCTCAACAGCTAAGGTTATATATCTGTTTTTCCACCCACTAAATATACTGTATTACATATAACCCATTTCCAGATGAGATGTGATGTGAAATAATGATGAATAAATGAAGCAACTGTTGGAGAAAATGCATCATTACCTATCATTTTAGTAGGGGGCTGTTTGATTTTTCACTGACAGAGTAAAGAGATGACACCTTGGCTTCACCATATCACTTTAAATCAATGGGTAAACAACCACATCAATTTAGTACTGCAATAACCTGCAATACTCTGCAATACTCTTGATGAATGTAGCATACACTGTAGAGCTGTGACAATTACATGTGTAAACACAAACAAACGGAAATTCTGCCATTTAAACGTTTAGGCTAATAAACGAAAATGCACAGCCCTAGTAGCATGTTGAATGAGGACGTTCTAACAATGGAACACACTGATGTTTTAGAAAAATCACTATTTATGTGACTGAAAAAATTCGGCGAAAAATGAAAATTGTTTTTCTTGCTAGTAGTAAGGCATACAATTGTTTTTCTTGCTAGTAGTAAGGCATACTACTGTATAACTTAAACCAAGCAGTTTGCATTTATGGCAGCTTCCTAACAATAGTTACTCCAGTCAGAAAAATGTTATTCAGAATGCCTTACAACAGGGTGGGAAAATATTTTACTTTCTGGAACCTTAGAAAGTCTTTTAATCTAATTTGTTTCTTTTATTCTTTCAAACCTGTTCTACCCTTTCCATTCTTTTCTCATCCTTCCCTTTCCCCCCCCCCCCTTCTTCCCCCCTTCCCAACCCCTTTTTAGTTCTTTTTCTGTGATTTTTTCCTCTTTTTTTTCTGGAGACTATACTAAATTTTCTGTCCCTGCCTTACAACTTATATTAAAACTACAGTAACTTTTAAATTATCAACCATCCTTTGGATCTGATTCAAACCACTCCATAAATATTTAAGACTTTTTGTAACTAAGAGAATTTTGTGCTACATGACAGGCATTCAATACTCTTTCCGAGTTCCGTTTGTGATACTGTATGCCTTTGAGTTCTAGAATATGACTCATTAATTTGCATAAATGATAACAAATCACTACTAAAAACAAACTATTACATCCTATTCAATTTCACTTTGTATCCTTCAAATAAAAAGACCACAAAAAAAATATATTGTAGTTAAATATATCAATTTTAATGGAAAGTTCTTCTTTTAGCAAAGTTTACTGCTATGTACATGTATGACAAGTTTACAGCTCAAGTATTATTTTTGTCATGCTTAACCATCAGAAACAGTTGCTGTTCTCATTTTTACTTCCTTACTGCTCATTTTCTGTCATAATATAACTACAAACAGTAAGTCATATTTGGCGGAGAGGAATAAATTAGGGATTATAGAATCAATGAGTTTCTGTTCTCTTTTCTGACATGAAAAATGAAAGTGTGAATGATATGGCCCTTTTGGAAGCAGAAGAGAAAGCATTATTGGTTTTGAAAGATACCTTTTGGGGTGTTAGAAAATATCTGCTACAGATTGATAAGTGCACCAGAAAAAAAATACTGATGATGAACATGGTAAATTGGTATTGGAAGTTTCATGGAAACTATTGACTTAAATCCCTCTGAAACAATAAGTCTTTCACTAAAATCTCCCAAGAAAACATTCATGAGAAGAAAAAAACTTACTTCTCAAACACATACATACAATCTATCAAAGTCTGCATTGGGCCCAAGTGAGAGAAAATCCTTATGCATGCCATATACTGAGCTACTAAGCTTGAGCCTACCATGTTCAAGTCCCAACTATATTAATTGAGGTAAAAAAAAACATTTTTAAGTTAGCATGAATCATTTCAGCTAGTTTCTTTGTAAAGTTAGCATGAAACATTTCAGCTGCTTTCTTTGTAAAGTTAGCATGAAACATTTTAGCTGGTTTCTTTGTAAAGTTAGCATGAAACATTTCAGCTGGTTTCTTTGTAAAGTTAGCATGAAACATTTTAGCTGGTTTCTTTGTAAAGTTAGCATGAATCATTTCAGCTGGTACTTTGTAAAGTTAGCATGAAACATTTCAGCTGCTTTCTTTGCTAAGTTAGCATGAAACAATTCAGCTGGTTTCTTTGTAAAGTTAGCATGAAACATTTCAGCTGGTTTCTTTGTAAGGTTAGCATGAAACATTTCAGCTGGTTTCTTTGTAAAGTTAGCATGAAACATTTTAGCTGGTTTCTTTGTAAAGTTAGCATGAAACATTTCAGCTGGTTTTTTTGTAAAGTTAGCATGAAACATTTTAGCTGCTTTTTTTGCTAAGTTAGCATAAAACATTTCAGCTGGTTTCTTTGTAAAGTTAGCATGAAACATTTCAGCTGGTTTCTTTGTAAATTTAGCATGAAAATTCATAAAAAAGTGATTAAGCTTTTTCTACTTTCTGGGGCCTCATTAAAAATTTGAGCTCTCTGCAATTATCTCCCAAATTGTACGGTGCACAAGATACAATACAAATCTAAAATCTGTTTTCTTTGTCTAAAGAAAGTAATTATCAACCATGTGCATAATATGTAATCAACATGCACAATCCTTTGTATGTTAAACAGAACAATGGTAGGCATGAAAACCAAGAAAAAAATTATGTTAATGAGTCAAACTTTAAGTTTACTTTCAACTGAATGGCACCAGAAACATACTAACAGACAGTCACAAAGTATAATTGTAACTTATTGAAAACAAATGATTTCCTATAATAAAAAAGTTATTGTCAAATTTAAGATGACATCTACAATTACCCCCAAGTTCATTAAAAGGTTCAACATTTATCAGCCAAATATCTTGCACTACTGAAGCGTTCTGCCCAGCAGGATATGTCTCAAGAACTTGAATGTCTTTATAAATGTGTAGCAATGAAGTTTCCGATGTAAAGGAACAAAATTAGCCATTGTAGCATTCAGTAGCAATTTGCTAATGCACCTATCAATTGAATGTCCCAACCCTATACCCCGGACAAGGTGCGCCATTGCACGACCTGCGTCACACAAGTAGTGTCTTCTGACGAACCCCCAAGTCACACAAATGACTAACATCTTGTCTCAAATTGACTGTACCTGCATCACAAAAGTGATGCACACTTTAGTGTAATTGACACACACCACAGAACAGACATCACATTAACATTGACGCACATTTTGAAGTACCAAAAAAAGTATTAACAAATTTTAATAGTCATATTAGTTTGGGCAGAGATAAATTTTATGTCAAAATCTTACAAAAGTAATACAATCTTTAAGAGTATTATCATTGGCCTTCACAAATTGTACATTTAATCACATGCAACAGATTTAGCAAGTGACCCACATGTCAATTTGACCCACCCCTGCATCATTGAAATAACCAACATCTTTGGGGAAATGACTCACCTGACAGTCACATTTATGACTGACATCTTAAGTGAAATGACGTACATTTGAGTCACATTTTATTTTGCAATGACCCACCTTTGAGTCCTCTTGCCAGGGGTATAGGGGGTGGTACATTCAATTGATAGGTGCATAATCAACATGCAACATGATCTCGTTTTGCTTTTCAATTTCTTTTTGATCAGCAATGCCTTCTATGGTATGAATTATAAAACACCTATATTGTAGATATCATTAGCTACTTTTCTTATGCAATTTTCGACAGGAAAAATGTGCTTTGTCAATCATGTATACACCTTTAAATGTTAAGCCAATTAACTTTAACAACAAACTTTATACAAGTAGCAACAAAATAACTTTACAATACTGGGATATAAACATATCACCACTCCTCCACCACTCACATATGTTTGAAACTCGATCTTATGTTTTTATTCATTTTTTTGTTACAGTATCTCTCTCATAAGTGGTTTCTAAGCAATTGAAATACAACTGCAAACATTTTTGAATCAGATATGATCCTCACCTGACCTCAGATAAGATACTGTTCTATTTTTCTCATGGAAAGGATTATAAGTGAAATAATTTACATGGGAGTAGCAGAGATCTACTTAAAGGAGCTGGCAGCCGAAAAGTTTTTGCTAATTTATTTAGATTTTAACCAATGAAGTCGCCATATGTCTGTTGTTCGATACAGAAATCTTCACCCGTCAAACAAATTCAAGTCAATGACAAAAAAATATACAACTTTTGAGTACTCGAGTTAGAATTTAGTACTCAGTATTAGTAGTATTTCATATTTATTAAGTGATATTTCGCACCACTGGGTGCAAGAAAGGTATTTGATTCATTAGGAAGAAATATACCCTCACTTTTTAGCCGCCAGCCCCTTTAAAATGACTCAACAGAAGCTCGGAACTGCAGACGGTGAGGCTCGGAACTGCAGACGGTGGGGCTCGGAACTGCAGACGGTGGGGCTCGGAACTGCAGACGGTGGGGTTGGGAACTGCAGACGGTGGGGCTCGGAACTGCAGATGGTGGGGCTTGGAACTGCAGACGGTGGGGCTTGGAACTGCACACAGTGGGGCTCGGAACTGCACACAGTGGGGCTCGAAACTGCAGACGGTAGGGCACAAAACTGCAGACGGTGGGGCTCAGAACTGCAGACAGTGAGGCTTGGAACTGCAGACAGTGAGGCTTGGAACTACAGACGGTGGGGCTTGGAACTGCAGACAGTGAGGCTCAAGAACTGCAGACAGTGAGGCTTGGAACTGCAGACAGTGAGGCTTGGAACTGCAGACAGTGAGGCTTGGAACTGCAGACAGTGAGGCTTGGTACTGCAGACAGTGAGGCCCAAGAACTGCAGACAGTTAGGCTTGGAACTGCAGACAGTGAGGCCCAAGAACTGCAGAGTGAGGCTTGGCACTGCAGACAGTGAGGCTTGGAACTGCAGACGGTGGGGCTCGGAACTGCAGACAGTGAGGCTCGGAACTGCAAACAGTGAGGCTCAAGAACTGCAGACAGTGAGGCTTGGAACTGCAGACAGTGGGGCTCAAGAACTGCAGACAGTGAGGCCCAAGAACTGCAGACAGTGAGGCTTGGAACTGCAGACAGTGAGGCTTGGAACTGCAGACAGTGAGGCTTAAGAAATGCAGACAGTAAGGCCCAAGAACTGCAGTCAGTGAGGCTTGGAACTGCAGACAGTGAGGCTCAAGAACTGCAGACAGTGAGGCTCGGAACTGCAGACAGTGAGGCTCAAGAACTGCAGACAGTTAGGCCCAAGAACTGCAGAGTGAGGCTTGGCACTGCAGACAGTGAGGCTTGGAACTGCAGACGGTGGGGCTCGAAACTGCAGACAGTGAGGCTCGGAACTGCAAACAGTGAGGCTCAAGAACTGCAGACAGTGAGGCTTGGAACTGCAGACAGTGGGGCTCAAGAATTGCAGACAGTGAGGCCCAAGAACTGCAGACAGTGAGGCTTGGAACTGCAGACAGTGAGGCTTGGAACTGCAGACAGTGAGGCTTAAGAAATGCAGACAGTGAGGCCCAAGAACTGCAGTCAGTGAGGCTTGGAACTGCAGACAGTGAGGCTCAAGAACTGCAGACAGTGAGGCTCGGAACTGCAGACAGTGAGGCTCAAGAACTGCAGACAGTGCAGTGAAACATGCAGAGAGAATGCACCATTGAATGGTAAAATATTTTGTTTTACACATTGCTTAATTTCCAAAAGCATTTATACAGTGCTTCTCATTATCTTTTCAGCATTACAATTGTGCAAACCAAAATTTCTTTGTAATGATGTAAAAATCTTTTAAATAAGTTCAGTACAACAAGCAGAAAGGAAAACGAATTCACTATTGAGTTGTAAAATTGTAATGGGTTACAAATTGCAATTCCAAAAGCATTACTTCACAGTACAGTAACATCACCTTTTCAGTAATAATTGTGTAAACCAGAATTTCTTTGTAATGACCCAAACTTAGGAATTTGTGGCTCATCTGTCATGGGGTACAGACAGGGATGAAACACTTTTTTTTAGTGTACTGTATATGGGCCTACATTATGTAATGTAAACGTCAATTTAGGCCAAACATTAAACAAACTCTAGAAGGTCAATCTGTGGCCAACATCAACAGGGAACTTGCAAAGGGAATTTAGGGCGTACTAGCATAAACACCAGACGGAAGCAACGAAAGAAAATACACAATATTTTTCAACCCTGATTGTGTTATTACAAGACTGTTAAAATTGTTGTTCACTAGGCACTCGAAAATGTTTTGCTTACCAGAAATTTTGTGCTGTAATGCATCATGCTGTTGGAATTTGGATTTTGGGACATAACACCTAAGCACATACCCATAAAATAAACATACTTTCTTTATGTGGAAACAAAGTTCAATAGTTCTTGTGAATATGTAAATATTTGTAACTTTTCAACCTACAATGCTTTTGTACTGTACATGTTGAAGAACAACTTATGTAGTTCAGCAAAGGATGCCACATGAAGTATGTGTTCATTACTACTATGATCTAATATTCACTATATTTAGTGCTCAATATTGTTTTCAATATGTAAAACATATTTAGATGCTTCAAACAACGCCCAAAAAACATACAAAAATCACACAAAACATAAAAAATTACCATTAAATCATCGGTACACAGCTGACTCATCCACAATCCACATTAATCCTACATACTGTAAACATACATTCTATCATCCATGCACTGTATTTGTTACATCAGGGTCCTGCTATTTCTAAATAGCAGGTCCCTGGTTCATACTTCCCTTTCATTTCTAGGTTAAAGTGCCACTGTTACAATAATGTAGGACAAAATCAGTTTTACCATCTAATTTACTCCTTTTTCTCAGACTCTTGCAATACAGAAATCAAATTTGAGGAATAATTATGAAACTTCATTTAACAAGTGCACCATGCAATATTGTGGGCAAAGATTGAAGTTCAACTTCGGTCTACAGCTGATGCTTACTGTACAAAGCATGTACAGATAACGCGAGGAAAGGAGAAACTGTACAATGTATTAAATGTAATGAGCCAATGCAAAAACCCTTATTAAAAATTGTGTTCATAGTTTTCAAGGATAGAAAATACCATCTTACTGAAGGTAACCATACATAGTACAATACACTTATTTTACTGTCAAAAAGCTGTATAATCTATGTCCTGTACAGTGTGACTGTGTGTCCAATATACTGTACTGTACAATCACAACCAATTATGTGCATCTGATTTTAAAATCTATGCTGGTACTGATGTACAGTAATGTCACAGTGAATGCTGCTAGTAAGTGGAAGCACACTGAATTTTCAGTTTACTGTAGTCTGTATGCATCAAAAATGTAATAATGAGAATAACTTTTTATCCTGACAATACAAATTAAGCACAACAAAAAGCATTTGGGTTCATATTTCTGTTTATCTTATGGCAGATGAAAATTAACTTACTGTCACAGTGAGTCAGCACAAGGTGTTTATTCCTTAACATATCTATTACTGTCATTCACAACATTTGTTTACTGTACAACATTTGTTTACTATTACCAGTACATTTTTTCCACAAAATGCATTGTAAAATGGCCATTCCACAATCCAACACACATGCAATAGACTGAAGAATGGCCCTATCAGACCTCTGGTGTCTCCCAGGTATCTGCTAAGGCCATTCTGCAGTCTGTGTCACACACACATACACACAACAAACTAGAGAATTGTCCAAATAAGGTTTATTACAACACAGAGAACAAGTCCTAATATAACAGGTGGTACAAATTTGGTAAAATGAGTTTTCCATAATACAACTTGATTTCGTTATTAAAATAACTGGAAACTGCAAGGTTTATTGATAATGCTTGTTAAATTTCTGTTTTACAAATGAAATTTCTGTCCAAAAATACAAAAATATTTATAAGGTGGCAATCCACTAAGTTGCTGACCTTATTGCCTGTAACAATAATAAGCATTGAATAACGTTTTGTATTTGTAAAATGATCAAATGTTTTCCAGGAAACATGACATGAATTGTATCATTTCATATCAATTACTTGACCTCTGACCTTTAAGAGACATGTTCTATTTTGTGCAGGACACAACCCTGTATCATCTTCCACTATCCCACCAAGTATAAACTTTACATCATTTACAGTTTTCCCAGTTAGCACGACACACAATTTGCTATTTATAAACAATTATTTTACCTCTGATCTTTAAGGTACATACAGTAACCCAACTTGTGTGGCACATAAATTCACATCACCCTACACTTTCCCACCAAAGTTTCAACTTGACAGCTTGTAATATTTTCTCTGTATGCGCAACACAAATATGGTATTCTTAATCAGTTATCTTACCTCTGACCTTTAATGTAAATGGCCCAACTTACACAGGACATAAATTTTACATCACCCTACACCTCCCGCCAAGTTTCAACTTGATAGCTTCTATATTTTCTCTGTACATGCAGCACAAATTTGTTATTTTTAATCATTTATTTGAGCTGACCTTTGACCTTTAGGGTACATGACCGAACTTGTGTGGGCAAAAGTTCACCTCACCCTACACCCTCCCACCAAGTTTCAACATGATAGCTTGTACGGTTTTCTCTGTACACGTGACACAAAATTTGTACACTCACACTCACCCATCCACTCACACACAAAAGTGAGAATACCTTATCTCCATATATACTATATGTTGTGATAAGGTACAGTAATTAAAATTAATAAACTGAGAAAAGAATAATAAACCTAATTCATTAAAATCTATAAAGCAATTGACCACTTTACCATTGATTATGCTTTTCTGAAATAAAATCATTGTATATTCCAAAGTATTTTTTTATGTTAATTAATCACTTCAGCGATTCCATTTTATGGAAAAAGCAAACCCATTTTATTTAATATATGTCATTTTTTAGAGAAAGCTTGGGTACTTCAAAGAGAACTTTATTCATATGATTAGTTGCATAATCTAATTTACCTTAAGTTTGTTAAAAATGTATGTATTATATCTTATAATTTGTTGCTGTAAGCATTGCCATGTTGTAAAGGCCAGTGGCCTATCATGTAAATGAATTGAATTGAATTGATCTAAATTGAATTTGGTAAAATCCTACTAAAGCAGTACAACTTTGGCAAAATGTGTTTCTTGTAATATTACTTTATTCCGTTATAGATCAAGGACAAAGTTATTCAAATGACAAAACAACTGACTTGCAAAACAGTTTACACATCTAGGTCATCCAGCAAAGGTCACTGGCCAATCTATTTATATCACAATCATTACTTTCATTCTTTGCCTTTTTCGCTATCTCAAAAATCATCATCATTAGTCAATTTTTCTCTAACTTTAAAAGTTTGAGAGTGAAACTAGAATAACCAACTACATAAGTAGGTACTGTTCATTGTCCGTTATATTGTTTCACTATAATTTGTTTGATAATTGGGGAAAATATAGCAGTACGTTGTAATTATGTACTGTAAGTGGGTTAGGTATTCTATATCTTTCTCAAAAGCTAGAGATGTGCACAACCGTTTGATAAAGCAGTTGTAAGCATTGGTGAATACAGACCACTGGATACTGAACCTGGAACCTCTGTGCAATAGATTTTAGTGAACTACATAATTTGACAATCAAACATAATAGAATTGACTATTTCTTTAGAAGGGATTGTAAATTGCCTCCAATTTGCGTAATATACCTTCTGCAAAAACTGTGAATATTTAAAAACTAACTACTAAAACAAACTCTTTTCTGTTTTTTTATATATTTTTTTACAAATTGAACATTACTTCTGAAAATCAATCATGACTTTAACTTCTGCTGGTCAAAACCATAAAATGTATTTCAAATTTCAGGTTAAAGGTTTTTCCTTGACCCTGATATAAATTGCCTTATCTACTGTAAATTACTTTATTACATAATAAATTCAAGCAGTGAATTCTTGCATCTTATCAATAAGCATGGATTCAATCTCCATCTCAAATTTTTCAGTACAGTATTTAGCTCAATTAATGCAGTTCAAAATCTGTTTTGTCTTTTCTTTTTAATCATTCTTCATTAATAATTAAGTCAATGGTTGGTTTGTTGATGTTTAACGGCACCGTGACAGTCAGAGTCAAATGTACCAAGGGGTGTTAATAAATTATGGTGTGAGAGTTAGGATAGTGAGGAGATGGAAGGTTTGTAAGGGAGATAAAGCTTAAAGGCTGAACGTGGGAGAAAAATTTAGGTGAAAAGAAAGGGGTGTGTAAGGTTAGGTGTAGAAAGGGAGGAAGGGGGGGGGGGAATTATATGTGGTGGAAGAGGTTGTTGTTGCGGAGGAAGTTGATGATGTTTGAGGAGAATTGTTTTCGAATAGGTCCGAGATTGAGGAGAGTGAGGAGAGAAGAGATCTGGAGTTCTGGTATAGGGGACAGTTTAAGAAAATATACTTGATGGAGAGATTAGTGTTGCAAGTGGGGCAAAGAGGGGCAGGGGAGCAGGATAAGAGATGGTAGTAAAAAAGGAGTGGCCGAGGCAGATGACAAAGATGTCTTCCCTGTGGTTGCGACTGTGCAGGTTTTGTTACTGGTTTGTTACTGGTTTCGTGATTCCAGGAGTTTTGCCAGGTTTTGTTGATGTAGTTGGAGATGGAGAGACAGGGGTCTGAGTGTGGAATAGGAAAAGGAGAAATATGTTATTTGACAGAGCTTTGTTGGCAGCTCTGTCGGCTCTCTCGTTGCCAGGGATGCAGAAGTGCCTGGGAATCCAGAAAAAGATCATATTCTTTCCTAGGGAGAAAAGAATGTAAAGTTTGTTGAGGATTTGTAGAATAAGAGGGTTGGGCCAGAGCATGTTGAGGATGCCAGTGAGGACAATTTAGATGGATATAGAGTCAGGGAAGATGAGAAGATGAATAATAAGCCAATCGCCAGGATTTTGTGACATTCAAACATTTTCAAATAGTACCTTTAGAATACTTTATGAGAGCACAGGTTTGACCGCGACAGGAAACAATTAACTACTGAATGGCAATGTAAACCAATACAGTGACACAAATTTTACCCAACCTCTGATTGCATTAATGACATCATTCTCTTAATTTTACATAAATGTATACCTTATCAAAAGATAACAGTTAGTTTGTTTGTTTGTTTGTTTGATGAGGGCTTAAGGACACCACGACAGCAAGGGTCAAATTGTGCCTGAGAGGTTAGATCATTCCAGAGTTGGGAAGAAAAGAAAACAGGAGTCTGAGAGAAGTACAGGGACTAATAGCCAGAAGCTGGAATCGAAAGTGGAAGTGCAGGGTTGCAAAAAAAGGGTAAATGTAGGTAGATGGGGATGGGAGAGGAGGACTAAATATGGTTGTGGAGGAATGCACGATAAAGGAAGGAGATAATTTATCCAGAGGTTTTTCTATAAAAAAAAATATTAATTACTCTAAATATTTTTTCGACCAGTGACAGTGTCACTGTAGGAGATAAGACACTTTTCTGCATATGTTTTAGTAGGCCTACTGGAGGCCGTTAGTTTCCGCCCCTGATTTTCCAGCCCAAAAAACTGTGCTTTCCGCCTCGTAAATACTTGAGGCGAAAAACAATGTTTAAGAACCTATCCTTTTTCAGTTATTTTGGTAACTAAAAACTTTCAATCACTTTGACTTAATGAATTGTTGGAATATGTCTCTAGCACTAGGGCGGAAAATACCATTATAAGGGGCGGAAAATACCATTTTAAGAGGCGGAAAACACCGATTTTAAGGGGCAAAAACTAGTAATGGGTGGAAGCTTACATGATTCAAATTGCTGCAAGCCTGTAATTTTGCCTTAATCCAACTAAAATCATAATTATTTTCAATAATGATTGGTTAAGAAAACTTAAACCAGAAGCAAAAGGTTTTGTGGTTCCGATGCTTTATTTCATATGCTGATTTGCAAGTTTTGTATTACCTGTCATGTCATTGCATATCAACACACTATCACACTATCAACATCACAATTATACCAAATATAGAATAAAACAAACAATGCAATTGGTAAAATATAATACCAGATTTGTACATTAAGTTCCACCTACTCATTAATATGCATAATCTCGCCACCAAAAACATTAGGGCACATCAGCAGACCATGGGCTATCTATGTACCACATATGAACTGAATCTCATGTATCGTTTTATAGATACTACGTTTACAAGCTCTTTTTAACAAAATCATGTTAAACATTTTGGTACCATTAAGATGCACACACTAGCTAACATCACTATTACATCAAATATGAAACAAAACAGACATGCTTTTCTTACCTACTCATTAATATGCATGACAATGCCACCAGAAACAATAGGCACATCAGCAGACCATGGGCTATCATATTTAAGATCATGTTTAAGAGCTGGGCGTTACACACACACACATACACCATCATTTTCTTTTTTTCAAAGGTAAAATTTTACGTGGGAAAGCAGAGGGGGTTATTCCAATTGTTTGTCAGTTAAGGGGGTATGAGGTGGGTCTTGTGAAATTGAATAGCTTTCAGTTTAAATTAAACAGAATTGTTGCAAAACAAAAAAACTTTATTACTTTTTGGGTGAGCCTTTTTTCCTTTTTCAACCCAGTAACTAGGTAGTAAACCGGGACCTAGTGTTGACCTGCCATCCATAGCTCCTTTCTCTGGGTGTCCCCTGAAGATTGCAAAGCTGCAGGAGAATTTGCTGATAAAGAATGGACTTGTGGAGGAGCTGGGGGAAGAATGCATTTGAACAGAACTGTACCACACTATGCTGAATGTTATGTATTGAGTGGGGGTGAAGTATACCCCCACAGATCTCGTAAGAGTGTCTTTATAATGTTTGTGTAATGTTTGTCTTCATTGTCAAGATCAGGTTGGGCGAAGTTCGTTTTCAGATCTTGGCTTTAAACATTTTTTTGGTTTTAAGTTTATCCTTATTGTCAAGATAGGGTGGGGGTGAAGTTCGTCTTCAGATCTTGGCGTTGAACATGTTCTTGTAATAATGCTTGTCCTTATTGTCAAGATAAAGTGGGGTTGAAGTTCGTCTTCAGATCTTAGCTTTGAAAATGTTTTTGTAATTTGTTTCTTCACTGTCAAAGATAGAGAAATGGAGAGATGAAGTACACCCCCCAAGGGTGAAGTACACCCCCAATGGCCTTTGAAGGCTTTGAAGTTTATTGATGGTACAGTGTTCTTTTATTTTGAAACCTTGGAAAAAGAGGTAACTTGCTTAGTTGAAGGAGAAGAAGAGTATCTGATAAAGAACCATTCAGTTAATATACACCTTGTGTTGTTGTTGTGAGCTTAAAGAATGTTTGAATCTTGGGAAGATTTGATGATTTTGATTATTTACTGTAAACTGGTTGCTACAACATTTTATATACAAAGTTGAAAGTCATGACATTGCCAAATTTAGCATGATGATTGGTGATTGAATCTATTAATCATATAATAATTTTGTGTGACATCTAGCACTTATTGGCCTCAGATGTGACATTTTAAAAATAAACTCATGGATTTTATGTGTAAGCATTGAAAGATATCTTGTGTATATATACATATATATAATATATATATATATATATATATATATATATATATATATATATTTATATATATATATATATAAAACAAAATAGGAAAAAATGACAATGTCTCTAGCCAACAGATTATTTTAAAACCAAATATTTCAATGCTGAACTTACTTTTAGATTTAGTTCTTTTAGATTTGGAGTTGAGCTATATATATATATATATATATATATATATATATATATATATATATATATATATATATATATATATATATATATAGTATTGCATATAGCTTTGTACAGAAAGTGAAGGCTGCTGATAGATGCAAACTCTTTTTATAGTGTTTATACCACCTTTATGGCGGTATGTATTGTTTGTTAAGAAAATTTTAGAAAATAAAAAAAAAAAATTGCAGAACATAATAGAGCAAATGAGAAATGGTTTTATGTGATCAGCCTTCTCGTGGCAAGACTGGATAGGCTGGATAGGGCCTTTCAAAAGGTCCATATGCAGCTGAACTAATGGTCACAAGTGTAAACTGAGGATATCAGCTTGTGCTAACACTTTATTTCATAAAAATGCATGTTCATCACTGCGTATAGAGTATATATATATATATATATATAATGTGTGTGTTATGTGTACATATATGCAGTGTGTGTGTACATGTGTATAGTATATATATAATGTACTAATTAAAAGTAATTAACAATAATTTAAAGTAATTAAACTGCTTTCTAGCATCACAGGGGCAATAGAAATGAAAGTAAATTGATTACATGGCACTTAGATCTCATAAAAGTATATTTTGAATAATTGCATGACTTTCCATCTATATTCGATATTATGCTAGTTAAGGAAATCATCAATTTTGTTATTTAACAATTAACTGAATGAAATTTTTTGTGCTGTAAATGTCCATTTTCATATTCTATAGGCAAATATCTATAACCTTCAGAAGTTCAAAGTCCATACCTTGTAAGACTGAAAAGTTATGAATATTGAATATAAAGATTTCACACCTCTAATTATTGCAAATTGGAATGACCGTTTTTAGGTTGTAGGTGTTTTAGACAAGTTGCAACAATGTTTGAGGTCCTGAAAAACAGTGATTAATAACCTTTTTGAGCTTGATTTTCATTTGTTCGAAAAGCATGTGGCTCATACTTCACAATAAATCAAGTTTTATTGACTTCTATAATGCTTAGTGAGTGTGGTACCTCTTAGAAATTGTCAATGTCTTGCATTTCTGTTGCCATGGAAACGCTTCATTTGGTCATATTTTGTGATTCCCTTGACCGATTTTGATGATTCTTGGTGTTTTGTATCTATTTCATTGTGCTCTTTCATGGTATATTACTTAAAACTTCTTCTTTTAAACTTCATTTTTTAATGGGGCATCCTTGAGGCTGTAGTAGAAACGATCGCTAATACATAACCTCTTCTACAGTACAGTGGTCACAAAACAGCATAAAAATTAACACAGACACCCTTAACTTTTGCCTAATGTAACGATACAGACATAAGCTGAACAACTTTTTTTCCACTTCTGTTTTGGTAGATTTCCCGAATCCCTTGTGAAAAAGGGTAAAAATTGTCAATTTTCTTGAAGAAATTTAGTGTCTTGTGTACAGGAACAGGACGTTAGCGTTGCAATTAATGTTACAAACGTGCAAGAATAACTTGAATAAGGAGGGGCCAAAACAGCCACAAATACAACAAAAACCACACTGCCCGTTCATTACAAAACACGACAATTGTGTTGTTGCGCACTATTATAATTATTCCAATTTAACTACTTCAACGCCCTTGTTCTTTCAGTCTTTTGTTAATATTAATACATACAATTGTACGCACCAACATGTGTAAGACGCACGTAGGACACACATCGGTGTGCATTCATACGCTCAGGGTTACACAGGCAACGCAGATACGCACTCCAAATTATGTCAATCATTTCCTTACGCAAGCTTACTATCTTCTTATTGGTTGGGAAAAATGCTTGTCAAGACACTCTCAGAAAATCTGTCAAAACTTGATTTTTGAACACAAAATGTGCATCCTTTTAGGAAAGCAATTGAGTTATTATGATATTTAGCCTACATGTGTAAAACTTATTCAACTTCCATGTGCTGATTTTCATGTTATTATATGTGGAAGTCTTCATACTGAAAATCGTTGCTCAGAATTCTTGGGTTGGCCTAACTTTTTAGATTCAGAGAGAAATTCACTCATGAGTTGGAGTATGAAGATTCGTACCAAGGTTCCTGATGCTATCACATCAGCACCAATAAGAGAAATCTGAAGATTCTATTCCTATCTTAGGTCTAACGTTAGGCATAGTATCTGTCTTTGAAATCAGGCCCTATTTATAAGCAGTATATCTGGGTTGCAGCTTACTGTGTGATTAATTTGAAGCTAAATTTAACTGTGTTACTTTATTAAGTTTAACACCTTCCAGGATAAATTTAAGTTACCTTTCAAATACCCTTAATATGAACAATCATCACAAAACGTTAAAATTTAAGGCCCCATCAGATGGATGGCGTCTAAACAGAACAGTCTGTAACATTAACGTTAGGCCTATCTCAGTATCCGTTCTTAATTTTTTTATATGATACTTTTAGGCCTAGGGCTAAAGGTAGGGCCTAAGCTAGGTCCCCTATATGACAAATTGGGCCTAGTTGAACCACGGGAGCTACACTGCATCTATAGTCTGACACTACAGTCAGTACTGGATAGCCTACACAACAAGCAAAACGGAATTTCATCATTTACTTTACCGATTTCTCGTTATAAATTTTTACTTACCTGTAACGCTCCAAATCGTTAACAGAACGAATATTATCCTCGTAATTTCCAGCATTTTTTTACGAAAATAAGTGACCGATTAATTTTTGCAATAGTTAACTTTCGTTAGATTCCGATCCTCAGGCGTCTTCTGTTCCTTCTTTGTAAGTTAAAGTTTATCGTTTGGTAATGGAGAATTTGAAACCGGTGAATCAATGGGTTGTAGATGCACATGCAGCTGCAGACATATACGTACTGTACACTTTGCATGCACTGAGCGCTGATTTGCGGACTAATATGTAATTTTTGAAATGTTTTTAAAAGATTACCAAGTTTATCAAGAGTATTGTATCGATCTTTACGTTTTATGCTTTTTCAATCACAAATGATAATAGATATTTCATATCAAAGGGGATCCTTGTCTTTCAAAAAAGTTAATTGTGTGTTTCCATTGGAACTATTTTATTTCGAAAGTTCTAGTTGGTTTAAAAATAAACAAGATTGGTGGAATCCCCTTTTCAGATCGTTCGAATTTTAGGAGCGGTTTGAGGGGGCGGTTCCACTCACTCGCAAGGTTCATGCTTGACCTTCAGTGGATGCAGAAGCTGGGGTCCAGACCGGGGACAACTACTTCTCTCCTTCTTTGGTGGAAAAATGTGTATTTTATTTTATTACTTTTTTTAAAGCGACAAATTAGAGTTAGTTTCAACTTTTGCTCAAAATCGTGGCAAGTCCGAACTAAAGTTAGTTAAAAAGGAATATAATTTTAAAACGAATATTCAAATGCCGGATCCCATTGACTTCTAAATGTGTCTTTAGTTGGGGTCTAGGGATGATTTTCATATTTTTGATGTAAGAATAAAGCTTTAAGAGAAAATATTTACAGCGTTGAGAATAAAAAGTTTATAAGAATATATGTTCAAGACAATGTTTGCGCCCCTGTGAGGATTCGGCTTGCTCTCGAAAAGCTTCTACCAGCTATTTTAATAAAATTGTTTGTCTTTCATGGCAAGAGCAGATATCAAATATTGCCAACGAAGCTATCGCCTTGCATCGGTATCTGTCCGAGAGCGAAATCCAGGGGCCCGCTCGAGTGCCAATGGTCAGATGGTGGTAAAATGGCGGAAAATTGTGTCTTTTCTGTGGAAAATTCATGCGCTTTTGTATAGAAAGAAGTTATTGATTAACACGTAAATTTTCACAGGGCCTAAGAATTTGTATTAGGACAATTTTGGCGCCCTTGTCCTTCCTTCCTTCCTTCCCCCCTCCCCTCCGCCACCACGCCACAGCCGCGGCCCATGTAATATAAAATTGAAAATGTGGTAAACTTATTGCATATTTTCCCGAAAATTGGCCAATATTTCCCCAAAATTGTTCAAAATTTCCCGAAAACTAGCCAAAAATTTACGACAATGAAGGAAATTTTCCGAAAATTTTAAAAAAATTGATGGGGATCTCCCGAATTGCAGCAACTTTTGATGAAAACAATTTACCAGTGCACTTTCCACTTTGTCACCGGAAAATTTAGTGGGTTTTTCCACACCTGAGAAGTGACCCAGGACTAAGTCCCTGACCCCCACATTTTTGCAAATTTTAAAAGTGTTTTTTTAAAAGAGATGGAAAGTGAAGTTGACTCAAGTGCAGGCTTTCTGCCAACAATTCTTTTGGTCTATTTCACGTGTTTACAAGTTGCAACATTTACAACCGTGGGGACGTACCATGTCCACGACCATGGAAGAAGCAGATTTGACCTTCTACTTGTTCTATTGGTTTTGCTTTTCTGGATGAGGGAGGTGGAATGCCATTTCGTATCAAAAACTTCATTACAGTGGGGTAGGAGAAATAAATCATTGTCAATTTTCGATCAATTATGTTCAATTTTAAACCGCATCTCTTTTGTGTGCATTTTACATCGGCTGGGAATGACTCTTTATGGTAAACGAATTGATTCATCATTGTGGAATGTCGAGAGGTCCCCCTCTTACCCACACCCTTCCACCCCCTCCCTTCCACCCCCTCTCTCCCCACCCCACCCCTCCCTCCCCACCCCCCCCTCCCCACCCCTCCCCCCCCCCCTCCCCACCCAACTCCATGTCCCCCCTCCTCCCCACCCAACTCCCTGTCCACACTGTAAGTCTATTTGAAGTGATAAATATTAGCCACAGTCAGACAGTCAAGTTAATCATTAGTTATCATTTTAAAACCTTATTTTGTTTTCAAATTTTTTTCGACAGACTTTGTTATCAAAATAAAAATATTATTTGAGCGAGACTCCTATAAATGTTTAGTCCGTTATGCTGCAGTAGATGCGCCCCAGCTGCCCAGTCCCGTTGTAAAGAAACAGGTGAAATAATAGATGGCATACTTCACATTTAAATCAAATGATCTTATGGTTACAATAAAACAGAACGCCGACTGTTTAATTGAATAGATCAATTGAAAATTAAATTGTAAAATCTATTAATGATTGTACTTTCAATAAAGGCCTCAATAAAATCACTTAGTTCAATGCCATCCATGACCTATACCCCTCCTTTGATTGATCAGGGGTGAATCTATTTTTTATTATAAGGTGCAGTGAATTTTTTAATATACTTACTGGGCGACCAACAAATAGTGAAATTTTTTGGTTTTTTCGCCTTGATTTAAAAAATGGCTGCTGCAATACAGTCGTAAAATAAAAGTTTTTAAAATATACAACATCATATGAAATACAGTTTACGCAGACATGTTATGTCAGAATTAATATCTCCTTTAATTTTTACTTGTACCCTTCGAGTCACACCTTATGTGTGTGTGTGTGTGTGTGTGTGAGGGTGTGTGTGTGTGGGTGTGTGTGTGTGTGTGTGTGTGTGTGTGTGTGTGGGAGGGGGAGAGGATCACATCACCCAATATTTGAGAATGGAAAAAAAATCGGGGAAAATGGTCTAAAAATTTAGACAAAACGGTTTTGTCCAGAATAAAATGATCTTAAGCTTTCCAGTATTTCCGGAACATGTCCCTGTATAACTTTAATCCTGATTGTTTAACTTCGCCATCATGTACATATGTATGTATGGATGGATCCGGGAGGTGGCAAGAACAAAGTGCACATAGCCCACGGATAATGATCAGTTGTCTCACTAGGATTGTTGTAGTGGCGTTGTCTCACTAGGATTGTTGTAGTGGAGGGGGAGTACAACAGCAGCGTAGGAAAATAGGCATGGGGCGAAATTCCACCCTGGCCGGAATCTTTTTCTCTCAAAAATTCAGAAAATAAGCTAAAGAAATCGAAATGATGCACACAAAAAAATGGAAATTATCCAAAAAATCTGCATAATCTTAAAATAAGTGGTTAATTTTCGGAATATTGATTAAAATTCAATTTTTTAGATTTGCTCGAAATTTCGGACATTTCTTGAAAAATATTTTGGGCTAAATGTACGGGAAATTTGAGTAAAAAGTTCGCTTTTCGGAAATTTAACTTTGTTTCACTGGCTGGTCAGCTGGTCTGCTGGTTGGTTAAATGGCTGGGGCACAGCAACTTTTCGAACTACATTGGTCGTGAGAATTTTCGAGCAGGGAGCAATGGTAACTCAGTGCTTCCAGAGATGCCTTGCATGACAACACCGCACATGTACCTTATTGGCAATATCACATAGAATTGTGACATGTTGATAACAAATTTTCAGAGATAGTAGTACAAAATGGGTGGTATAGGCCAAAGCCGTGGCCAGCGTAGAGCATGGGCAGTGCCCCTCGCCAGCGTAGAGCATGGGTGCAGTGCCCCTCCCCTTGTGAAGGTCTGTACCCTCTTGTGTGAAGTCAAACTGAAAATATTAACTGTGTGGTGATATATTCAAGAAGGAGAATTTTCTACCGAACTTGAAATATATTTTTGATTAAACAGTTTAAATAAACTTTTCTTTAAAATGGCCTAAATTTGGTGAAAATGCACAAATTTGGATAAAAGTCACCCAAAGTTTGTTTATAATAGTACAAATGAGGTTAAAAATTGCTTAGATTTATTTAAAATTTGCCGAAGTTGCCCAAATTTTGTTAAAAATCACTGAAATTTAGTTTTAAATTGCCCAAATTTTGCTTAAGATGTTTAAAAATGGCCTTATCATGGCTAAAAAATCATCCATTATATATCAAATTGGTAGTGATTCACTTGTTTCAGTTTGTTCATTATCAGTCAATATTGGATATTTTTCACTTAGCCAGAATTCAGATTAAAAAGTCAAATTTTCGGGTACTTTTTGCCACCTCTGGCGCCGACATCACTGCCAATAAGGCATTAAGGGGCCCATGTGCAGATGGGCAAAGCTCCGGAAACTGATTTTTAGCTTTTGATCAGCTGAAGGGAGAATCACCAGATCCCATACCAAATTTTAGACTTAAAATATGCGTTTGATTTGGTGCACATCGGGTGGGTGCGGGGACAGGGTAAGAGGTTGAGCACGGCACAATGACAAACATACAAGGGCACATTTTAGGTCAAATTGGAACACCTTGCCACTGAAGGCGGAGTGTACAACCCCGACACCCACCCTTTGGATCCGCCCTGGCTATGTCTTTCTGTTCGAAGCACAGTGATCTAAAATTTTATTCAAAAATCTTTACCGCAAATTTTCCGAAGCAAAAATAATAATAATAACCTTGACCGCAAATATTTAGAAAAAGAAGATTAAATAAGAAAACCACACACACAGAAAAAGAAGTCGCAGCCTGCAGGCCCGCGACTCATTTTCATGCCACGTTCGGGACACTTCAAAATACATAACTTGGAACTGCAAATATTAATATGTAAAAACCATGTTACCTAAAATTCGGGCATTTTAAAAAAATTGGGCAAATTTAGTTGACACCCCCCACCCCAATGTGTGAACGTTCGCGACGCCCCTGGTTGCCCTAGGGGTGATTGTGGTCGCCCAGTGAAATTTCCTTTAAAAATCAACTAATGAGGTGTGTGCGTGTGTGTATGGGGGGGGGGAAGGCGGCGATCGTCGTTAGAGACAACAATTGCTGATCACAGGATTAAAAAAGTATGAAGATTTGAATTTGTCAAACCATAGAGCTATTAACTGAGTTAATAGCTCCATGGTCAAACTAGCAGCATACACTATTGGGTAGACATCCGAGGTTAAATTTAACTGAAGAGCAAAAAGTACCCCTCAGATCCACATGTGCCCCCTGCAGATTCAAACATTCCGCCGCCCCTGTTTCCATGCAGGTGCGAAGCGGGTGGGTTCGAGAGAGGTGTCCCTTAGGGGCGTAGGAAGGATCACCTCTCAGAGGGATAAACCCAACAATTTCCCGGTGACAAGTAAAAAGATTGCACTGGTAAATTAAGTTTCCAATAAATGTTACTAATCAGGAAATCACCTTCAATTTTGTGAAACTTTTCTTCTCTTAAATTTCCGGGTAATTTCCTTTATTTTTTTTCAAATTTATTTTTTGGAATTTTTCTTCAATTTTGGGAAATATTGACCAGTTTTAGGAAATTTTCGCCAGTTTTCGGGAAAGTTTGGACACTTTTGGGACATTTCGTCAATTTTCAGGAATCTTTATTCAAATATTCAATAATTTTACATTTTTCAATTTCATATTGATAATAGGCCTATACCAATTTCACCTCACAACCGGGAAGAAAGCATGCAACCGGGAAGTGATATCCTCGGGGGAAGTCTTCCCCCTGCCCGAGTGGCTGAGCCAGCATTAAAAACGTGAGGAGTCCGAGAGGGTCCTAGACCCCCCTCCCAAGGCGAAGTGTTAAATTTAGCCCACGTCTAAGGGCAATTTTGTTTTTCAAAAGCAAAAAAAGCATTTTGAAGCACTAGAACTCCTAGCTCGAATCTTCATGCCCTAATCACGTAGTTACTTAATCCTTCGGATTAGGGCATGAAAGGATGTAGGTTACATTAAAAATCATGTATCACACATGTAAAGAAAAAGTATTTGGCCTTCAAGACGTGTCCACTAAATTTTGCGACCAGATTTGGTCGCAAAATTGTTTTCCGATCAAAACTTTATCTATTAAATCTAAAAAATTGATACAGCAGTAGGCCTAGTCGAACTTGTCTAGTGTTTCGCAAAGAATAAAATATCTAAAGTCTGCCGTAAAATCATGAGCTTTTCCCTCTAAAAAACAGAAAATGAGCCATGAATGATTGATTTAAACCTTACAATGCATCAAAACGGAAGCGTACAACGCGATGGCCTGCGACCTTCTCCGGGCATTTGTTCGTGACATTACTCCAGAACGGTAGCGCATTGAAACATAATTAGGGCTTAGCGTATGCGCTTAGGCGTACGGATCAATGCGTACGGATCAAAGAGTACGGATTTCGCTCGAGCATGTTCGAACTACGCACTGATACCTAACTAACTTTCCATTTCTGAAGCCGTAAACAAACAAATAGCAAAGTAAGTGTGGAAAAAACTCATTTCTTTAGGAATTTGGCTTTGTAAACTGTAATGAATTAGGTAATGGTTTTCTCAGATTAATTGAGTTGCATCCTTGTTAACATTAGGTTTTGAAATTTTAAGAAAGTGTATCAATTTTCGCTTAGAAGTAAAGGATGTCGGCTCCGAAAACGTTGCAGTTTTTCTACACATAGAAATGCACATTTTTCTTTTTACAAATATTTTAAATTTGTACTGGAATATATAATAATAATGATAATAATAACAATAATAATAATAACAATAATAATAATAATAATAATAATAATAATAATAATAATAATAATAATAATAATAATAATAATAATAATAATAATAATAATAATAATAATATAATAATAATAATAATAATAATAATAATAATAATAATAATAATAATAATAATAATAATAATAATAATAATAATAATAATAATAATAATAATAATAATAATAATAATAATAATAATAATAATAATAATAATAATAATAATAATAATAATAATAATAATAATAATAATAATAATAATAATAATAATAATAATAATAATAATAATAATAATAATAATAATAATAATAATAATAATAATAATAATAATAATAATAATAATAATAATAATAATAATGATAATAATAATAATAATAATAATACTAATAATAATAATAATAATAATAATAATAATAATAATCATAATAATAATAATAATAATAATAATAATAATAATAATAATAATAATAATAATAATAATAATAATAATAATAATAATAATAATAATAATAATAATAATAATAATAGTATGTCGTTCTCTTTATAACTCCCTGCGCCCTCTACAACGTAAGCAGAAGCTGTTATCTCAATTGTGCGTCCTCTCAGCAGAGGCTGTTCCCCCACTTGTGCATCCTTCCCGCAAAGCCTCTTTCCTCAACTTTACACACTCCCCGGTTGAGGCTGTTTCTTTAACTTTCCAACCTTCCTGGCTAAGGCTGTTTTCACCCTCTGGCTGAGCTGCGTCGGCAGCTCAAACCGGGTTTTTATTATAATACTTTGTGTGTTGAATCTAATTCTAGATAAGATGTTGGATTGTCTTTTATTTTTTGCTTTACATTTATTTGCTCAGTTCATATAACAATTAATATAATACAAAGACACAGCTGCACATACAAACAAAGGTAAAAGTCAAGATGTTGAGATTCGTAGTAAATAAACTTTCAGCCCCCAAGAAAAGAATTGTTCCTACGCCGTTGACCAATTGTTCCACTTGTAAAAGATACAGTTTTGATGATCATTTAGTTAAAGAGATAGAGCATTGTACAAACCTTTGCAAAAAATTGGGTTACTTCTCAGAGCAACAAAAGAAGAGAATAAAGTAGTACCTATTGCATTTTTACGAGTAGCTTTTAAGACATTTCCCCAAGAATCTTTAATAGCCCCAATAATAATAGTTAAGGAAGTTAATATAAATTCCATAAATATGCTTTATGACATTCACATTAACATATCTGGATCCGCGCCTGGCAATTTCAGTTAAGTTAGGGTAAGGTTAGGTTTAGGGTCTAGAATTTAAGCCAATCAGAGAAGATGAAATTTGTGCCATTGTTATCCTGTTTGAGACAAAAAGAAAATTGCCTGGGACGTACGTTAAACCTTTAACCATAACCAGACAACCTACCAAAATCTCATTACCAGGTTACCGATTTAATTAAAATATTCTTTCCTTACACATTTTGAGTAACATAATGTTTAATTTTTTTCCCAAAGTCGCGTTCAGTCAGGGTAGTAGTAGAAAGGGTTGGTGGAGGAAGGGGTGGCAAGGACCCCCACAATTTCCCGGTTACATGCGGAATTCTAATTGATTGTACTGATGAAATAAGTTTTCATCAAATTTTGCTGCAAATCGGGTAATCTTTTTTAATTTACGGGAAACTTTCATCAATTTTCGGGAAATGTTACCCAATATTTCCAAAATTTCAAATAATTTTACCAACTTTACCTTAAATTTGTCAAGTTTACCTCCCGTCATGAATCAGTGCAGAAGTCACAATGAGTAAGAAGTCATGAATGAGTAAAGAAGTCATGAATGAGTGAAGAAGTCATGAATGAATGAAGAAGTCATGAATGAATGAAGAAGTTATGAATAAGTGAAGTCATAAATGAGTAAAGTCATGAATCAGTGAAGTTATGAATCTGTTTATTCATGAAACAGTGAAATCAGGGGTGTAGCCAGCCTTTTGGATCAAAATAGCGATTCTTGTGAATCTATGGACAAGTAGCTCGAGTTTAATGAAAACTTGTGACACCACAACCAGAAAACATGGTAATTTCCTTATAATTTATTACTTATTATTTTTTCAATGTTTCCTACTGTACCATACTTTTGAATGGGATCAGTTGAATGTGGCCAAGAAGTTTGAATCTTCATATCTTTAATCAAAATTTAGCAGGCATGGCAGGAGAAAGCAGTTTGACAGTTTTCGGTGACTGAAATTTAGGACAGAAATGGGCATTGCCTCAAAATCTGCACCACTTGGAAAGATTTCTGGACCTTTAGAATCAAAAAATTTGGACCTTTTAGCAAACTTTTTATAGTTTCTGGCCCGCCGTTTTAGCAAACGTTCGGACCTTTTTACCATCTGGGGCTGAGCCATTGGCGGGTTGCAGAATCGGGGGGTGGGGGAAGGGGGGGGGGATTTGTATCGAACGACAGTCATAATAAGTGAATTCATAAATTAGTGAAGTCATAAATCAGTGAAGTCATGAATCAGTGAAACCATATTTTCCACAGATTGTCAGAGATAGAACTTTGAACTTTTTATTTCAATTTCTGTCGATTTTTTTTCGGGATATGAGAGATACAGTAAATATATACAATATACTGATATACAGCATTATATATGAAAGTATGTACAATAAAGTATCAATCAAAGGAAAGTGGATGGAAAATAAAATGAAAAAACATAGAAAATTAGAGAAAAAAGAAAAAAACCCTTAAAGCAATTAAATCAAAGTAGAAAGGTTTTGCATATACAGTTGAAAAAAAAGTATATACAGATGTGGATATCGAGAAACAATTAACTGAACAGAATGATATCTAGTTGCATGATCAGCATGAGATTTAAAAACATGAAGAAATGTACATAGTTTATTTAATGTTCTGGGACTTGAGCTTAAAACAGCTCATGAATCTCATAGGTGATAGGGCATGTAATGTAGTACTTTGGAATTTTTCAGTAAATACCAATAAGTCATGTAACACGTCACCAATTTCGTTAGACTTACAAAAATGAAATTGTTTGTACAAACATCTGACTCCAAATTAGTAAATCGAGTCGGGAATCCAGTAGAAGTTTCCACATCTAAATTTACAAAACCTGTTCTGTTGTAGTTGTTGAGCTGTATATCAGGCATTTTTCAAATTTTAATTCACTTTTAGTAATTCTGTAATTATAGCAGTATCGATTGTTATTTACATCAGAAAGCCAGTTTTGTTTGTCGATATCATGATAAAGACGAGAATAAATTATACATTTAAGCTCATTAGTGTTTTGGTTATTTTATTTCCAAAAGAAGCTCATACCTGCATGATCTAGAGAGTCTTTAACACTAACCCATTTTGATTCAAAATGAAAGTTATTCAATAGTGATTTATGAAGGTTATACAAAATGGCAGAGTATTTGCTTTGTTTGGCGGTAACGATGTTACTCCAAAACCCAACCATTATTTTCTAATTATATGTTGTATACTTTATTGACCTACTTCACCCTTCAACCATGCAATTTCATGTAAATTTATTCACTTTAGGTATTCTTTTGAGGAAGTTTTGGAAAACGACCCAACAGCGTCAATATTTTCCAACCTCCAAAATTTCACAGCCATATAGCAAGATAGGCATTACAAGGTGGTCAAACAAATCACATACAATTTCAGATAGGTTTAATTTATTACCCTTAGTGATAAGTGAATACATGGCATTTTTCGCTTGAGATTTCTATTTCTTCATAGCCAAAGTAAATTTTCCATCATAATTGAATACAATTCCTAAATAGCAGTACTGATTACTTACCTCCAGTTTATTATTATCGAACTTAAAAGTTGAGTGTTTTTAGTGTAAATTGTAATAGTTGTGTACTCCTGTCTTACTAAAACAACATGGCTGCGCCCTATGCAGGTAACGTGAAAATGACCGTGAATAGATATTTTGATTAAGAAATCATCTTTCATGTTTGATTTAGTACTATGTTTACATAGTTTAATTCATAGGTATATGTAAATAAACAGTACAATTTATTTGTCCCTTATTCATTAAGTTGGTCATCCAAATGACGGTGAAATATTTTACAAAAATCATGCAATGCCATGGGGTGACTAGCCTAACCCTTCTAACACGTACCATAGGCTATTATTATGTTTCTGTATGTTGTATTTATAACCGTTTAGTGCAAAATAAATTTCACTTAGCAAACTTCAAAACATAACCTAATTCTGTAGGTGTTTGATTTTTGCTTTATTTATTTATTATATATATTTTTTTTTCTCTCTCTCCCTTTTCTTTACTTTTCTTTCCAGCCATTCTAATATTGATTTGAGTTTTTGTATGTGAATTGATTTGGAGGAATTGATTTATAAGTATTATACTTCTTTTTTCCAACTTTTCCAGTTATGTTTATTTATTTTGCTATGTATGCATCAATTAGTTTGTTATTGTTTCCATGTTGATGTACAAAGCTGGAAATAAACTTGTCATTGTCAAAACCAGGCACAGTGAATAAGTGACTTTATATAATATAGTGCACATGGGCCCAGTGCAATGGCAGTACTGACTAACGTAAGTGTATGTTTTCTAAATAATGGGTCACTTATCATTTACACTAACGCTACTTAAAGTCAGTGGGGAATGAAGAATGTTTTTACCCTTTTTGTGATTTTGAAAAGTGCTAACGTTAGCAATAGGACTTGTTTTTGTTTGAATGTGTTTAAGATCAACATATTAAAATATTTAAAAAAAATTTACCCCTTCCCCTTCCCCGTCCATAAATTAATTTTTTTAACAGAAAAACATGCAAATGGCGTTTCATTTTAAACTACTTCAACTACTTTTGATGTCAATGCAGAACTAACAGCCTAAGACAATTATTGATAATATATGACAGAGTCATGGTATTTCTTAGTAAGTATTGACCATTGGAATTTCCCATTGTTAGGCTTAGGCCTATAAACAACCTAAATTTTCTAAAATAAGTTGTTTTTTCCAACTGAAGCAACTTGTGTTCTATTTATGCTGTGGTCAAACAGCATTTTCACAGACTCACCACAAAGCATGTACAAGATTCGGCGTCAATACCATGTCGAATCTTTAGGTCAAAAATTTAAGATTTGGGTTAATCTTGATGGTAAATATTTTTGATGGTGTGAATCTTGAACAATTTTTTTTATGGGGTGGTGGTGTAAATCTTGAACAAATTTGGTTAAAGTCTGATGAATCTTTGCCTAAAAACTATTGCAGATGGGTTAATTCTCGTCGAAATCTTTAATCTAAACGAAAGAAATGCATTGAATCCAAATCATTAACATTGATTCAGCGTCAAACTGCAAAATTATAAGGTCTTTACTATTTATTAATTATTTTTTGGGGCAGGTGAATCTTTGCTGAAAAATTATTGCAGGTGTGTGAATCTTGACCATTAAAAAATTTGGAAAATTTGTGAATGCATAATGGTGGTCTGTTGTATGTGTTTGACCACTGCATTAGGGCCAGGTATGGTTTCTCCCGCTGGAGCCTGGAGGGGTCACTTGTGATGGGAGAGCCTAGCTTTTTTCCCTTTTTTTGGCAAATAATTTCAAAAAAATTAGTGGAATAATTTTGAGAAAATTATTATTATTATTATTTATTTCATTTCATATAGCGCATGCCATAACATGGTTTTCGCCGCGCTTTACAATTAAAATACAAATATAGAAAAAATATATAATCATGTACGATAAATAACAAAATCGGATAAAGGAAAATACAATACTCATATCAAAACTACAGTAAAAAGTTGAATATAAAAAGTAATTTGGAAATCGATAAAATGGTTAAGAAAAATATTACTTTGTATAAATGGTATATAACACTGGATATAAAAAGATAAAAATGTGTAAAATGCAATTTCAAAAATTAAGAAGGGAATAGATGTGTCTTCAGCTGCCTTTAAAAAATGTTTACATTGGGAGAAAGTTTGATGTTATTTGGAAGTTTGTTCCAGAGTTCTGCTCCTGCAACACTAATAGCTCTTGAGGCAAATGTTTTACGCTGAGTACGTGGAATCACCAATTTGTAGGCAACATTACAGGAGCGGAGGGATCTGGTTGAATTAGTGGCTAATGAAAATTTACACCTAAGGTAATCTGGGGCCGACTTTTCAACAACAGACTTGTGTATCAGGGTCAACACTTTATGAATAATTCGGGACTTGATAGGGAGCCAATGTAAATCACGCAGTGCCTGAGAGGCACTTTCTCTTCTCCCTCTTCTAAACTAGCTTTGCTGCCATATTGGACACTTAACTTAAGTCTTCAGTAGGCCTATGTTGAAGATGATGGTAGACACTCAGAAAATGATTTAAGCCTATTCATAGTAAATGAGTAAATCGCAGTTTACAAGTATGTCAATATCAGTTCAATTGGCCAAAAAAATATAAAATTAACAGAAAATGTCACATCTCGTTCCATTTCTTACCTTTTTATAGGACTGCATAAGAATCTGAAGGATAGTTCAGTTCCATGGCCTGATAAGCTCAAGATTGCACGCTTTGCATGGGCCACTGATCAGTGTTTCCTGCCCAATAAATACCAAATCCTTCTTGACTGGACTTGCAATTCCCTTGCATCAGCAGAAAGGTAGGAAATGTTTATATTTTTGTTGTTTTTAATAGAGAACCAACCATGATATTTAAAAATCACAATGAATTGGTTTAAATCTTTTAGGCAAATGTTAATAAGTTAAGGAGTCAGGCAGCTCAGTTAGTAGAGTGCACAACTGAGATGCTGGAGGTCTTAGCTGGTTTTCCACAGCTATGCAGACAGATACGCTGATCATCAAAGCGGAAGTACGTCGTTTGCAGCTCCTGCTCCCCTGTTTAGCTGTTGAGAGAAGTGGCAATTGGTTGAATGGCTCGCCATCCTTCGGAGGGGATGTTAAGTCCATTGGTCCCGATGGTAGGATAGTCACACCCTACCTGAACACTATTCGAGAAGAGAAGCGTGAAAATGCGGTGTTCATTCACTTCCCTGATCTTATGGATGGATGATGTGCCATTTGGGCCTATACTAATGCTCCGATGTTTGTAAAGCGCTCTTGAATATACTTGTATAGAAAGGGCCTATATAAAATAATTACTATTACTATTATTAATTTAGTGGTCAAGCTAGTTCATCAAGTTATACGAAAGAGGACTTCCAAGTGAAACAAATGGTGAAGAGAGCACTAAAAACTCTTATTCCTTTAAGGAGATATTTAAGTTTAATATTTTGTATCATTTGGGTAAAAACACTGAAATCAGACTAATTATGACATCACATCCTCAGATTCGGATTCCTCAAAGTCATTATGTAATCTTGTGTCTTAAAAATCATTGAATATGCCAGGAAAGTAGTAAGAAAGTTTAAGGAAAATGATTCAAATAGTAAAAGAATTTATTAAAATTGTTAAGAAAGTGGGGATGTGGTCACCAACCTTCCGTAGTATTAGACTTACTACACCCATCATTTCTACATAAATAAGACAACTTCAAACTTGAATATCTTCTAGTGGAATAAGATATTAAAGTAGTTTCTTCACAATTTTGTTTCTATCAAAGTTCTCTTTCATATAAGCTAAACTTACTTGACCACTAAACGTATTGTCTTTTATTGTGAGTCTTTCACATAATACTTTAACACTTACATAGCTCTTTTATGTCTGTAAAACAATTTTTGCCACTAAATATTAATCTCAGGTAAGACCAATGTTATCTGCGGAATACATTTAGGAACTTGAGAAAAACTTGCAAGTAACTATTTGTATAAGTTGACCTTTTTCAGAATTAGTGGAATTGTTTGTAACATTTGATATTTGTAATAAAAAAAACCTTGTCAAGTATACCTGAAAGATCCTATTTCTGTTCCTTTTGCATGATTAATCACTTGTTTTTTAAAGATTCCTAACTAACCACTGAACATAAAAGGATCATATGGATCATGTGGATCATGTGGAACATGGATCATGGATCTTGTGGAACATATGGAGAACATATGGATCATGTGGAACATGGATTATGTGGAACATATGGATCATGTGGAACATGGATTATGTGGATCATATGGATCTTCACATGTTTTGACATTTTTTATTTAAAGGAGTATACCTGTGAATTAAAAATAAGATAAAATGTTTTTCTTTTACGTAGAGTGTAAGTTTTATGTTGACTTGTTTTACTTTTTAAAAGTAATGATCCAATAGGAAAGAGTTTAATATTTCACAGCAATTTAAATATTTCATATTTTCAGGCTGCAAATTCCTTCACCTTGCATTGCTGGTTTGTGGAAATTTCTGAATGAATCTCTGCTTAGTAGACAACTAGAGGAAATTTTGAAGCAGAAGAAATACGTAACTTTACCCATTTGCATATGCAGTGTAAGTTGTTTATGTTTTCTACTATTTGGGATTTTTTTTCTATTTAGATATTTTTTCTGTAAAGACTAAGGATACTGTTTCACCATTGTTCTCTGAGCCAACAGCTTTTGACAGATTTTGATTTCTCTATCTTGATGAATGATTAAGAACATTTTTGAAAGAAGTAAAATCACCCAAAGCCCTAAAGAAATTACATACCCAAATTGCCTGACCCTTAGAATTGATATGGTCAACATGCATGTAACAATGCTGAGGTACAGTAACTATAGTCTATGTACACAACTAAGACACAAAAGTACCAGTTCAGTTAACCCTTTTCATCTGAAAGGCAACTAAAATGCATACCCTCCCCATTCCCCTGAAACCTCACATGAGAAGGTCATGACATAATAATTAGTACCTAATTATCTATATACTTTTTTTCTGTCATCTGAGAATTGACCTTCTATGATTGTGATTGCTACACGTAAATTTGTATTTGTTTCAAAATTGCTTGATGATTACTAAAGAATTAAAATGAATATTTGAAAAGAAATTTACTTGCTTGTATTTTGCATTCATACTTATTTTGGTGGCTGCAATACTTTGCAGCCTTCAAAGTGTAAGTGAATGACCCTCAAGTGAAAAGTTTCGTTAAAGACATCATATCATGATTAATTATATTAGCATCAGTTGTACCATTTTTGTCATACTTCTTTCTATCTTTCAACAGACCTTGTATGTTACACTGCACAATGCCAAACCTCTGCATTCAACCGTTATTTCTTGCTGCAAGGAGATTCTCAGCCATCCGTCTCTTACCATCACTCTCTCGTCCAAGTCGGAAGCCTTTGTAAGTTTTGATTTGATAGTTACTTGAACTTTAAAAATGCATTGGTGCAGTAGACCTGCATGATACAGGTGTATGTGAGAGGCACCAGTTCCTTTGTGCTTTCTGTCTCCACTTTCCAAAAAGAAACATTTGAATCTTCAAAAATCAAGTTGTTTTTTCTCACAAATATGCGACTCATTTTTGCCACAATTAATTAACTGGGCTGAATATTGTTCATTAAAGAATGTGATACTGTTGTAAATCTGGTAGGAAAGTTTCAGCGGGTAGGGATGAAACAAAAGTACTTGTCCAGCTGCTTAGGACAGTCACAAATCATGCATAGTCTGCCACTCAGACAACCAGTTTTCTAGTAGAATTTCAATTTCAGGCTTAATAAATAAAGTATTGACATGAAGATCTTGCTTATACTTATTGAGCAATACAAGCACATACCATGTTCGATGTAAAATCGAATTGCACCACTTTTAGGCGTAAAGTTTCTTCCCAATATGCGCCAATACTCTGAGATTGTGTACATTGTGCTATTCAAACTGCATTGTGTGAACTGGTTTTATACCAGCTCCACAACAACCACCACAAAAATATTGTGGACGTCAGACACACAATAAGCAAATAATGTAACAAAACTTAACTTAAGTCTAATTTATGTTATTAGTCAAACAAATGTTGGGTTGGTGCTTATTAGTGCAGGGGCGCTTAATACGTTAAAAACTGTATTAATACTGTATTAAAGCCAACGAACCTCCCTTCCTGCTAAGGGGTAGAAAGCTTAGCTTTTTCTACACTTTTAGAGCCCTCATCAACACCCAAAACCCTGTCTACAACCTCATTAGGTATCCCAATTTCTCCACCCTCTTTGATATGACTAAAACCCTATTCCTCCCTTCAGCTTACGCATCAAACCCTGACCTCCACCATCTCGGCATCAACATTTTGGCACTTTCTCCTGGCCCACTTTTCCTCCCTGGGCAACCCCCGTCCCTTCCATCCACCTGGGCCTCTCCACTCATTACAAAACCCAAACCTCTTCATCAACCTCCACAACCAAATCAAAGACCAAATCTTAAAGTACACCTCCATCTATACTGATGGCTCCAATGAAGGCAACAAGACAGCTCCTACTGCCATCATCCAAGACATCATTCTCAGTAGTAGAGCTGTGACCGTTTAGCATGTACACGCTACACGCTCGCAAATCTTGTAAACGTTTACTAAATACTTCATTGCAAGTAATCGTTTTTTATACATTATAGTGTCTTGCTGTTGAAAATCAATATTTATGTTCAAATCACACACACATTCAGCTGACAAAATTCCAATCAATGACTTTTTACAAACTGTAAACCCGATTAACATAATCCTTTTTAAATATGTGAATCACAAATGCGCAGTAATCACCAATGAATGGGGATATTATGCACTTTGATTTCGCTGAAATCTGAGTAATCTAACTTGTAAAATACACCGCGAATGTGCAGCAGTAAACAGTGAAACTATCAATAGGCCTACCGTTAGGCCATAAGGCTTTAAATACCACGCAATCACGGCCCGTTTTACAAGCTGTTAAATTGACCAAAAAACACTTAAAAAATACTTGAATTGTGACAATCAGTACATATGTGACAATCAGTACATATACATGTAAATATTACCTGATGAGTCAAATTAATTTTGCAAGAAAGAAAAAATATTGCATAATAAACAAACAGAAAAAGGTTTTAACAGAGCTGAAATTCTGCATGCGTCGCAAAAATGGCGGCCATTTTTTCGAGAAGACTGATATGTCAGAACTTCCTGGTGGTGGTGGCGTAGTTTTGAAAAGTTTTACGGCGAGGTATATTATAGGCCTAGTATGCAAGATTTTCCTAGCAGAACTTTGAAAGCCGTAGCGAATAGGACAAAAAAGTTACGCGATGTTGAGTTTAAATGACATTGAAATAAAGTTATCTGTTCTTTCTAAACTGAATTTCCATGCATATTTTCCATAAAAATGATGATTTATACTGTAGAAGTAAACTTTTTACTATTTGGAAAGCAAAACTCAGCGTCTATTTGGGCATTGGAGTCAGTACTTTTGCCATACTGGTTGCGCGATTTTTTTTACTTCGCCTCGTAATTTTGGAGCAATTTTGGTGTATTTCTGAAAATTACGGTACTAAACGCGCGTGAACGCTTTTTTTGGCGTGTACACGTTTACTAAAATCCCTAAACGCTCACAGCTCCTACTCAGTAGCAGGCTTTCCAACTACTCGTCCATCTTCTCAACTAAGGCCAAGGCCATCTTACTCACCCTGGACTAAATTGAGTACTCCCCGATCAGCTACGTTTGCCATCTTCTCAGACTCCAAAATCTGTCCTTATTTCTTTACTCGATCTTAAGTGGGATAACGCCACGTCCCATCTCCTCCGTAAACTCCTTTTGCCCATCCCAACCCCAAATTTATCTGCAGGAAAGTATTCTTTTCTTCTGGATATCCAGCCATGTTGGCATCCCGGCAATGACAGAGCTGATTCAGCCGCTTAGCTTGCCCTCAACCTCCCCCTACCCCCTTTCCCAAAACACTTTCCTGACATCAAATCGCTTATCGCCCCTTGTTCGTGACTGCTGGCAAACCTCATGGGACTCCCAAATTGATAAACAAACTCAACAACATCCAGCTCACTATTCTGACCAAACCCACCATCCACAATCTCTCCCGTATCAACAATGTCCACATTAGACATTTATGCCTTAGAATAGGTCACTCCCAACTCACTCACTCCCACCTCCTTACTGGCTTCCCACCCCTCTGCAACAGTTGCCATTACCCCCTCACAGTCCACCATGTACTCCTTACCAGCCCCTGTACAACCTCCCCAGAGCTTCCTCACCCTCACAACTCCATAGCTGAGCTCTTCCAGAAAACTCCCTGGATAAAATTATCTCCTTCCTTTTATTATGCCTCCCTCTACAGCCATATTCAGTCCTCCTCTTTCACCCCCTTTACCTACATTATCCCTTCTTTTTTTACACCTGCACTTCCTCTATCGATCCCAGCTTCCTGGCTCTTAGCCCCCATACTTTTCTCAGACTCTTCCTGTTTTTTTTCTTCCTACCACTGGAATGATCTAAACTCTCAGACACAAATTGACCCTTGCTGTCACGGTACTGTTAAGCCCTCTTCAAACAAACACCCAAACAAACTGAATTAATTTTTGGAACTTTTATAGATCATAAATATTTTGTATTCTTGCTGACAAAAGTTTTAACATTGAAAAAAATAAACCTCTTCTTGCGGTAGCAACCTCTAATACCTAAAAAGGAATGACTTTGACATGCTTTCTCTCCATTCAAAACATTTCATTTATTTGTTTCTTTGCAATATACAAACAAGTGAATAAACCAATGGATGAAATACAAATTCCAAATAAAAAGAAAGTAACATTTTAAAATATATTTAATACAATGGATGTTGTAAAAGGAAGTGCTTCAAAAAACTCCAGTGATCTTAAGTAGTAAAGCACTCCCTATTCTTAATTATTGATAAGTGTAAATGAAAAAAAAGAGGAAAATTTACCCCTACCCCTAACAAAACCATGAATATTTGTAGTAAGAGATAAAGCCTAAACAGATTAGAGGCCAGATATCTGAACCCTCCTCTCTGATCCACCACCCCCACCCTCAAAAAGGAAATCATTTATAATATAACTAATTTCATTTTCTGTTATTCAAATGTTTTTGCATTTCTTCTATCCTACAAGACTTGTTTTAAGTAGATATAGAACAAGAAGTGCAATCACTACAAAGACTGAATAGTTGATCATTTCATTACAGTCAGTGTCCCAGACTGACACATACTTTCTAAGTGGGGGGGGAATACAATTTTTACCATGGTATTGCTTGTATCTGTTTGCAGACATCATTACCTAATATCATATCAGAAATGAAATAAGCTGTTCGAACAAATTTAAAGATGGTTCTGAGATTTTGATGATTTTTTAAAAAGCATGTATGTGCTACGTGCCAGAAGTACTGTATAGGTGCACTAGACCCATCAAAGAAAGATTAGAAGCAACAAAAATGTGGTTCATAAGGAGGATGTTGAAAATACCTTGGACAGAAAAGAAAACAAATGATGATGTCCTAAAAGCTTTAGCGTGGACCCGTCTCTACTCAATGCCATCAAAAGGAGACAGATGGAATATTTTGGGTATGTTTATTGGGAGGGTGGGTTGGAACAGCTTGCAGTATGTGGGAAAATCGAAGGCAAAAGAAACAGAGGAAGGCAGCGAGTCAAATATGTCCAAAGCTTAAACAACTAGGCAACCAACAACAGCCTAAGTAACAATAAATACATGTGTTTAGCTTCAAACAGAAGTGACTGGAGGGCCATGATTGCCAATGTCTGTTCCAGACTCAGCACCAACAGAGATTGAGAGAGAGACACAAGTTTTAGAAGAAAGAAGGGGGTGATTTTTGCAAACATTACTTGACCTGTTTTGCCTCCTAAAGCCATAAAATGGTTGTTTTGTTTAATCTTTGATAATTACTTGGTATACATATTCGTGTTAGAGAAGTTTTGTACTTCTCCACAAGAGTCAAAAACTTCGTTGAATATATAAAAGTCTAGAAAATTGTGAGCTCACTTCGGTCTAGTGCCCCTTTAAGCCTTTAAGATGTGTATGTCATAGAGTGGTTTTCTTCTTTTAGATCAATCTTCTACGTGAGCTGACTCATTTTGTAATTGCAAGCATTGTTGATGGTCAGGCAGACACAGAGGATGATCTCCTTCAGACATTGCTGCTTGCTCTGAAGGCTTTTGATGAAACACAGAGACAACATCTTGTCCAGAGAAAGGTATGAATGTATCACCTTAATCTTCTAGACAACATCTTGTCCAGAGAAAGGTATGAATGTATCACCTTAATCTTCTAGACAATATCTTGTCCAGAGAAAGGTATGAATGTATCATCTTAATCTTGTAGATAACATCTTGCCTAGAGAAAGGTAGGAATTGATAACCTTAATCTTGTAGACAACGTCTTGTCCGAGAAAGGTATGAATGTATCATCTTAATCTCCTAGACCACATCTTGTCCAGAGAAATGTAGGAATGTATCACCTTAATCTTCTAGACAACATCTTGTCGAGAGAAAGGTATGAATGTATCACCCTAATCTTCTAGACAATATCTTGTCCAGAGGAAGATATGAATGTATTATTTTAATCTTCTAGACAACTTGTCCAGAGAAAGGTATGAATGTATCACCTTAATCTTCAGACAACATCTTGTCCAGAGAAAGGTATGAATGTATCACCTTAATCTTCTAGACAATATCTTGTTCAGAGGAAGGTATGAATGTATCATCTTAATCTTCTAGACAACATCTTGTCCAAAGAAAAGTATGAATGTATCACCTTAATCTTCTAGACAATATCTTGTCTAGAGGAAGGTATGAATGTATCATCCTAATCTTCTAGACAACTTGTCCAGAGAAAGGTAGGAATGTATCACCTTAATCTTCTAGACAACATCTTGTCCAGAGACTGGTATGAATGTATTACCGTAATCTTCTAGACAATATCTTGTCCAGAGACTGGTATGAATGTATTACCGTAATCTTCTAGACAACATCTTGTCCAGAGACTGGTATGAATGTATTACCGTAATCTTCTAGACAATATCTTGTTCAGAGGAAGGTAGGAATGTATCATCTTAATCTTCTAGACAACTTGTCCAGAGAAAGGTAGGAATGTATCACCTTAATCTTCTAGACAAGATCTTGTCCAGAGAAAGGTATGAGTGTATCACCTTAATCTTCTAGACAATATCTTGTTCAGAGGAAGGTAGGAATGTATCATCTTAATCTTCGAGACAACATCTTGTCCAGAGAAAGGTAGGAATGTACCACCGTAATTTTCTAGACAACATCTTGTCCAGAGAAAGGTAGGAATGTATCACCTTAATCTTCTAGACAACATCTTGTCCAGAGAAAGGTAGGAATGTATTACCTTAATCTTCTAGACAACATCTTGTCCAGAGAAAGGTATGAATGTATTTTCTTAATCTTCTAGACAATATTTTGTCCAGAGGAAGGTATGAATGTGTCATCTTAATCTTCTAGACAACTTGTCGAGAGAAAGGTAGGAATGTATCATCTTAATCTTCTAGACAACATCTTGTCCAGAGAAAGGTAGGACTGTATCACCTTAATCTTCTAGACAACATCTTGTCCAGAGAAAGGTAGGAATGTATCACCTTAATCTTCTAGACAACATCTTGTCCAGAGAAAGGTATGAATGTATTACCTTAATCTTCTAGACAATATTTTGTCCAGAGGAAGGTAGGAATGTATCATCTTAATCTTCTAGACAACTTGTCGAGAGAAAGGTAGGAATGTATTACCTTAATCTTCTAGACAACATCTTGTCCAGAGAAAGGTAGGAATGTATCACCTTAATCTTCTAGACAACATCTTGTCCAGAGAAAGGTAGGAATGTATCACCTTAATCTTCTAGACAACATCTTGTCTAGAGAAAGGTATGAATATATCACCTTAATCTTCTAGACAATATCTTGTTCAGAGAAAGGTAGGAATGTATCACCTTAATCTTCTAGACAACATCTTGTTTAGAGAAAGGTAGGAATGTACCACCTTAATCTTCTAGACAACATCTTGTCCAGAGAAAGGTAGGAAGGTATCACCGTAATCTTCTAGGCAACATCTTGTCCAGAGAAAGGTAGGAATGTATCACCTTAATCTTCTAGACAGCATCTTGTCCAGAGAAAGGTATGAATGTATCATCTTAATCTTCTAGACAACATCTTGTCCAGAGAAAGGTATGAATGTATCACCTTAATCTTCTAGACAACATCTTGTGCAGAGAAATGTAGGAATGTACCACGTAATTTTCTAGCACTGTATGACCTTTGCTATGCACAGACAGGTCCAATGGGCATTTTTAGTTTAGTTTTCAAAATAACTGGATTGTAATGAAATTGATAAAAGGTTTTGTAGTAAAATTAATTCAGTCATCATTATATCAATCTCATTTTGAACCTCGATTTTTGTTATATTCTTTCTTCAACTAATTTGAAAAGAAATATTTGATAATGCCCTGAAATATTATGTAAACCATTTATCCCAGATTAAATCCTTTTTTCAGGATAAATTATCACTGAATTGGAAATTATCAACTACAAAAATCGTTTAGTTACAAAAGATAACTTTCATTAACAAATGAACAAGGATGATGATGTAGGATAGTGCTGTGTTTACCTTTTGCCTTACACTGTAAGGAATATTTTCAATACATTGATGGCATCTATTTGTTCCCCATTATCCAACACCCTTCTCCATCAATAAGGATTGATCTTAGTCCCCTAAAATAGAATAAGGGCTGCATTTCTGAAAGGTTTCTTACACCAAATTATTAGTCTTTTTAGATATATTGTGTAATATTTACCTTGAAAAGTGTTCTTTTATTCTCATCTTTCACATTGTGAACAAATTGCATTTTTCTGATAATTTGCTAGGATATGATTGCAGAATATAATCAAACACCAGTGTTTATTCTTTTTCTGAGCAGAGTTTCAATGCAGTGCTGGATCATCTACTAGTACCATTGTTGTCCCTGCATCAGGCTCTGTCCAGCGTTTCTCATGATGGGTGTAAGATCTATGTGGACATCTTGGATGCGATAAGTCTTCTTCTCTCTGATCTCTTATTCAGCAGGTACTTCAATCAATCAATATGAACATGAATTATGGATATTTTGTTACTTTTGTGATTTGTAAAAGATTTTAAAGGGATATACAGTAGCAACTGTTCCCTCTACACATTCATATACAGCAAGTAAAGGACAACTTAAAAACATCTGGTTTTGCCAATGGGGTGGGGGTTGGTTGGTTGGTATTGGAGAGGGTTAAGGGACGGACAAAAAAATAACTTATCAGTGACAACTAAATATTGTATATCATACATCACAGATTTAAGTTAAGTAGTGACTCCCTCCCCCCTGCTTCCCCTTCCCCCTCCTTCCCACCTGCCGGGGACTGGACGGTCTATTAAAGATTAAGTCATTTAATGGTTGATTGGACCGGAACAAGACATTGATATAGCATAAATTAAAAAATCAATCAACCTTTGATCAGCCATAAATGTCTACTTGTCTGTAGACCCTTTAAAGGACTATGGACATCTACAGGCAACATGGGCTTAATTGGTTTAAAATGTGATCTAAACCAATAAAACAGCAAAATATTATATCAAAATTTGTTAATAATTGACCAATTTACAGCATTTTTAATTTGTAGCTGTTATTGTGCAATAATGTGTGACATCAATGGGGGAAGGATCCTTCATTACTTTTTGTAAAACCTTTGTTTTTTGTTCCTCTGTCAATGTTGTCTAAAATATAGAACTGGTCTTCGGGCAAATTTGATGGAACTTTGTCACACCTAAATCATCTGCTATCTACATGTAGAAAAGACATTCTGAAATTCCCAAGTAGCTGAATTTGAAGAACGAAGTTTAAAGAATGATATAAAGATTTTGAGATGTGTTCCTCTTAGTATATCAAAAATTCCAAACAAATTAACAAATCATGAAACTTTGTTTAGTCATAACTTGAAAACTAAATAAGCTTTTTATGAATTTTAAAAACTCTTCTACTCAAAATCCCATGCTCTTTCACATATCTAAAATCGGTTAGATGACCATGGTCTTTTAAGAATAAATTACTGTGTGGCCAACAAAGTGCATTACATTTGGTTTTAAGAGATAAGGATGGTGAAGAAATTGCTCTTAAAAATTTGTTTCAGTAAAGGATGTGCTGCCACATAGAGACACTACTAGCCAGATTGTTTTACAATCTGTTTATAGATGTAGTGACATGTAGCAATTTGTACATATGTGAAACAATATTAAATTCTGAGTAAAATGCCCTTTATTTCTTTGACAAAGTTTGTGTAGTTTTTGAGTTATGGTCAATCAAAGTTTCAAGATTTTAGAATTTAAGGCAAACTTTGTGATGTCATCAGATGAACACAGATGAAATGTAATTCTTTAAAATGTGGTCTTCAATTTAAGCCAGTTATAATTTTATTTCTTCAATGTTGATTACATGTTGCCCTAGAGGTGTAATAGAGTTTCAATATACCCAAATGGAATTAGATGTTGACAATCAATTGAGAGGAATGAAAGCAAAGGATTAACATAAAATATCAAAGATATTTTCATCCGCCTATGTCGCAAATTATTGTCGCAGTAATACCCAAAACTTGAAAATGTTGTAAAATGTTTAGTTTGTAACCGATTTTGATGGGATCGTGCTGAAAAGTTTCTCTTCAAGCCTACCCGCACCCGTCAGGTATTACAATTACCATCCGACTTATTGTTGAGTGTATTGTGTTTCCACTCAAAACATTGTTTGTTTATCTGCCATTCCTATGCATGCCACAGCCAAGTAGTCAAGGCTATTTGTATGTATAAGATTACACAAAGCAGAACTGAATAATCAAGTCGTGGTGCCGTTAAGCCCTCATCAAACAAACAAGGCACTTTTGTGATTGAAATCACTCATCCATGTTAGGTGTCTTAGTGGGAGAAATTTGTTTTCAAACTGGTGATAAAAATAGCTGTGTATCGTAATGCCTGAGATAATAATGTGCATTAACTGTGAATGATTGACGGACCATTTCTCCTAAGGAAAGATATTGCTTCATGTTGTTGCTGTATTAATGGTTTATGTAAATGTTTAAGCAAACCTCAAGTTGTCTCTAGAAGTCACCAGACCTATAAGATCATTTTAAGACCTTTTTAAGCTATTCCAGAACCTCTAATAATTCAATGAAATGTGTACATGCTGATGTCATCACTTGAGAAACTCTATTTTCTTATGTAAATCCTTTGTCTTTTGATCACGTGGTGATATGATTCAGGTTTTTAGGTTCCTATCTGGTAGTGGTGCTTTGACTTCCTGTTATTTCTTGCATGTTTTAGCTAATCCTCATGTGAAGTTGACCAAAGAGTTCTCACGGATAGATATTTGGCGTTTTAGCTTTTCGCAAAGAGTTGTTAATGAGTGAAATGGTTTGCCTGAGTAGGTAGTTAGCTCCAATTCTGTTCACAATTTCAAGGTCAACATTTATAAGTTCTTTACTAAATCTGGGTGTCTTTGATATTTTAATTTTGTTGTGGTGGTGGTGGTGTTAGTTTGGGCTTTTTATGGGGTGACTAACCCTTCTTAGCCCGTAATCTTGATATTATGTTATGTTATGTTATATTCAATACTAATTTGAAGGTAAGTAGCCTATGAATACAAAATATCATTACACGTAGTCATACCGCAGTTGACAATTAGCTGGCAAAGATGTTCTAGCGATCATCAGTGATCATAAGAGTATTTATTTTGTGTGTCTTCTTGTTTTAAAGGATTACTTCAGGGGTATAGCAAGTCCATCTTATATGGAAGAGGAATTTAGAAGAAGCAAAATGGTGAAGATAGCATTCATAATTCGTATTTTGTTACGGGGATATTTAAGTTTAAAGTTTGGTATCATTTGTGTAGAAATGACTGAAATCAGACTAGTAGTGACATTACAGCCTTAAGATTCCTTATGTGATTATGTATTCTATCATATTTTGTCCTATGATTTTATAGCAAAAACCATTGCATATGGCAAGAAAGTAGTAAAACAGAATCTAGTAAAGGTAATTATAATTTACCACCTGAAGGAAGTTAAGTTTGAGGAAAAATAATTTAAACAGTAAAAAAGTTAGATAAATTTTCTTTAAAATACATTAACAAATGTTTAGAATGTGAGGATGAGGGCACCAACCTTCCATAGTAGACTTAGTACACCAGTCACTTCTACATAGATAAGAAAGTGCTTTAAATTTGAATATCTCCTTAATGGAAGAAAATATTAAAGTAGTTTCTTAACCATTTTGTTTCTTTTAAAGTCCTCTTTCATATAAGATAAATGTGTTTGACCCCTGAACTAATCCTTTTAGAATATAGAGTTTGCCTGTCTTCATGGATTCAAGTTATGCTGGGATATTATTTTGAATATAGATATCTTTTCCAAAAATTAAAAGAAAGAGGAAAATGTAATGATTTATATGACCCTACCTACTAAGGGTACTGAATAATTCATAGCTATTTTCAAAAATTTATGGAATTTGCCATGCCTGAAATTTTCTATGTAAAAGTAGTAACATCATATTAAGTTTGAATTTTAGTTCTTGGTTTTGTTACTTTATATAGAAGTGCTGTGGCAAAGAGTCAAACTCATATTCCAAAGGTACTTGGTTTAATTCTCAGCATGAGTCATGTGGTATGTCATGTGATGTGTCATTGAGCAAGCCACTCTATTCTACATGCATCAGTTAATTCAGCTGTTAAATTAGTACCAGCATTGTTTGGGAGTTAACCTGTGTTAAACTGGTATCCTGTTTAGGGTTAGTAATTGATTCTCATCTGCTTGTACCACAGAAACTGGGATAAGTACCGCTCTTATGGCACTGGCAAGGATTTAACATAACTTTTCTCATTTGCATTTAGAGATTTGAACTCTGCGTATGTAAGCTTCTGTCAGCATGATGCAGCTAAGGACACCAAATACCCCAAAGCAGCTCAGATGGCAGTTTTGTTGATGGACTTTCTCAAACAGCGATGTACAGCAGATGAACAGGTATGAAGTCAACTTCAATTGTTGTGTTCTTGTATTCTTATCATGGCATAAGTTGTATTGGTGTGTAAACTATTTGAAAGTCACTGAAAGGCCAATTTTGACAGAAGAAGTATAGATTTTGAAATAATTTATACAAAATTTGAAATACCTTAGTGATTTGTTTACAAAAACAGATTAGGTGTTAGTGTGCATCAGAAGCACGTCTGCTGTTATACAATATATTTAGTGGAATCAGACATATCACAATAACTAAACTTAGAATTTGAACGACCTTGAAAACCATCTATGCAACAAAAACTTTGAACTCATCTCAAAAAAATTCCCAAGAAAGATTTTTGCGGATTTTATTCTCCAAAAAATCCTCTTCTAATGATACCAAAATCCCTAACATTTTTTCCCGGTTATCTCTTTCAACTACCGGACTAAAATGTGGAGAGGTTCAAGAAGAAGCTCTACCTGATTACTTCACAGAATGTGGACAGGTAGTAACTTACAAGTGTGGGGTGTATTTGAAAGAGATAACTGAATAAAATCACTTACATTTTTTGCAAATATCTGGGGTATTTTGTAATTCTATGTTATAGCCTAAACCATCAACATCGTTTCTTTATAATTGTGGGGTACATGGACATAGGAAGGAAATTTCTTGATTATAAGCAGAAAGTTGCACTGGTAAATTAAGTTGATGTTACATTCAGTCTAATTAGGAAATATCCTTCAATTATTAGGAAAATCTCCTTCAAATTTTGAAAAATTTCTTAAATTATTGGGAAATTTTGAAAAATTTCAGCAACTGTTCTTCAATTTTCTGGAATTTGTTTTTCATTTTTGGGATTTTTTTGGTTAGCTTTGGGAGATTTTCTTCAATTTTTATCAAAATTTTCAATAATTTTATCAGATTTTTAATTTTATATTAATAAATTCCCAATATGACCTCCAATTGGGACGAAATGATACAACCACAAGGTGACATCCTCTAACGGGGGCAACTTTCCGCCTGCCCCCTGTTTCCTACGTCTCTGGTTGGGTATTGTTTAAAACCATCAAATTAATTAAGGTTGACTTCTTTATAAATAAGTTCAACACTTCATCACAGGAAGAAGCATTAAACGGATGCTTTTAAAAAATTAATTGGTTATTTTGTGTCTTCTCCCGGTGATTGTTTACTGTTTACTTTATTTTAGCTCAATGTGCAGGTAAACGTCATCAGTGGATTACCTCTGCTCTTCAGGTTATTCATCAGAAGTCTCAGGTGGGTAACATTCTTTCATAAAAAAATATTACTGACAAGAATAGAAATCATATTCTGTTAATGAGATATTCAAGAGTAAAGCTTAACAGAATGTTGTAGACACGACTGGTAGTGGCATCATGGCTTACCATTCCTCTGCATGTTTTGTATACTTCATGGAACTTCTTTTCTGAGATTTGAAGGCTTGCAACTGATGGATTTGTAAGCAGATAAATAAAGCAGTCTTGGGATGTATCTGCGAGCTAACATAGGAAGAAATTAAAAAGTCTATATTTTCAATTGGTGAAATGTTGAATTAATTTTCAATTAAATACCATACCAATTGTTAAAAAAAGTGAGTGTGTACTGTCACATGTCAATTATAATGATAATAATAACATTGTTTCTTATATAGCGCTTTTCTATGCAAGATGCATGTTTAAAACACTTTATAATGCCAATCATAATTCTCTAGGCAGCAATTCGAGATCAGCGCTGTGAACTGCAAGTGAATGAATGAAGTGATTGTACCCTGTGTTTTCATGTTTCTCTTCTGGAATAGTGTTCAGAGATCTAGGCAGGGTTGACTGTCCTGCCGTCGGGAACACCATTTAACGTACTCATCCAATGGATGGTAAGCGCCACCCAATCATTGGCCACTTTTACAAAAGGTAGGGTTGGGGAGGAGGTGTGTTGCAGAAGACAAGCCTCTGCACTTGATGTCAGTAGTTTCTTCAAAGTTCTATTTTTCATTTTGTAATTTACCATACAAGATGGCAGACAACTAAACTAATCCTTCAAATGCCTAAAATATCTTCCTAAAATATCTTGCAATTTTTTTTGACAGACCATCATCATCAGTTTCTTTCTCAATGTTTAAACATTTTGTGTCTATGCTGGGTTACCATGGCGATGAGACAAGCCTTGTTGTAAAGGAGAAACTTGAAGATGGTGTTTTAGAAAGTTTGGAAGGGCTGATTGCTGCTGTTGCAGAGAACAGCATTTACACAGTAAGTATCATTCTGTTGGTTGTACACAGGGCTCTAATTCCTGGGGGACAGGATGACTTGTCTCCATCATTTTCCAGCAGAATGAAAAAAAAATATATATATATCTTGGAAACCACTGTACTCTTACTTTGTGGAGGAACAGTATGGGCCCCATGTCTCCCCCACTTCCATGAAAGTATTAGTTCAGTGGTCAAGCATGTCCATTTTATATGAAAGAGGACTTCAAAAGAAACAATTTAGTAAAGAAAGCATTCAAAAATCTTATTCTATTGAAGAGATATTCAAGTTTAAAGTTTGGTATCATTTCTGTAGAAATGACTGAAATCAGACTAGTTGTGATGTCACAGTTTCAGATTCCTCAAAGTCTTTTATGTATTTTTAAGAAAGTTTATTGAATTTTTTTACTATTTAGATTATTTTCCCTCAAACTTTCTTCAGATTCAGTTTTTCTACTCTTTTGACATATCCCATAGTTTGTAAGTTACAAAATTGCAGGAAAAATGTGATAGAAGACATAAAGACTGAGGAATCTGAGGCTGTGACATCACAACTAGTCTGATTTCAGTCATTTCTACACAAATGATACCTCTTTAACGGAATAAGTTTTGCGAATGCTTTCTTCACTATTTTGTTTCTTTTGAAGTCCTCTTTATATAAGATAAACATACTTGACCACTGAACTAATCCTTTAAGGAGAATTATGGCCCTGGTAATACATAATACTTCACATGATGTGGCTTGCTTTGTGGAGTGATATTTGTCAATCCTAACCTTCCAACAGAATTTTTCCCTATTAGAAACACTGCATGATGTGGGCTTTAATCAAGGTATTTTATTGTGAAAGATTTCCAGGCTAAAATCCTCGTTTTAACCAAATTCTTTAAAAAAGATGGAAGCATTCAAAATTGTGACTTTTCATGGCCATCTATGTCCTCATCAGAAGACTTGATATTGAAGGTGGAACTTGCACACTTTTTATTTGTGTTTATTTGAGTTTTTCTTCAAATTTTAAAACTGTTCATACAGCTAAGCATTTCACAGTATTGTTGATCACACTCGAGTGTTAATCAAAGTAAACGTTTTGATGCAATTTAAAGCGAACATAATTTTTCTTTTCTCAGGTTCATGAAGATGCATCCATTGGTGGCCAACAGCTAGATTTCCTAAAAATTATCACCAAACAGATTATGCAACAGTCGCAAAGGTATTTTTGTCTGTTTTAATCATTATATCATAATAAACCAACCAATTAAATCCTACTACTAGATTTAATACTTTATTTTTCATATCTACTACAGCAATATTATTTGAACTGCCATAATGAAATTTAATTCAAATCAATTCAATTCAATTCAATTAAACTTTATTGGGCACCATAAATTGGCAATTACAGCTTGCAACGATAAAACAATAAAATGAAACGAGAATGATAAACTTAAACAGATAAAGGAATACATCAAAAATCTGATAATAAAAATGAAAAAAATAAAATGATATTTAGGAAAGGAAAATAAAGAATAAGAGAATTGGAGCTGTGCACCCAGTCATACATCACAAATTCCTGGTATATAGCATAGCAGGGTTTAACGTCCCAAAAGCATCCAGTGTTGGACATTATATCAACACGGCCACGGCATTTGATAAGCAGTTAGAAACTCACTTGGTTGCAGACCCACCGGGATATGAATCGGGACGTGCGGGTGAGAGGTTAAAGCACTAACCACTACACCACAGAGGTATATTAAAGGTATATGGACATGTACAATCTAAATTGTTTTAAAATCTATGAAAAACCATCACAGTAGCCAAAAAATTCATACAAATGGACTAAACATTGACCATTTTACAGCCTTTAAAATCTCAGGATGCAATTTGCATATTTTATGCAAATGTTTTTCAGTCCTTACCATATACCCCCAATTAATACCCCAAATCCTTGCAGAAATAGATTTTCCCATCATTTTCAGTGATTGAGATTTAGGCAAGAAATTTAAAGAATTTAAAGATTTTGAGCTGTCAGCCAAGTCATACATCAGAAATTTTGTATGAATCAAAAACTCATCAAGCTTTATTGTCCATAGCTCAAAAACTAAGAGTGTGTTTTTCCAAAATGCAGAGACTGATCTGTTCTGATCTGATATTATTTTAAGCAGTATAGAAATTGCTACATTACCATAAAAATCCTCAAACCTTTATCAGCCAGAACTGAAAAACTAAGAAGGCTATTTTTTTCAAACTTCAAAGACTTTCCTACTCCCAATTGACCTCTCTGACTTAGTTGATTAACAGCTTTTTCAACCAATAACTGCACGAATTTGCCTAGCAACAAAATGTGGGTAACTAAGTGGGGCAAAAATCCTATGAGGTACTAGTACAGTACAACTAGCTAGCAATGCGTGCTCATGCAGTCAATGCGATATACTGCACAAAACAATTTTTGGCACACACAGACTGAGTGGCAGACAATATGGTGAACAAACTTGCGTCTACGGGCCTGCTACGGGCTTTGTAATCAGATTCCCATTACCCAGAATGAGTAGCAAACGGAAATTGATTTATTCCTTTTGCTAAAAACTCTAAAGATCCCGAGAAGATGGATAAAATTTTGCGGCAGGCCACATGAACATCTAAATGTCAATGCATTGGTCATGCATGATTGTGGATTTGAGGTTTGTTTGCCCCACCTATTTACCACATTGCTATGGTGGGTGTGGCCTATTTCCTTAATCAGAGAGGTCAATTCAAAATTCTTTTAAGCTGTAGGCATCCATAGACTTCTAATTGTGTGGTGTTCAATATAAGAACTGACATTACTGAAAGGAGTATTAAGATCTAAGCAGATCAGTTATTGAATTGTGAGGGAAAAGAAACACTTTTAGTTTTTGAGTTATGGTGATCACAATTTGATCAGTTTTGATTTATGTGAACAGCTCAAAATCTTGAGTAAGTCTTAATTTTTTTTTTTTTAAATCCTAGTCTTTGAAAATGAGGGAAAGTCTTTTCCTGCTAGGAATGTTTTGGGGCATAATAAAGACTTAAAACATTCTGGGCAAATTTAACAGTGAATAAACAAAGGATTTTGGGGAAAAAATTGTCTAGGTTGCCCTGTAATACATCACAAAATTTGCATAGAATATGCAAATTGTGCCTGAGATAAAATGCTCTAAAATCATCAATGCTTAACCAAATTAGATAAAAACTTTTGCAACTATGATGATTTTGTAATAGATTTTCAAGCACTGTAGCTATTGTTGTCCTTATACATCTTTCACTTACCTGTTCTCCCATTTGATTAATTTACAGAAGTGCCTCATGGTACAACTCCGTTCACCATCTGTTTATGATGAATCACAAGATGGTGGAGGAGCACCTTGTGACTGTCTGGTCAGCTTGTCTGTCTGTTGCTGGTGGAACCAGTCTGGAAAAGGCAAAGATGAAACTGATGGAAGTAGTCATGCAGACATACTCCAAATTAAGTCAGGTATGGAAGTTTTTTAACTTAAAGATTATCACAGAAAAATTTTATACCCAGGAAATAAAATTATTTCTTTGAAAAATGTAATAAGAGACTTATGAAACAATGTTTGCTAGATTGAATTTAAGTAAGCAAAAAAACACAACAGGTTAAGAATAAAAATGATTTATTTACAACCTCAAAAGCAGAGGTTCATCAAGCGCACTTGTGTTTGCCATCGAAAGGAATTAGATTAATCCACGTAGCATAGCATTTGCAATGTGCAGGCCTGTACAATTGTGCCTCTCGTTTAGGGAGTTGAGCATTGCATAATACTTAATTTTTACTAGTGGGATATCTTGGGAGTGGAAGGGCACTAAGATTGTGTGCCCCCATTCCCAGTGGCACTTGAAAAGGCTTATTCTCAACTTCTCAGGTCATAGTTATATTGATGGCTCACTAATCAAATATCAACACCTCACTCTAGAATATGAAGTATCCAGTATAATCAGGACCTCCCATTTTCATCTTCGCAACATTGGCAAAGCTCACACCCACCTCACTCACTCCCACCTCCTTATTGGTTCCCCCACCCTCTGCAACAATTGCCATTGCACTTTCACAGTCCATCACGTCCTACTTGCTTGCCCCCTGTACAGCCTTCCCAGAGCTTCCCTTGCTCCCCACAACTCAATAGCCGAGCTCTTCTAGAAAAACCCTCCTGATAATATTATCTCCTTTGTTCATCATGCTTCCCTCTACAACCATATTTAGTCCTCGTCTCCCACCCCCTCTCTTTACTTTTGGCCCTTTTTATTTACTTCTCTTGATCCCAGCTTTCTGGGCTTTAGTTCCCGTGTTTCTTTCAGTCTCCCCCTGTTTACTTTTCTTCCTATCCTGAAATGATTTAACCTCTCAGGCACAATTTGACCCTCGCTGTCAAGGTGCCGTTAAACCCTCATCAAACAAACAAAGCTCACCAGTTTTGATCCACTAAGCCCTCATCATCTAACAAATTCACTGAAACTTACAATCCCTTGCTACATCAAGACTTGATTACTGCAGTTTTCTTTTTTTACAGCCATCTTGCAAACACAAATTAAATATCTTTAGCTCACTCAAAACAAAGCAAAGCATTACAAAATGATGAATAACAAAAAAAGCTTTGAACCAAACATAGTTTTAATTGTTTATTTACAAATACTGTTAGGAATATTTCTATTAATTTGTTGATCATAAGATCTTTCAAGTTGATCTCAATCAGGTTCATACATAAATTGTATTTTTCATTCAAAATTCTGTATTGAATTTCCTTTTATTTATCAAATCATTAAAGTTTTTGATGTTTCTTTTGAGTTGAGAGATAAATAATGTTTCTTTTGATTTAAGAAAATATTTTTGAAAAAGACAAAATTTGAAAGTATCTGATTGGCATAATGCCTGCTGAGCCATGATGAGCATGGGGCATGTGTTCATAGAAAGGAATTGCTCTCAACATTGTCTCTGAAAATTACATGTTTTGCTGCAATGATTAGCTCAGAAACGTTTTTTAAACAATTCTTTCTTTAAATCATCCATTTCTCTGCTATAATTTACAGTTTGACAAAGCCTGTATATCACTTCTTCGTGCTTGCTCCTTCGGCTTTGGTTCTACCTTTCGTGAAATGTATTTTCCTCCAAAACTGATGCAGAGGTAAGTCATAAGAACTAAACAATCTAATGCTTCATTTCGATGTGCATCGCAATGACCTCTTTCTTATTTTCTGTTGAGAGATTTTTAAACCTAAGATACAGTAAAGTAGAACATTTTGTAACATTTAATATTATAAAAATGAATTGTTTTATCATTTTACTTATTAATTATTTTACTTTAAGAGTTGAAACTGGACGATGGAATATTACTCCATTTGAGGAAAGAATTTGTGTGCTTTGTTTTAGCTTTTGTAGAAGATGAATTCCATTTTGTTCTTGTTTGTCCCTTGTTATAAAGATTATTGAAACGATTTTATACCTGCTTATTTCACAAGTTTCCTGACAGACAGAAGTTTTCAAGTTTGATGCAAAAAAAAAAGAATTCTCTCATTTTAAATAACTGAGGTAGATTTATATACCTTGCCTTTAAACGTCAGATTTGTTAGATAAAATTTGATTTCAGTGTTGTGAACCACAACTTGTTATTGATTCAATTGTATTCATTTTATAGGTAATGTTGCTGAGTCATGTATATATTTCATACTTTGCTAATTTTCAAAGCATGTATCAGTGATTATATTGTACTAAGGGCCGGTGGCCTATAGTTATGTTGATAATAAATTGTTCTATATTTGGCACAAGCAATTAGGCTTGGGCATATACCGGTGCTCACGTAAGTACCGGTACTCACGTAAGTACCGGTACTCACGTAAGTACCGCTACTTGTGAATATCGGAAGTTAACAAGTTTGTTACACTACTGGTACTGCCAAAATGTACCGTTGGCAATTCTAAAATATAAAGACTATTAACCCAAATCATGCATTTTCAATACCTAAGTCATGTAAATTACATTATATTTACCTCGCAAGAGGCTTGTATTTATTCCATTTATCAAAACACCACCAATAAAAACCCTCCGTAATTATTCCTAAAGCTGCTAACAATCTCACACACACATAATCAAACTATTACCAGTAATACATATACGTTGAAAGAAATTGGGATTCCCCACCTGCCACTAGCGCAGACCGTACCATACCTGGGCCTACGCAAATTAAGTACTGCACAAGTCACTTTATTATTTTGCAATCTGACAACCGGTCACACTGTAACATTGAGTTGTACATTGCATTATAAGGCCTTGCAACCATTCATGTGCACATGTTCAGAGCTTGCAAAATTTCCCATGTTTTTTTGATCGCGGAAATTTTAAAATGTAAACTTGCGGTTCTACACAGTCCTTGCAGCCATTTTCCAGGCAATTTTGCTGTAACAAAATAAAGATGGAATTCCATTTTTACCAAATACTATTGACTGCAGGTATTTTGTTAGGTATTTCATGCCGTGTAAATCATTGGGCCTAGGGCGTGAGTGTATACACATCGTGAGTTTAAAGTTAGTTCATGAATGACCAAGTGATAAGTATCTTCGTGTGTGCTTGCCAAATGCTGAAATTTTTGTTAGAATAACTTGTTTTTAGTATAAATTATTACATAAACAATATAAAAAACATGATTTTTTGACATTTATTCACATAATTTTTTGAAAAAACCCTGAGAAAGACAAGTTTTTATCAATCCTGATAGAGGAGGTAATAATAAATATTTTCCTCCCAGATACATCCCGCCGTTACTGTATAAACATGCCCGCGATCATTTATAATGTTATTAGTGTATTAGTACTGTATACATGTGTCTATAATGTTACATATTAGTGTGATACTACGGCAAATATACCAAGCACACTGTGATAGTCTTTTATCTTTTTATGCACGTAAGAAGAATCGGTACCATAAATAGTACCGGTACTGAAATGAAAGTACTGGTACCGAATTTTCGCGGTACCGCCCAAGCCTACTAGCAATGCACAATGACATACAGTTTTCCATTACAAGTACAATATGCTGAGACTTATTAACTCTTTCAAGAATCAATTGAAGACATTTTTGTACCTCAACTCTTTTAATAACATTTAACTGTTTTGGTTGTTTTTATGCAAAGTGCCCTTAGTGTCACTTATGGCGGATGCTGAGGCTTTATGATAATCATGATTGATTCATTGATAAAGAATTTGACGAGGAACAACAGGGCTGCTTTGTTCCTCCACAAAGTGAGAGGAATATTTTTCAAAAACTTTGTATTTGAAGAAAAAATATTATGCTTGTAAGTGGGGGGGACAAGGCTGCCTACTTCCCCATCGACCTTCTCCTCCCCCTTCTCCCTCCACCTTCTTCCCTTCCCCTTGCACCTTCTCATCCCTTCCCCCTCCCCCTTTCCTCCCTCTTAACCTTTTTAGGAGAAGTGTTGGCGAGGGGTGCCCTAGACATACCCCATACAGTTTATACACTAGCAATAATACTTCATTGTCACCCTTCTTCTGTTTTGGATGATGAAAGTTTTCCTCATAGAAAATGAATGCCCTTATTTTGCACTCCCACTGCATGGGGCAGGTGTGCCTACTTGTGATTAACCAGACCAAAACGTTTTGTGGTTCCAATGTTTATTTTCGTAAGCTGATCGATTTGCAAAATTTGAATTACCTGTCATATCATGAAATATTTGTTCCATGATATTTATTTATAACCCACACCCACCAATTGACAATTAGCATTTGTACAATAATTAACAACATTATCATAACAACTATGATGCAAAAGCGGTTGCTCATTTATCCTATTTCAAGAATTTGTCAGTAAGCCCCGCCCACTCATTAACATTCATGACATCATTACCACAATTTTATAACATATGTACAGACCATGACTCATCTGTGTACCTGATATAGCATAAATCTGATATATTGTTCATGAGATACAGATGGTGTTTACATCATTTAGCACTTTCATATTAAGCCATGCCTACCATGCATATTAATGACGTATGTTGATAACATAAGCATGTACACAATAACCAACATCATCATATCCTAATATGATGCAAAACGGACATACATTTGCTCATTTATTACTTTTTAAAAGTTTAACTTTAAACCTGGTCACTTATCAATACGCATGAAATCACCACTAAAAACAGGGCACATCTGCAGACCACAGCTCTCTGTGTACCAAACATGATGTAAATCCAGTTCATTTTTTTTTAGGATATTGTGTTTACAAACTTTTTGGTTACAAAATCATATCAAGCCCCACCCACTATGCACATTAATGAAAGTCAAGATTTTTATACAATGAACACATACAAACTAGCTAACATCATTATTATAACAAATATTTTAAAAAAAACTAGACATTGTGATTGTCAAAAATAAGAGAATTCAAGATTTTTATATTAAGCCCTGCCTATTTATTGATATTCATGAATCACCAAAAACAATAGGGCAATCTACATACCATGAGCTATCTGTGTACCACACATGACATAAATCCAGAATACCGTTCTTGAAATAACATGCTTACAAGCTCTTTTCATCAAAATCATACTATGCATATTAATGAAATTCAACGTTTGTACATCATGAACATGTTTACACCAGCTAACATCATGATTATACTAAATATGAAACATCTCGTCCTCGGCCAAGTACCCCAATGCTTTCAAAGCCAGAAGAGCTTGCAATGAAACATGAAGTATTACCTTTCCCTCCAACAACAATGAGAGTTACAACACTCCTCTCACCCTACCTGAATTAAAGCAAGCCATCCACGACGCAGGCTGCACCTCCAAGGGCCCAGATAACATCCCCTACCAGTTTCTGAAACACCTCCCCAACAAGGCCACCCTACCCTTCTCACCATCCTTAACCACATTTGGTACTCACACTCCTTTATCCCCTATCTGAAGGACAGCTATCATCACCCCCTTCCCCTAACTGGAGAAAGACAGCACCGACCCTCCAGCTACTGCCCTATCACCCTCACCTGCTGTCTTAAAATTATGGAAAGGATCATTAACCAGTGACTAAACTGGTTTCTTGAGACAAACATATTCTTCTGCCCTCACCAAAGCGGCTTCCGGAAATGTAGTAATACCCTGGACCAGTTAATCATGCTCGACACCCTATATGGGAATCCTTTGCAAAAAAGGAACACCTCGTTGTCATCTTTTTCGACCATGAGAAAGTTTTGACACTACTTGGAAATACGGCATTACCTGCAAGCTTCACACCATCGGCCTCAAGAGGCCACCTCCCCATCTTTATTCAAAACTTCCTCTCACCCAGGCAGTTCCAAGTTCATATTGGCCACACCCTCTCCAACCCCTACCCCAAAGAAGAGGGGTGTCCCCAAGGCAGCATCCTTTCCCCATCTTTCTTCAACCTAAGCATTAACAACATCGTGGACATCTTTGCCCTAAGATCAAATGTGCCCTCTACGTGGATGACTTCACCACCTACTACTCCTCCCCTTTGCTTTTCTCTCTCCAACTTAGCCTCAACCAGCTGCAAGACTGATGCAACAATAACGGTTTAAATTCTCCAAAAACAAGACAGTCTGCATGCACGCCTGTCATTTCAACAACCTCCACCCCAACCCGAACCTCATGCTCAATGGCAATCACATCCCTAAGTTGACCACACTAAGTTTCTGGGTTTAACTCTAGACCCCAAGCTCTCCTACATGCAACACATCACCAACCTAAAACAGAAATACAACAGCTCCCTCAACCTTCTCCACCTTCTCTTCAACACCATTTGGGGTGCAGACCTCAACGCTGTCCTCAAAATCTTAAAGCTCACCATTTGTGCCAAGCTTGATTACGGCAATATTGTCTATTTGCCGCTCATAACTCTTACCTCAACACCATCCAAAATGAAGCCTCAGGCTTTGCCTGGGTGCCTACAGGATCTCCTCCCCATTACCAGCATTCACATTGAAGCCAACGAATCCCCCTTCCTGCTAAGGTGTAGAAAGCTTAGCATTTTCTATGCTTTTAAAGCCTTCACCAACACCCAAAACCCTGTATACAACCTCATTAGTTACCACAATTTCTCCACCCTCTTTGATAGGACTATAACACTATCTTCCCTTCAGCTTAAGCATCAAACCCGACCTTCACCATCTAGGCATCAACTCCACCACTCTGGCACCTTCTCCTGGCCCACTTTTTCTCCCTGGGCCATCATCCACCTAGGCCTATCCACTCATCACAAAACCCAAACCCACCCCAACCTCTTCATCAACCTCCACAGCCAAATCAAAGACCAACTCTCAAACTACACCTCCATCATACTAATTGCTCCAAGGAAGGAACAAGACAGCTGCTGCTGCCCTCATCCAAGACATCACCCTTAGTAGCAGGCTTCCCAACTACTTGTCTATCTTCTCAGCTGAGGCCAAGGCTATCTTACTTGCCCTCAACTATATTGAGTACTCCCCGCTCAGCCACTTTTGCCATCTTCTCAGACTCCAAGTCTGTCCTTATTTCTTTACTCAATCTTAAGTGGAATAACACCACGTCCCACCCCTCCGTAAACTCCTTTTGCCAACCCCAACCCCAAACCCATCTGCAGGAAGAATATTCTTTTTTTCTGGATATCCAGCCATGTTGGCATCCCCGGCAATGACAGAGCTGATTCAGCCTGCTAAGCTTGCCCTCATTCTCCCCCTACCCCCTTTCCCAAAACACTTTCCGACATCAAAACGCTTATCGCCTCACTTGTTTGTGACTGCTGGCAAACCTCATGGGACTCTCAAATTAATAAACAAACTCAACGACATCCAGCTCACTATTCTGACCAAACCCACCATCCACAATCTCTCCCGTATCAACAACGTCCACATTACCTGCCTTAGAATAGGTCTCATCCACCTCACTCACTCCGACCTCTTTACTGGCTCCCCCACCCCTCTGCAACAGTTGCCATTGCCCCTTACAGTCCACCATGTTCTCCTTGCCTGCCCCCTATACAACCTCCCCAGAGCTCCCCTCACCTTTCAGAACTCCATAGCCGAGCTCTTCCAGAAAACCCTTCCAATAAAATTATCTCCTTCATTGTGCCTCCCTCTACAACCATATTTAGTCCTCCTCTCCCACACCCTTTACCTACATTTCCCCCTTTTTTGGCCCCCCGCACTTCCTCTTTGATCCCAGCTTCCTGGCTATTTGCCCCCGTACTTTTTTCAGACTGCTTTTAATTTTTTTTTTTCCTACCTCTGGAATGATCTAACCTCTCAGGCACAATTTAACACTCACTGTCGTGGTGCCATTAACCCCCATCAAACAAACAAACAAACAAATATGAAACAAAAGAGACATGTGGTTGTTAAGATATGAACATCTTAATACTTTCACATTAAGCCCTGCCTTTCATTTGAAATCACCACCAAAAACAAAAGGCACATCTACAGACCATGGGCTATATGTGTACCAAATATGACATGAATCCAGTTTACCATTCTTAAGATACCTTGTTTACAATCTCTTTTCAGCAAAATCATATTAAGCCCTGCTCACTATGCATATTAATGAAATTCAACATTTTTGCATCATGAACATGTACACACCAGCTAACATCATAATTATACTAAATATGAAACAAAACAAACATGTGGTTGTTTAAATATAAACATTTCAATATTTTTATATTAAGCCCTGCTTACTCATTTGCACGATATCACCACCAAAAACAATGACATCACCATCAAAAACAGTACCTTGTTAACAATCTCTGGCAAAATCATTTGCATATTAATGAAATTCAACATTTTACATCATAAACATGGACCATGAAACAAAACAGATATGTGGGTGGAACTATCTGCTTACTCATTAATATACATGACATCACCATCAAAAACAGTAGGGCACATTTGTGGACCATGGGCTATCTGTGTACCAAATTAGATATGAATACAGCATATCATTTGTGAGAAAATGCGTTTACGAACTGGCCATCACACACACACATACCATCATGACCGCATAGGTTTTGATGCTATCACATCAGAACTAAAAATACTGCATCTCTTGATGATTAAAATTAACCAGATTAATTTCAAACTTGACGGAGGAACACCGATTTTCTTTTATAGATTTGGAGAAACTGTAACAGAGCTCACTTCAACCACTGCATTCAAGATTTGGTCAGCATTCCTTGATATTGCACAAAAGGTGGTGGAGATCCTTGCTCTCGCAACAACAATGAGATGCAATCATTCAAAGTACGATGGGCGAAGAAGTTCAAATGCCAAGAGACAGAGGATTGTGTGTGCTCGTTACAGGAGCAAGAGATGGTGTCAGTGCTCTTCTACACCTTCGTAATGAATTTAAGATTGCTAGACTTTGCCGCTTCTGTCCAAGGCTTGGAAGGATTGAGGAAGATGCTGGACAAAAGTATGGAGATGGTGATTAAACCTAAAGCGCAGAATTGCATGATGGGAATGGTGGAACATATGGCACCTGATCACGTAAGTGCTTCATTATGTCAAGAAAACAAATTGTAAGAATATTTTGTGATCTTTTATTTCCATTTTATGCTTCGGTATCTTATCAAATTTCCCAAACAAATTATACTTTTACTTTATATCGTAGGTTCTTGCATCTCTTTGGTCCTTTCCTGTTTTGGTATTCTGTTGTTGCTACGGTAACATGCAGCTCTTCTTGGCCCAGCATTCCAAAGCATTTCCTCTTCCACTGTGCGAGGAAAAACTCAAATCCCCCTTGGAAAGTGGAGATGTCCATTGTCTTCATTGGTATTTGAACAAAGATGGTCTGCATGATGTTTGCTTCTTAGGAGGGACACATATGAGGCTTCTCAAAGTGAGTTTTCTTGGTTGTTTTAAGTTCTACTTCAAAGGTCAGCAATTCAACGTTCTTTTGTCATCTGTCAATGGAGAAATAGCAGCAACCTGATCTGAATTGGATGAAAATAGGCTTATAATCCATGTATTTAGAGGCTTATAATCCATGTATAAAGCAACAAAATTCATCAAAATCAGTTGAAGGTTTACCTTTTACAGCATTTTGAATTTTAGCGTCTTATTATAATAAATAATGCGCAATTGATAGAACTTTTGTGACATTGATGTAGGTAAAATAAATGAATATGTTTACTTATTGCTTTTAATCCTTCACTAATGTTATTTGAATGGAAGCAGTTGAATATGGTGAAGATATTTGAATCCCAATTGTATTTAGCAGAAAATACAGTCTGGTGATTTTCAATGACTGAAATTTATGACAAAAATTTAAAGAATTACATTAAAGATTTTGAGCTTCCTCTTTTTCATCACAACTTTTACATACATTAATAAAATGTCAAACTTTGATTTGCCATAAAGTATTGTTGCTGTTGGCATAATTTAAAGACTATTCTGTAAAGAATTTTAATCTCTGTCTGCTGAATATAAAATCTCTACTTGTCCATACACCTTTAAGCCTTCACAACAGCCTTCCTTTTGTTTAAGCGGGACATAAAAGCAATGCCATGTATTTGTTAGATATAAGATATTGCCAGCTCACATACTATCCGCTACACCAGACTGCCTGTGTTTCAGTATATGGCTTTGTTTTTGTACTAAAATATTGGCATGAGGAAAGAGGATGTACTTGCTCTTTTTGCTTTCAATTAAAAGTATGTGATGTAAGCTTCGTCACAATATTTTTGCCATGCAGTGGTGTACTGCAATCCACAGTTATGATTTGTTTCAAAAAGGCTAAAGATCATCAATTTTTTTGCCAAGCTTTTGCCAAAAAAGATATTGATAATAGGGTCAGACTAAATTTGACCAGAATTGGATACTTTGATGTCTTGGACAGTTGTTCATGGCTTTTCAAGCAAAAGCTAGGTCTGGAAGTATGGCAAGTAAGCTTTTAAAAATAAATCATTTTTTTTGGTGAAATTTTGCGCATTTTTAAAATTTCTTTATTTTAATCCATTTATTTCTCAAAAATTTCAACATAACTACCATAAAAAGTTGCATTGTCTGAAAGAACTATTCAAGCTCTTTCAAATGGTACCAGGATCACTGCTGTGGGCATATTTGACAAAGCAAAATAAAAAATGTTAAAGCACATGTTCAACCAGGTGTGCCACGACCACATGGGCTTTTAAGGGTTAAGTAAAATGTCCCAAAACCAGTTTTCATTAGTCACGATGGAGTCCATTATATTTCTGGGATCATGTTTATGGACAATCACTTTATAAGTCTGCAATTCTTAAACTTTAATTTGTTTTCATAATACATGATTAAAAGGCAATGGATTTATGATGGAATATAGAGGTATGCTTATTCATGCACCACAAATAAATTAACATTTAAACCTGAATATTCAAAAGGCTGTCAAATACTGTAGTGAAGGGTGCAAAATGGTCAAGTGTTAGCTAATTTTGATGGGAATTTTTTCATTGATATAACTGATATTTTTGAGCCACACAACTGATATTTTCTATGTCCATAAATTTTGAACAGTTTTAAGGGATCCTCCCAAGGAGCCTAAATGCGCAAATGTATGCTCTGTACCTAATCTCAGACATCTTGTTGGACTATAGTTTTATGCGCTACACAACGTTTGTGTACATGATATCAAGCCAAGTCCGTACCTTACAAGATGGCGGAAGCCAATCACACGCGTATATGCCTCATTATTTTACTTTTTGCTTATCCCTTTTAACTGTTACCTGTTTACTCTACTTATTATGTACTGTTGTATGGGCCCTTATGTAAGATTAACCAAGTGTTAAACTTTGTTACCCCATGTGAATGTTTAAATACATAATATAAAAGATTAATATCGCACAAAATCCTCAAAGTTGACTCAGAGCATCCATTTATGCATTTACACTTCTTGGTTTCCCCAGATAAACACAAGAAGCTTGTACAAGTGACAATTATCATCATGATTATTCATACAGTTATGTTCATTATGTTTTCTAGGAATCCTTGGTCATACAACAAGTGAAGCATCTCTTGATGATTAAGTCACACCCAGATTCATCAATCAAAAGCGACGTACTGAAACAAAGCCTTCAGAATCTGACCAAAGGACTCATAAATGCTCTTGCTATTGAATTTAGGGGTGATGCCATTTTGCCGAAAAGAAGCACAAAATTAGGAGCAGCTCATTTAAGTCTAATCTTAGAGAACATTGCAATGCTCGCTCCCTACATGTCAGACCAACTGTTTAGTCAGCTTGCTAAAATCATCAGCGAAGTAATTGTTTCCAACTGCCCTTTAGAGAAGGAAGCTATACTAGACTCATATGTTCTCTTTCCCGAGGGAAGAGGTGCTGCGATGTGGCTGAGGAGTTTCTAGACAGTCCGTGGTGTCAAGAATCAGTTACGATGCAGCAAGCCTTGGCAGGAGCTTTTGTGGCTGGACTCTCTCCAGTCTTGAATTTCAGGTAGGTAGATCTCTTCCTCATTTATTTGTTTTGATTAGAGGTGAGCAGAAGCATAGGAAGCAGGGGAAAGCTCCCCCGACCTGAAAAATGTGCTAAAATTAAAGGATGATTTGGTAAAATTTCCCCAAATGTTCTGAGCCATAATTCCACAACTAACAGTGCAACATATATTTGGAGTTTTACAGATGTTGCAAAATGTTGACTATTGCACTGGTACCATTTCCCTGCCTCAAAATCAATTGTTACCCATTTTATTAAAAGCATTACAGGTGCACTTATCTGGTAAGAGGGGAGGAGAGAGAGGGAGGGAGGGAGAAGCTGAGTGGCTGAAATACTAATTATTGTTCATATTCTATTTGAAGTTATTTTAAGATAATGAACACATTTTGAAATAACAAGCATCTTACAAACTAGCGTTTGATGCAATGGGATGCTTAAATCCAATAGGGGTGTATGGCAGAATGCAATTGGATCTGTGGTGCCAGTGACCCATGGTCTGGGTGTCAATCTGTGAAATATGATTTGATAACAATCAATTAATAAATCCAATGGCTATTTTACTTTGCATTGACAGTAGAACTTGGAAAATGTTTGACTTGACTTTGATTTATTATTGGTTTTCAGCATATCAGTCACCAAGACACCAACACGAAAGAGGAAAGAGCCCTCTTCCATTCCTGTGACCTTTGACATCCAAAACCTGTTTTCTGATTTGTCAGCTCTGCACAGAAATCTAAAGAACATGCATCCAAGGAAGTTGAAAATAACTAATGCGCAAATGGAAATAAAACTTCATGCTCTACAGAAATATCTGAAGGTGAGTCTGTTTCAAGGTCTGATGACATCTTGAAGCACCTTGAGCTTAAATAATTCAAAGTGTAGAATGGATCATTACCCCTTACTCTACCAGCACTTCTTTGAAAGTGCACTTGGGAGGCAGAGTCAAAAATGAGGCACCTAACACGGTGATAATGTCGTTGCGTGGTAGAGTAAGGGTTAAGCACTGGCTGATTATTGAAGGGTCCTCTGTCTTCCAAGCAGCAAAGTCAGGCTTGTTCCGCTTCAGTGACCGTTGGGCGCCCATGCTGCATATATTCTTCAGTTGGCACACTTGCCGCCGATTGATTAACTCTTACTCTACCAGCACTTTCTAACAAACGTGCTTGAAGTCAAATTTGCGGCACCCAAAATGGCGATAGTATTGCGCGTGGTAGAGTAAGGGTTAATATAGCAAAAACTCCCATTAAAATAAGTTAAAATTGTGCAATAATTTGTGACATTTGCAGATGAATGAATTGTTTATGTAAATCTTTGTTTTTCAATCCTCTCTAAAATATATGTTGCAGGTCAATATCTGGTTCCATCTGGATATTTTAAAACTTGTTTTATACCCCCAGGGCAACAGGTAATCAGCAATATAAAAACAAAACTGGCTAAAACTAAAAAACATATTTTAAAAAATTAATTAGGTATATTAAGCTGTGTTTGTCTACCCAAGCTTTTCACAAATTTAAAGGGCATTTTACTCAGAATCTAATGCTCTTTCACATATTTAAAAACAAAAGAATTATCTGACAGATTTCATGAAATGATAAAGTGTCATCATGATTTGTTGAATTTGGTCATAAGTGAAATTGGTCACCTGTTTATTCAAAAATTTAGCAAATCTCAAATGGCGATTCTTAATAGGCGGCCTGCGGGCCAAATCTTGCCCGCCAGACAAACCACTCTGGCCTGTGAACAATAGTCGTAGCGGGAAAATAAATCTGAATGAGATCAGTAAAAATCCTAAAATACTTGTTTATTTTGGGTTTTTCCCTAGGCAGATCTGCGCACTATAACATTGCGGCTTATCAAGCAAAATGTTATCTTTAGTTCCGTTATAAAATGTGCAGACTTGCGGCTTTTCAAGAAAGGCTGATAAGAGATCCGCCGACATCTGGCATACATCCTTCTTATGATTGCACTTGCTCTTAGCTTGTTTGTATTCAGGGATTGTTTTGACAGGTTTTGTTTGTCACGTGACGCTGGTTTTGTTTTGGCCCATGGCCTGAGGCTGTTGTGAAAGGATGGTCATTGAAAAAATTAATTAAAAATTGTATTAAATGTTACATGGACGTAACCCAGACTTAGAAATGGGAACATCCAACCTCTAGAAGCTCTTTTGCTGTAAAAAGCACTGAACAAAATAACATTTGCAAGAATTTTTTTTTTTTTTTCCAGGAGGATTAAGTTAACTTAATAACACCATTTGTGAAAAAGTGGTTGTCAGGGCCCCTCATTCTCCCTCGGCCTATGGCTATTCCACTTAATGTTATACGTTAATTCTCTGATTAAAACTTTGTTATATTTTGCAGGTGATTGAGAGTGTGTCCTTGAACTTGCTTCCACCAGAGGACCAATCAAATTGCTTCTTGACACTTCATATCCTTGGTGTTCATCTGTGTTGGCTTTTCAAACAAGCTGATGAAAACTTGAAGGTGGACGTCATCAGGGTCATCTCGGTGGTGAGGAAGCTGGCGGTCAGAGTGTTCAAAGCACTGCAGAATGATTCTTCAGTGAGCCAAGTGGACTCCGCAGCTTTGATTGTGGATTTGGTCACAAGCTACATTGATATTAGTCAGGTGAGTGCTATGGAAATCAGGGATATGAGTCAGGACCTGCTGTAAGTAGGGGGAGGGGGTGTGGTTTGACAAAAGAAGGTGTAAAGGCTGGTGTACCTGAAACTGACTTCTGCATTTTTGGTTACCCTTGAGGAAAATGATATTTAACAAATTGTGCTGAGAACATTTTTGTGTAAAAGTGTGATATAGATCAGACAATAAAGAGTTAAGTTAATTCTTCCTGGGTTCAATTCTAGGTTGAGTGATGTCAAAGATGTACAAAATGGGACCTGCTGCCCTCTTTGTTGTTGCTCAGCATCAGGGATCTAAATAATGTTATAGTCCTGCTTGTGCACTGTGTTTGAGTAGTATTATTACTTCTTCTTCTTCTTCTTCTTTTTCTTTTTCTTCTTCTTCTTCTTCTTCTTCTTCTTCTTCTTCTTCTTCTTCTTCTTCTTCTTCTCCTTCCTCTTCTTCTTCTTCTTCTTCTTCTTCTTCTTCTTCTTCTTCTTCTTCTTCTTCTTCTTCTTCTTCTTCTTCTTCTTCTTCTCCTCCTCCTCCTCCTCCTCCTCCTCCTCCTCCTCCTCCTCCTCCTCCTCCTCCTCCTCCTCCTCTTCTTCTTCTCTTCCTGTTGTTATTATTACAGACCTGCCAACTAGTACGATTTTGCCGTATTTAATACGGAAAAATATTGAAAATACGATTGTACGTTTTTTAGCACCAGATTACGATTCATTTATTTGTATTTTTATTATCATTATTTATTTTTATTATTTTATTTTTTATTTTTTTTACTCATAATTCTTACGCTTGGTTGGCGTGCATGTCAAGCAAGGATTTTTGCCGACTTAACCGATTCAGATTCATTTGCGGCTGCCGTTAAAAAGTGTAAACTACAAGTTAATTATGCATAAGGCAACCTACCTTAAGCTAGGGCATCCGTGATTGGTGCATGGGATGTAAACAACAATTTTTCGTGCGAGTGTAGCCAATCAGAACGTTGCATACGAGAGATGAATGATTTTCACAGTGCCTATATCAGACCTGCCACCTAGTACGATTTTGCCGTATTTAGTACGGGAAAATGTTGAGAAGACGATTGTCATTTTTTGGCACCAGAATACGATTTATTCATTTTCATATATATATATATACATATTTTTTTTTATATATTTTTTTTTCTCCCATACTTTTTACGCTCGGTTGGCGTTCATGTCCTCCTGAAGGATTGATTTTGCCGACTTAACAGATTTAGATTCAGATTCGTACAATAAGAGAAACTGAAAGTACAGTGGTAATTGTTTTTCAGCCACAGTAAACCTTTGTTTTGTACATTTTGTTTGAAGAGTACATTTTTTTTAATCAAAAATACAACTTTTGTAGTTCAGAATACAGTTTGGTGATCCTAAAGGTTGGCAGGTCTGTTATTATCATTATTTTTTTTTATTGTTATTATTATTATTGTTATCATTATTGTTAATATTATTCTTATTATTATTATCATTATTGTTATTGGTATTATTATATTATTGTTATTATTATTATTATTATTGTTATTATTATTATTATTATTATTATTATTATTATTATTATTATTATTATTATTATTATTATTCTTATTATTGATATCATTAATATTATTATTATTATTATTATTATTATTGTTATTATTATTATTATTATTATTATTATTGTTATTATTATTATTTATTTTTATTATTATTATTATTATTGTTATTGTTATTATTGTTATTATTTTTATTATTATTAATTATTATCATTATTATTATTATTATTGTTATTATTCATTATTGTTATTTATTATTATTGTTATTATCATTGTTATCATTAATATTGTTGTGTAAATTATGTCGTTATTATTAATATTATTATTAATATTATCATTATCATTATCATTATTATTATTATTATTATTATTATTATTATTATCATTATTATTATTAATATTATTATTAATAATATCATTAATATTATTAATCTTGTTCTGTGATGGGCAGGCCCTAAAACACTTTTTTTTTTACTCTGGTATCAAACTTCTGATTGTTGTGAACATCAGTCGAGTAAATTTTCTTGTCCCCTAAAACATCAAATTTTTTAAAGCAACTAGGGGTCTCAAAATTCCTGTAAAGAGGTATATCAGATTTTTTGCAGTTTAATTGATTTTCAATCTCTGCATCACCTGTTGTTATTACCTCAACTTGCACTTACCAATAATCACCACCTCATGACATTTGTTTATAACCATTTAAACATATAACTAACCAACCTTAGATTTAGTGTTCCAACAATAAATCGGTTTGCCAATTGTAATCATTAATTGTAATGATAATGGCTGATAGGAAAGCATAATTGGGCTTGAATAAATGCTGTGCTTTGCCAATCAGCTGAAACGATTATTATTTTTTAAACATTTTATTTAGTTTTATCCATTATTTCAGATGTTAAAACTAATGAATGAAAAGCTGAGAAATAAAAGTAAAACTATAATGTTTATGATCAAAAGTTACCAACAATCACAAGGTTTATATAAAAGAGATAATATAAGAATGCTATAAGTAGTAAAAAGGGTCAGGGTGGCGGCAATGATGGGTTGGGTGGAGGCAATGATAGGCATGGCGGAGGCAATGATAGGCAGGGCGGAGGCAATGATAGGCAGGGTGGAGGCAATGATAGACAGGGCGGAGGCAATGATGGGCAGGGTGGCGGCAATGATGGGCAGGGTGGAGGCAATGATAGGCTGGGCGGAGGCAATGATGGGCAGGGCGGAGGCAATGATGGGCAGGGTGGAAGCAATGATAGGCAGGGTGGAGGTGGAGGCAATGATGGGCAGGGTGGAGGCAATGATAGGCAGGGTGGAGACAATGATGGGCAGGCAATGATAGACAGGGTGGAGGCAATGATGGGCAGGGTGGAGGCAATGATGGGCAGGCGGAGGTAGACAGGGCGGAGGCAATGATGGGCAGGGTGGAGGCAATGATGGGCAGGGTGGAGGCAATGATAGGCAGGGTGGAGACAATGATGGACAGGGCGGAGGCAATGATGGGCAGGGTGGAGGCAATGATAGGCAGGGTGGAGACAATGATGGGCAGGGTGGAGGCAATGATGGGCAGGGTGGAGGCAATGATAGGCAGGGTGGAGGCAATGATGGGCAGGGTGGAGGCAATGATAGGCAGGGTGGAGACAATGATGGGCAGGGCGGAGGCAATGATGGGCAGGGTGGAGGCAATGATAGGCAGGGTGGAGACAATGATGGGCAGGGTGGGGGCAATGATAGGCAGGGTGGAGGCAATGATGGGCAGGGTGGAGGCAATGATGGGCAGGGTGGAGGCAATGATGGGCAGGGTGGAGGCAATGATAGGCAGGGTGGAGGCAATGATGGGCAGGGTGAAGGCAATGATAGGCAGGGTGGAGGCAATGATAGGCAGGGTGGAGACAATGATGGGCAGGGTGGAGGCAATGATGGGCAGGGTGGAGTGCAATGATGGGCAGGGTGGAGGCAATGATGGGCACGGGGAGCACCCCTTGAAAAAGTAAAACTAGGATAATGAGGAGCACTTTTTGACACGATTACTGTCAGAAAAAAATAACTGGAATCAGATTGGAATCTGGCCAATTATGAAAAATTGTGATCGGTAATTGACAGAACCCATTACAGTGTATTCATTGGAACACAGCTTAAATTATTGTATCATCATCTTGATCAAATCTCAGGTAATTTGAAATAAATTGCTTTAGTTGCCCCATTACTGCACAAACATCCCTGATAAGCCTTTTCTCCATGCTACAATCTTGTATAAAACTGTTGGATCAAATCAGCGTTATGAGAACAGCATATGTTAGTGCTATTTGTTTTATATTTTTTTCTCTCCAGAATTGTAACTCCCTACCCCCTCCCTCCTTTTCAATGTTGGATTTATTTCTGTTTTAATGTCATACCCACCAAAAAACATTCACAATGATCAACATTGAATGGGAAGGGGCAGTGGATGAGGGGGCAGGGATGAGGGTTAAGATAGTAAGGTAGGGGAGGATACTGGCGGTAACAACTCAGCATTTTGAGAACTACATATATAATAGTGTTATTTTTCTTTGATATTTTTTCTGAGAATTGTAACCCCTACCCCCTCCCCCATTTTCAATACTGAATTTATATTTTTATCACGTCATTTCCAGGAAAAACAGTAACAACATCCAACATTGAATGGGGTGGAAAGGGGAGGGGAGGACAATTAATATAGTGAGGTAGGGGACGGGGACACTGGCAGCGTCAATGAAATGATATCAGTGTCCTTAAATTTTTTTAAATATTAATTACAATTGAAAGAATAGGGATCAATGAAGCAACAGAAAAAATTTACAACATTTATGATTTCTAATTATGAAATAATTTACAATAGAAAAGTAGGTTCATAAAAAGCATTACATATTTTCACCAAGTGTTTCAATGCATTTTTTTTCTTAAAGCTTAACTAAGGTAATCAATTTTTGTGTTTCAAATTATGCCAATTTAGTCTTTACAAGATTCTTCAGAGCTTGGTGTAGGAGGATTGTATGTTCTTAGTGAGGCCACCTCAAATCTCATCTTTCATTGGATGAAAAGAGAAAGAAGCTGCAAGAAGGAGACAAACTGTTTTCAACTTATACATGAGGCGGTAATTGTCATTTTTTTTATCTTTAAAATGTGGACTAATTAAACTACTGTGAATTTCAAACAACCCGGGCACCTGGGAGTGTTTATGTTTTATGTCAAGAAAAAGGAGAAAATTGTGATCTTATCAGTTGAATAGTTCTTCAGTACTTATACAAATCCATTATTTGATCAACTTTTGTTTTATAAACAATATTTAACAGTAAGAATTTCGCAAGCTTGATGGTACTCCTGATCATCATTTTGATGATTAGTCCCACCACATGTTATAGACTTGCTTTATTTGAAGCACAAATGCATTTCATGATGAATTTCTTGGGCATACTTTTAATATCATAAATTTTGTATACATTAAGAATTTGTGGAATGTCAGCCATAACTCTGAGATAAAAGAAGTTTTCTTGTTGCTTTTTTACATGAGCTCACTCGTCACTATTCCTTAAATGCATATCTTTAATGTGCAACTGAACAGTTGGTAGTTTTAGCTTGAGATTAACCTGAATTCTTATCTTTACTGAGTGTCATATTTCTTTCTAGTATGTTATAGTGTATTGTGTTTTTCTATACAGATCAAGCCACATTACAAGTCATCCTTGGGCAGCTCATTTTATTATGTGACACCAGTACTTCAGACTAGCACCACTCTCATCAGAGTATCCTCATCAGGTGATCAGGCCTCCACTGCTACTGACCAATCAGATTGCTTACAGGATACTCATGAATATGCATTGAAAGTGATGAGACAGCTTCAGTCAGCGACTACATTCAAGCCAATTCATGTGCATGTAGCAATAGACTTATCAAGACTTACTCACACAATCCTATCATTACCAAAGGAGAGAATCCTTGGCTGTGATTGGTCAGAGTTGGCCCAATCATGGTTGTCTCAGTTGCTTTTATATTTGAAACAAATGAAGACATTTTCTGATGGGGAGTACGGAGAGCTACAAAGGAAGACTGTAATGTGTGGAATGAATTTCATTCAGCTCCTCTGTGACAACAATGATGATTTATCACGGGAGTCAATAGAGGGTGCATTGGTGACGTTGTCAAGCCTGACAATGCTTTTTACAGAGGATTCACAGGGAATGAGTGGTACGTAAAAGGCAAAGATCTCTGGTTATAAGGTGTGGGAGCATTCACAATGTAGCACACGTTGGGGAACAATTCTTGTCTGACAAAGATGCTGATAACATCCTCTATTTAGCTGGATTTAGTGAGAGCTATTCCACTACCCGGCATTCGCTTAAAGTTTTAGGATGAGTTTCTTTGTTTGGTTTAAGATGTTGGTTAAAGTTTTTGGAGGAGTTTGTTTGTTATGATAATGACATTCCTGACATGAATAGCAATTTAAATATTTGTCTCGCTGAATAAAAAGTCCCAACAAAAGAGCTCATTACCTCAAAAGAATGTGAAATTAAGTGTCTTGGAGGAGTTTCTTTGTTGGTTAAAATGATGACATTCCTGACATAAGTAGTAGTCGCATAAAAATAATTCTGACGAAAGAGCCCATCGCCTCAAAAGAATGTGAAATTAAGTGTTTTGAAGGAGTTTCTTTGTTGGTTAAGTTTTTTGGAGGTGTTTGTTTGTTTTGTTATGATGGTGACATTCCTGATATGAATAGCAAGTAAAATATTTGTCCGCATGAAAATAATTCAGACAAAGGAGCCCATCATCTCAAAAGAATGTGAAATTAAGTGTCTTGAAAGAGTTTCTTTGTTGGGTAAATTTTTTGGAGGTGTTTGTTTGTTTGTTATGATGATGACATTCCTTATATAAATAGCAAGTAAAATATTTGTCTTAATGAAAAAAATTATGACAAAAGAGGCTCAAAAGAATTTGAAATTAGCATGAAAAGAAATACAAACAATAAGTGCTTCAATAGAAAGGAGGCATAATAGTCTTTGATTTTTAGACAGCCCTCTATGATTTATATGGGAAAACATCAAGTTGTACATTTTTAAGGGACATGGGGCAATGTCATGTGATGGGATGTTATCTGGAATGTTGGGTAGAAGGTGACATGATGATTGGCAGGAGGGTGGGATGTAATGTGGGACAGGGTGGGGTTGTATGTAGGACAGGTGGGATAGCTTGTGAGAGAGAAAATGTCCCTACTAGCCTCATTTCTGTATGTACTTCCCTCAATAAGCCAATTTTCCATGCTAATTTTGAATAGTCGAGCACGCTGTCCTTTTAACAGTTTTAGGTTTGTAAACATTTTATTTCTGAATCATTTACCACAATTCAAGAAAAACGGACAAAACCTCTGTGAATCTTTACTCAATCAAAATCTCACTGGGAAAGATATTTAATCATTTTCAATTACTGAAAATATTAAACTAAATTGAAAGAATTTCATGATAAACACTTAGCATTTTGGGGGGGATTTTTTATACCTTTTATGATTTAGGGGGAAAAATCCAACGTCTTTCCCCCCACAATGGCCAGCTCGTTTATGTATTTTGTTAATCTTTTTTTGTAGAATTATCATCAACGATCTTCAAGGTCGTCAATTTGATGAAGGATGAACAGTTAGATTGTTGGTTAATGCACCTTCTGGAACAAATGGTGAGTAGAATGCTGGAAAATGGGGTTGGGACTGTGCAGTTATTTTTATACTATTTACAGCATTCAGATGAAATTAAATGTTGGTGGATACTTTAGAGGCAACATGAACTAAATTACATTAAAACCATGGTAAGCCATTTCATCACAGTTTCTTTAAATGAACTATTTTACAGCATTTTTTTTTTAACACAAAATATTTCCCACTTTCAAGAATGGTTTAAGATGAAAAGAGAGTAATTTGGTAGGTGAATGTCCAAACACAATTCCATCATGCCACAAGGATGCTTTGTTTTAATCTTTCATTGACACTGGCCAGTTGGCTTCTCCTATTCTTTGTGCTTGATAGAACTAAAAGGTGCATCAGTTATAAAGAGTGTTAGCTTTCATGTCATGTACATAATCAACAGTTGTAAAAATCTAAGGCAAAGAAAAAGGTTTTGAGCATCCTTCAAACTTAAGTAATTTGAAATCATCTGCCCCTACTAGCTGCATTTCTGCCCCTACTAGCTGCATTTCTGCCCCTACTAGCCGCATTTCTGTCCCTACTAGCCGCATTTCTGCCCCTACTAGCCGATTTCTGCCCCTACTAGCCGCATTTCTGCCCCTACTAGCCGCATTTCTGCTTCTACTAGCCCTATTTCTGCATATACTTCCCTCAATAAGTCAATTCTTCATGCTAGTTTTCATAAGTCGAGCAAACTGTCCTTTCGACAGTTCTAGTTAAGATATTTTGTTGTCTTAATATACTTAAGAATTTTCCTCCTGTATAAATATTTTTGCAAAAGTAAAAGGACAGGTAGTTATGTTTATGAAAGCTATTATTGAAAGGAACGTTGATAGAAATGACTTTTTCTCATGTCTCTCACTAGCTTTATTTTGGTGTTTACTTTTTTGTTCAAAGGAGGAACTAAATCAAAATCCAGATGCATTCCGAAGCTGCCTGCAAATGTGGAAAGTCCTTCCATCCAATCAGATGACAGAGAAACTGCAGACAGCACTGGCAAAGAAGGCTCCATCATTCCTTTCTTATTCCCAGATCCTTTTGTCTTCTACGCTAGCAAGTCAGCCAGACGGTGGCGACATTGCTGTTTTAATATTGGAAGCAGCAGCAGCAATTGTGGCGCAAGGAAAGGTATTAAATATGGATTTTGCTTTTATTTTTTGCTATAAATTTAAACAAATTTAAATTCCAATTTTTTGTTTTGACTTGATACTGTTTGATGAATTTTGACATCAGTTGTGGTTTTATTGTGTAATCTTTTTTAATTGATCTTTGATATATTGAAAAGAAAAGTGATTGCGATTTAATTGTTTTGTAATTGTTTTGAATTGTTGGTATGGTCTGATGAATTCTCTTTAAAGGTCACATGAAAATAAAGGTCACATAAAAATAAAGGCCACATAAAATAGAGGTCACATAAAAATAAAGGTCACATAAAAATAAAGGTCACATAAAAATAAAGGTCACATAAAAATAAAGGTAACATAAAAATAAAGGTCATATACAAAATAAAGGTCACATGCAGATAAAGGTCACATAAAATGGCTTTTATTTGTGTAGAATGTTTGGGCCATGTAAAGTCCTTGCATAGCTTGCAAATCCCTTAAGGAATTGTTACTGCTGCATAATGTAGCAATATTCCTTTGCAGAAGAATGTAGAATGATGTAATAAGTTGAGGGCAGCCATAAGTCTGATTGTGCTTTTATTATAAAGACTATTCTGTTCAGAATTTAAAGCTCATTCTGGTGAATAAATTTATACATTTAATTTGCAGGCTCTTGTAGATTACAGGACAGCCTTAATGACCCAGATGTTGACCCTGTCAATTGACCTGGATGCCATGCCCTCTCATGGTTTCCCCAGAATCTTCAGGTCCTGCTGCAAGCTCCTTAACAACCTGCTGATGTCATACCCAAGAGTTGTCATGAATGGCGTGGAGAGCTACATGACTTGCATTCAACATATCCTTTTATATTTGATACATGTTATACATTCTAGCGAGGAGTGTTAGTAGAGTAACTTATTGGGTGGGGAAATGTCTACATCCCTCCCCTTTTCCATCTAAGATCTCTGGTCAGGGGCATAGTATAGAATTGAAAACTGTATACATTAATCCTCACAACATTTACCTATATTATAGTTTTGCTTATTTAGGTCAGTGTTAGACATATTTTTTGACCTCGAGAAAGCTTTCGACACTACTTGGAAATACGGCATTACCCGCAAACTTCACACCATTGGCCTCAGAGGCCACCTCCCCATCTTTATTCAAAACTTCCTCTCACCCAGGCAGTTCCAAGTTCAGATTGGCCACACCCTCTCCAAGCCGTACCCCCAAGAAGAGGGCGTCCCCCAAGGCAGCATCCTCTCCCCACTCTCTTCAACCTGAGCATTAATGACATCGGGAATGACCTTGGCCCCAGCATCAAACGTACCCTCTACGTGGATGACTTCACCATCTTCTACTCATCCCTAGCTTTCCTATTGTTGAAAATAGGCTTCAAACCAGCCTCAATCAGCTGCAAGTCTGGAGCAACAATAACGGTTTTAGATTCTCCAAAGACAAGACAGTCTGCATGCACTTTTGTCATTTCAACAACCTCCACCCCAACCCGAACTTTGTGCTCAATGGGAATCGCATCCCTAAAGTTGAAAACACAAAGTTCCTTGGTCTAACTCTAGACCCCAAGCTCACCTACAAGCCACACATCACCAACCTGAAACTAAAATGCAATAGCTCCCTCAACCTCCTCCGACTGCTCTCTAACACTACTTGGGGAGCGAACCGCTATGCTCTCCTCAAAATTTTCAGGCTCACCATTCGTGCCAAGCTTGACTATGGCAATATTGTTTACTGTGTCGCTCATAACTCATACCTCAACCACATTAATACCATCCAAAATGAAGCCCTCAGGCTTTGTCTAGGAGCCTACAGGACCTCCCCAATCACTAGCCTTCATGTTGAAGCCAACGAACCCCCTTTCTACTTAGATGTAAAAGCTTAGCCTCTCCTATGCTTTTAGAGTCCTCACCAACACTCAGAACCCTGTTTACAACCTCATTAGGTACCCCAATTTCTCCTCCCTCTTTGATAGGACTAAAACCCTATCGCCCCCTTCAGCTTACGATTAAATCAGACCTCTTTCAACTTGGCATCAACCCCGCCACTCGGCACCTATTCCTGGCCCACTTTTCCGCCTTTGGGCCACCCCCTTCCTTCTGTCCACCTAGACCTCTCCACTTATAACAAAACTCAAACTCACCCTAATCTCTTCATCAATCTCCACAACCAAATCAAAGACCAACTCTCAAATTACACCTCTATCTATACTGATGGCTCCAAGGAAGGCAACAAGACAGCTGCTGCTGCCATCATCCAAGACATCACCCTCAGTAGCAGACTTCCTGACCACATCCATCTTTTCAGCCGAGGCTAAGGCCATTCTCCTCGCCCTCAACTTTATTGAGTACTCTCCTCTTAGTCACTTTGCCATTTTCTCTGACTCAAAGGCTGTTCTTACTTCATTACTCAATCTTAAATGGGATAACCTCACCTGCCACCTCCTCCTCCGGAAACTCTTTTCTCCCACCCTCTGCAGGAAAAGTGTTCTTTTCTTCTGGATACCCAGCCATGTTGGCATCCCTGGCAATGACAGGGCTGATACAGCCGCTAAGCTTGCCCTTAACCTCCTCCCTTCCCCTTTTCCCAAAACCCTCTGACATCAAACCGCTTATCGCTTCTCTTGTTCGTGACCGCTGGCAAACCTTATGGAACTTCCAAATTGATAACAAACTCCATGTTATCCAGCCCACAATCCCGATCAAATCCACCATCAACAACCTTCTCGTATTGACAACGTTCATATTACCCGCCTTAGAATTGGTCACACCCACCTCACTCATTCCCACCTCCTTATTGGTTCCCCCAACCCCTCTGTAACAATTGCCACTGCATCCTTACAATCCAACACGTTCTCCTTGCTTGCCCCCTGTACAACCTTCCCAGAGCTTCTCTCGCTCCCCACAACTCAATTGCTGAGTTCTTCCAAAAAATCCTCCAGATAAAATTGTCTCCTTCCTTCAGCATGCATCCTCTACAACCATATTTAATCCTCCTCTTCCACCCCTCTCTACTCTGTTTTTAGTTTTACCCATGCACCTCCTCTCTCGATCACAGCTTTCTGGCTTTTGTTCTTGAATTTCTCTCATTCTTCCCCTGGTCTCTTTCCTTACTACCTCTAAAATGATCTGACCTCTCAGGCACAATTTGACCTTCGTTGTCGTGGTGCCGTTAAGACCTCATCAAACAAACAAACAAACAAGTTAGACACTTAAAGGCATGGATGGTGTGGGGGTGGGAAGGGTACCCCCTTTGGGTAGAACATTTTTGACATAGTGGTTTTCATGCAACCATTGCAAGAAATGAGTAACTGAGTTTCTGTCCACATGACCCCCTCCCCTCTCAATAATTTTCAAACAGACCTCTACCCTTGGCAGTCATTGGTCATGTCCCCCCCAATCTTAAACATGTGTCCGGGGCTTTGAAGCCTTGGGGAATATTGCCACTCCATCTTGGTACATTTATGCAATTCCAATTTACCATTTTAAACACATTACCTGTTTTCAAGTGTCCTCTCGACCATAACATCATTTCTGTTTGTATCAACTTGTATATATGTTCTAATGGTTGAAATAAAGTTTGTACTAAAATCAATTCAATTCCTTAATATTTATTCACATCTCCTGAGAGCAGTGATGTTAAGAGGCCAGCAGGCAAAGCGGGACATGTCTGACGATGACCTTCTGATGTGTGCTGAGAGCATTGAAAGGTTTGTTCCATGTGATGTGAACTTATTTGGCACAAACAACTTTAAAAGAATGATTATGTGGTTAAACATGTGCAGTCATATAGATCTGTCCAAAAATGTGTGCATGTGTGTGTGTGTAGGGAGGGAGGGGGTAGGGAGATAATTGAAATATTTTCACATTTTATTGTGCAAAAAATCATGTTATGCATTAAGGGTTAATAAATTAGTGAGAAAAAAAATTCATATTTCATTCCTACAAGGAGTTTAATCTTATTATGCTAAGTGTTTCATCCTCGCATTCCTTAGTGTCTTTGTGTATTGTATTGAAACATATTGTTATATTCATATGAAACACTTTTTGTCCATGAACATAGTGGCAAACATATTCATATATATGTGTGTGTGTGTATATATATATATAAACATATATATATATATATATATATATATATATATATATATATATATATATATATATATATATATATATATATATATATATATATATATATATATATATATATATATATATATATATATGTATATATATATATATATATATATAAATTTATATATATATATATTTATATAAACTCCAACTCAACAATTTAAAAGAATATTTCCAATCTTTCAATAAGAGGTGAATAATTTAAGAAATACATAAAATGTTCATGGAAATGCTTAGTGGCTGTCCATTGAGCATGAAATGCTTAGTGGCTGTCCATTGAGCATGAAATGCTTAGTGGCTGTCCATTGAGTATGAAATGCTTAGGGGCTGTCCATTGAGCATGAAATGCTTAGGGGCTGTCCATTGAGCATGAAATGCTTAGTGGCTGTCCATTGAGCATGAAATGCTTAGGGGCTGTCCATTGAGCATGAAATGCTTAGTGGCTGTCCATTGAGCATGAAATGCTTAGGGGCTGTCCATTGAGTATGAAATGCTTAGTGGCTGTCCATTGAGCATGAAATGCTTAGGGGCTGTCCATTGAGTATGAAATGCTTAGGGGCTGTCCATTGAGTATGAAATGTTTAGTGGCTGTCCATTGAGCATGAAATGCTTAGGGGCTGTCCATTGAGTATGAAATGCTTAGTGGCTGTCCATTGAGCATGAAATGCTTAGGGGCTGTCCATTGAGTATGAAATGCTTAGAAGCTGTCCATTGAGCATGAAATGCTTAGTGGCTGTCCATTGAGTATGAAATGCTTAGTGGCTGTCCATTAAGTATGAGTGCATGAAAACCCATTTTATCAGTCATCTGATAAGGCAAGTCATGCATGAATCTCATACTCAGTCATCTGATAAGGCAAGTCATGCATGAATCTCATATTCAGTCATCTGATAAGGCAAGTCATGCATGAATCTCATACTCAGTCATCTGATAAGGCAAGTCATGTATGAATCTCATACTCAATCATCTGATAAGGCAAGTCATGTATGAATCTCATACTCAGTCATCTGATAAGGCAAGTCATGTATGAATCTCATACTCAGTCATCTGATAAGGCAAGTCATGCATGAATCTCATACTCAGTCATCTGATAAGGCAAGTCATGCATGAATCTCATATTCAGTCATCTGATAAGGTAAGTCATGCATGAATCTCATACTTGGTCATCTGATAAGGTAAGTCATCTGTGAATTTTGCATCCTATGAAAGTGTCCAGTACATTGTTCAATTTTAATTTCTTTTCTTAGGCTTTTGACTCTATTTGCCACTCATAAGGATGATGTGAGTAAGATTGCAGCTTTCCTTGTAGCTGATTACATTCAACAGCTGCAGGGAGGAACCCTTCTTCCAGTCTTTAAGGTTGGTACTAATGATATTGTTTGTGTTTTTTTTTTTAGACCATCTCTTGAAGCTAGAAATATATTTACAAATTACCATAGCATAAAAACTATTGAAAGCAATTATGAGGGTTTAAATCAGATCTGATACAAAAATTAGAAAAAACGCTGTTTGTTTGGAGAGGTGCAGGTGTGACAAGAAAATTGCTGTTTAAAAATGTTATGTGGATGAAATTGTTTTATTGCATTCCTGTTAATAGTAAATATTATCGCATATGCCCTGTCTAACTTAATTGAGTGTTTTGCTGTCTTTATCTTGTTGGAAGTAAGAGGCCATGTTTAAAATGCTCTCTTGCTAAAAGTTAATCAAAGAAGCGAAATAATTGAGTAAGGAAATAGGCCACGCCCACTATAGCAATGCGCTAACTAGATGGGGCAAACAAACCTTAAATCCACAATCATGCATGACCAATGCAATGACATTTAGATGTTATGTGGCCTGCCACAAGCTTTGATCTGCCTATGACACTTCTCTGGATCTTAAGAGTTTTTAGGAAAAGGAATAAATATAATTATGTTTGCTAGCCATTCTTGGTAACGAGAATCAGATTTACATAGCCTGTAGGTGCAAGTATTTTCTGTCACTCAGTCTGTGTGTGTAGAAATTAGTTTTGTGCAGTATATTGCATTGACTGCTGCTAGCTAGCTGTACTGTACCAGTACCATGTGGGATTTTTGTCCCACTTAGTGCAGATTTTGTTGCTAGGCAAATTCGTGCAGTAATTGGTTAAAAAAGCTGTCAATCAACTAACTCAGAGAGGTCAATTATTTTGGAGTCATAAAAATGTAATTGACTTTTCTATCCTTGACTTGTGTTTCTACTCAATATGTCGGAGGGCATTTTAATCTGAACATAGAATTTTGTTCGAAGGCTTAGATTGTTCGTAGGGTTCATAGCTTTGTTGAAGAATATACATCAATTGACCTCTGAGTAAGGAAATAGACCATGCCCACCATAACAATGTGGTAACTAGGTGGGGAAAACAAACCTTAAATCTGTACTCGAATCAATCATGCATGACTAATCTCCGGGTTTTTAGCAAAAGGAATAAAAGAAATTGGTGTAAAGAAAAGTAATGGGAATCAGATTTACCAAGCTCGTAGGCACAAGTTTTGTTCACCATCTTGTCTGTCACTCAGTCTGTATGTTCAGAAATTTGTTTTGTGCAGTATAGCATGCATTGACTGTATGTGAGCTTTGCCGGTAGTGAGTTGTACTGTACTGGTGCTGCATATGATCTCTGTCCCACTTAGTTCTGCAGAATTTGTTGCAAGGCAAACTCGTGTGGTAATTGGTTGAAAAATCTGTCAATCAACTAACTCAGAGAGGTCAATTTTATGTAACAGTAAAAGAAAGCTGACAATATTCTTGTAATTCAAGTTAACATAAGGTTATTCATAGTTCTTCCTGTAGTAATGTCACTTCAATCAGATTTGCATGAATGCTGTCAAATTGTCCATTTTTAAATGATTTTTATGAATCTTTTGATATTTTGTAGCTTAATTTCTGCCAATTTAGCTCAAGTTGTTGCAACCTATCTTGATGTTTAAAGGTCTTAGAGAATATACAAAATAATTCAGATCCTTTTCTGCTCAGATCTTGTCTACTGTTCCTACAACTTAAAGTTTTGTGTTAAGTGTGAGAGCTAATTTTCTGACTAATGAAAAGTTTATTTTATATTTCCCCAGAAATCTCTCATATTGGGCATCTATCACCTGGTTGACATCTGCGATCCCAAGGCTGTGTCAATGGTTCACGTGTCATTACCTTCCAATCTGAAAGAAGTATTTCAAGGCATTCATGAGTGATTTTGACAAATACCACAAATACAAAGGGAAGGTGTAGGTAGGGATCAGATGCCTAGTAAGGCATTTAAGTGGGTTGTGTGGTATTGTGATTCTTAGCCTCGATGCCTTGTAAGGCATTTGTATGGTATTGTAATTATGAACCTTAAAGTCTTGTAAGGCATTTGTATGGTATTGTACTTATGAACCTTGATGCCTTGCAAGACATTTAAGTGGTATTGTAATTCTGAACCTTGATGCCTTAAGGTATTTAAGTGGAATGTATGGTACTTATTCTGAGCTTTGGTGCCTGGGTAAGGCATTTAATTGGATCACATAATCTTGGTCATTATATCATGCAGTGAGGAAAATAATATGTCAAGTGGTGAAAAGAGATCTCTGGGCAGTTTTCAGGTCTCATTGCTACAGGCACAAGGGAAAGTTCTAATGAATGGTATATGATGCCTTATAATGCATTTTCGATAGATGGTATGGTATTGAATTATGAGCCTTGATGCCTTGTAAGGCATTTAAGTGGATCATGTGGTATTGTAAATCTGGCCTCAGCAGATCATTCTATCAATTCAGTAAGGAGAATATTGTCAAGCAGTGATTTTTTTTTTTTTAGGGTTAATTATTATCTGAAATACAAAGGAAAGCTTGATATAGATGGTATGGTATTGAAATCTGAGCCTTGATGCCTTGTAAGGCATTTAAGTGGATTGTGTGGTATTGGAATTCTGGCCACGACAGGTCATTACATCATGCAGTGAGCAAAACAATGTGTCAAACAGTAAAAAGATCAATTTGTAAGGTTTATTACAAGGGAAAGGTCTAATGAATGATATATAATGCATTATAAGGTACTTAAGTGAATTTTGTGATATTGTAATTCTGGCCATGTCATCATTCAGCGAGGAAAGTAATGTGATCTTATTTGAAATCAGCCTGTGTGTTTGAATAATTTCAAACCATGTTAAAATTTGCATTTAACTTCAGAAGTTTCCGAAATATTTTACAAAGGTGCCTTTAAAAGAACTGAATGGAACTGTGATATTGCAAAAGTAAGAAACCCAAAATTTGGATTTTGTGGGGTTCCAAATTTATTTTTTTTTTTTTTTTTTGTCCTCTTTTTCTGCTAAATTTAAGTATAATTTGGTCTTTTATAAAATATATGAAAAAATGTCCTTTTAAGATGTTTCAGCTGATTTTTAAAGGTGTTACTCAACCTGTCTCATGTACCATTTCTTTGATTGACACTTGACAGGCATGAAAATTAAACTATCTGTGAAAAGTAAGTCTATTTGCAGAAAAACAATTTTTTTGATATTTATAATACCAAGAAGAAAAATCTCACCTGCAGGTGGTTAAAAACCCTTCCATTATAATTTGATAACCAGAGCATCACCCATGCAGACGCTCAACCCTTTAAAATTTGAGTGAAGTTTTTGAGTGTCCTACTCAAACAAACAAAACAAAAACTTACAAATATAAACAGATCTGATTATGAGTTAATTTATGACCCACATAATCAGCTGCCTTTCTACAAGTTAGGGTAATTCTGCATGGAGGGGTAGCCATACTGCACCTAGTACCTTAGGGTAATTCTGCATGGACGGGTAGCCGTACTGCACCTAGTACGTCAGGGTAATTCTGCATGGACAGGTAGCCATACTGCACCTAGTACGTCAGGGTAATTCTGCATGGACAGGTAGCCATACTGCACCTAGTACGTCAGAGTAATTCTGCATGGACGGGTAGCCATACTGCACCTAGTACGTTAGGGTAATTCTGCATGGACGGGTGACCATACTGCACCTAGTAAGTTAGGGTAATTCTGCATGGACGGGTGGCCATACTGCACCTAGTACGTCAGGGTAATTCTGCATGGACGGGTAGCCATACTGCACCTAGTACGTCAGGGTAATTCTGCATGGACGGGTGGCCATACTGCACCTAGTAAGTTAGGGTAATTCTGCACCTAGTAAGTTAGGGTAATTCTGCACCTAGTAAGTTAGGGTAATTCTGCATGGATGGGTAGCCGTACTGCACCTAGTACGTCAGGGTAATTCTGCATGGACGTGTAGCCATACTGCACCTAGTACGTCAGGGTAATTCTGCATGGACGGGTGGCCATACTGCACCTAGTACGTTAGGGTAATTCTGCATGGACGGGTAGCCATACTGCACCTAGTACGTTAGGGTAATTCTGCATGGACAGGTAGCCATACTGCACCTAGTACGTCAGAGTAATTCTGCATGGACGGGTAGCCATACTGCACCTAGTACGTCAGGGTAATTCTGCATGGACGGGTGGCCATACTGCACCTAGTAAGTTAGGGTAATTCTGCATGGACGTGTAGCCATACTGCACCTAGTACGTTAGGGTAATTCTGCATGGACAGGTGGCCATACTGCACCTAGTACGTTAGGGTAATTCTGCATGGACAGGTAGCCATACTGCACCTAGTACGTTAGGGTAATTCTGCATGGACGGGTAGCCATACTGCACCTAGTACGAGTCTGGCTTTTGTGCCCTTGAACAAGACACTATACCACTTGCTTCATTTCAATCAGCTGTGCATTGATTGAGTACTAGTGATGCTGGAGGGTTAACCTGTGATGGACTGATGTTCTCTCCTAAAAGCACTTTCAACTAATGCTGCTTCCAAACTCTCTTCCCCCCCCCCCCCCTATGCTTTCCTTCCCCACACATATACACGTTTTGGAGAATTGTCCCCCCCCTTTTCTTCCCCACACATATACACATGTTTTGGAAAATTGTAAATACACTACTCAAAAGAGCACCCAGTACCATGTACTGTACAAGAGGAATGTGTCCCTATTGGACAAGTTAGAGGTCCTTCCCCTGACCCCCTCACACTTTTTAAAACCTTCCCCACAATAACAAAGATACCACAAAAAAAAGAGGGGAGTACGAACTCTTGGGGGGGGGGCTTCCCCAAGTCGTATGCATAATATGTCCCCATCAAAATCTGTAGATAGAATAAATAGGGGGCCCAAAGTAAAGTAAAAGTGACACTGTACCAATGGGGACGCATTTTCTTGTATGTGGTACTGACTACTGACAAAAGTCGCCAGTTTCCTACTATTGGGAGGAGAGCACTTATTCATTTTCAAAAGGGGCACTTATTCATTTTCAAAAGGGGCACTTTGCCAGAAAGTGGAAGGGGGTAGGTGTCCCTGGTTCCTACACCAATGATTCCCCATCATTTCATATGACCAACCCTGATATGACAGTATTCCGAAGCATAGGTGTTATAATGGCCTATGCCCTATAAGTTTTGGGGACACAGAATTAGGCGTCACCAAGGATTTCCCAATAACAAATCTTGTGGTCACATTTCACAATCTGTGGCACACATACAATCTTTGCTGTCCAACAGACCAGTGAGCCTCAAGAAACAAGTTGGTCACGGGGAAGAGGTCACATCAATTTTATTTTAGGAAACAAGTTGCCAATAAATATGGCAGAAAGTTTACAAAATTGTTCTGAATGTTGGTGAGAAAAGCAAAGCTCTATGGCAGCACTATTATTCAAATTTCTACACGATTCCCTCCCCTTTCTTGATCACCTTGTTTATTATTTTCATAAGTCTGATAAAAAAAGAATAGCTGGGCAAACTTGAAATCTGCTTGGAGTTCTTGATTACAAAAATACAAAGACAGCATCACACTTATTATTAATGAATTTATTAATGATCTCTTTCTTTTCATAATAGTACACTAAACCTCATGAACGCTCCATCTTTCAATTCTGGTAAACCCTTAAAACCCTGACAACCTATTTATGTTCTTTTTAATGAAGGTTGTTTTCAGACATCAAAACTTACTTCAAATCTGATGAAATTTGATCCATGATAATTTTAAAGAAAGTTAATAAAACAAATTAAATGATGGTTAATTAATTATATGAAATAAATATCAATGGGAATTAAAACACATAGGAAAAAATTTGCTCGAAGAATTAGTTCAGGGGTCCAGCATATGAAAGATGGGAATAGAAGGGTCTTATATGAAAGAGGACTTCAAAAGAAATAAAATGGTGAAGAAAGCATTCAAAAATCTTATTCTGTTAAGGAGATATCTAAGTTTAAAGGTTGGTATTATTTGTGTAGAATCGACTGAAATCAGACTACAGTAGATGTATGTCACATCCTCAAGAGGAAAAATAATTCAAATAGTACAAAGTTAAACAAATTTTCTTTCAAATACATGTAACAATTGTTAAGATTGTGAGGATAAGGGCACCAACCTTCCATAGTAGACTTACTACACCAGTCATTTATACACAGATAAGATCTTTAAACTCAAACATCTTCTTAACAGATTAAGATATTGAAGTAGTTTCCTCACTAATTTGTTTCTATTATTAGACCTCTTTCATATAAGATACACTTGCTTGACCACTCAATGTATAATGGAGAATAGAACATGCCCAAAAGTTTCTCTTTAAGCCTACCCGCACCCGACAACCAACTTGATCCTGACAACTTAGGTATGGCAATTACCAACCCGACTTCCTGTTCAGTGTATTGTGTTTCCACTCCAAACAATAATTGTTTATGTGCCACTCCCATGCACACCACAATCAAGTAGCCCATGGTTATTTGTGTGTATAAGATTACAGAAGCCAGTAATCAGGGCACTTCTTGTGATTTGAGTATCATATGCTGGAGGTGATGTGTGCATTAACTGAATGATTGACGGACCATTTCTCCTGAGGAAAGATATTGCTTAATGAAACTGAACACACAACTTTAATATCCGTAATACTGTTCTGTGAATATCAACCAGAACCAAAAGGTTGTGTTGTTTCAACTGTCATGTCATTGCATATCATGAAATATTTGTTCTATGATATTTAATCATAAGCCAGGACTACCATGCAGATCAATAAAATAGATGTACCTGTTGACAACACTAGCATGTGCACAATAATTAACATCATCATATTAAGTATGATGCCAAAACAGACATACGGTTGCTAATGTATCATATTTAAAGAATTTTACATTTAGCCCCGCCAACTCATTAATATGCATGGTATCACCACCAAAACCATTAAGGCACATCCACAGACCATGGGCTATCTGTGTACTACATATGACTTGAATCCAGTTTACTGTTCTTTAGATATCGTGATTAAACTCTTCAGCAAAATCATATTAAGCCCCGCCCACTATACACATGAATGAAATTCAATGTTTTTATACCATGAACATGTACACCCTAGCAAACATCATAACTGTACCAATTGGAACCAAAAATGATAAAGATATCATAAATATGTATTAAAATGGTGTAGAAACTCTACTCTGGAATGTGACATCACACAACTAGTTTGATATCTTCTTCAATTCAGGAGAGGTATTAAAGATGACACAATTTGTATGAAAAGACTGGTAAGGAAGTCTATTATAAAAGTGTGATGTCCCATTTGGAAAGTGATATATTACCCAACCTACAGGAGGTTAAAGTGTGATGTCCCATATGGAAAGTAATATATTACTCAACAAAGGAGGTTAAGTGTGATGTCCCATATGGAAAGTGATATATTACCCAACAAACAGGGAGGTTAAATGTGATGTCCCATATGGAAAGTGATATATTACTCAACATACAGGGAGGTTAAGTGTGATGTCTCATATGGAAAGTGATTTATTACCCAACATACAGGGAGGTTAAGTGTGATGTCCCATATTAAAAGATATATTACCCAACCTACAAGGAGGTTTTAAAGCAGACCGTTGTCTCATATGCACTTTCTTCACAATTGTTTATGTATCCTATTAAAATTATACTTTTCAAGTGATCAAAAATATTTTCAAACTGTTTCACCTGGGAGACCACAGTTAGATCATTAAACGCTTCTTACTAATCTTCATACAAATCCAAAGGTTGCAAGCTAAAACATATCAGAACAAATCCCAATGAAATCTTCATAAACTTTTGTGAGGAATAATGACTAGCGTCAAAACCAGTCATTCACACAGCTCTATTACAGCTGTAACTTTAAGGCCAGGTATCGTGCTAGCTTCAAGGCCAGGTATCGTGCTAACATGTACAGTAATATACAATAAGAAGTCAACATTTCTGATTGGTCATACACCAATCAATAACCAATCAATAACTGCTGCGGAAGTGACTAGCACACTGTGCATACACACACAATGCTTACAGTACGTACTTAATTAAAAATGATCCACAACCAGATGTGATGTGATGTGAAAGATATGAACATCACAATTTTACTGTGAGACGAGATTTCCTCTAAGTATCTCATCCAAATTAAAATTTGAAGTATTTACTGACAGGAGTTTCTTCACCATTTTGCCCTTTCAGCATCCATTATCATATAGAATGAACAAGCATTACTGCTGAACTTGGGGCTGTTGAAAGCCAATGCAGGCCAAGGATTCTTGAACACATGGGCACCTATTAATAAGCCATAGTTAATTACAACATTGAGAAACCCAATGCTTTGAACAGCTGTAATTTCGAACAGGAGACTCAACAATTTTGAAAAGCAGTAATCATCACCTTCTCTGGCTACTGATAATCTGCCACTGCCTATTCTTTCAAGGAACATCCCTTCCCCCCATCCCTTGTCGGTGGCACTGACTGAACTTGAACCAGAAATTTATTCAGACTTACAGACCTGGAAGGAACAAACAGTGATCACCGGATCATTGACTTTTGGAATAAAAGAGAACTATGATATCTATGTCCTTAAAGCAAGATAGCAACCTTTAGACAAATTCAAGCAGACTTCCTGATCCAACTGCAAAATTTCTTGACTTAAACCACAGATGCATTAAAATTAACATCTTCTGTGTTCTGTTATAATCTTTGCTGCCCTAAAGATTGTGTAATCAGCGCAAATTTATGACAACACTTTGCCATCTGTGTAGACAATTGCACAGATCAAATTTCTCTGAACTGTGCTAAACAAAACCCCAAACCCGTTACGCTACAAAAACAAAATTCCACCACAGACAGTATAACCCAATAAAAGAAAGTTTTTGACTTTCTTTTCTTAAAAGCACCATTAATGCAAAAAGTAACCATATTATAAATAATCATACAAGTTGGTACCTACTTCACAAAGGTCTGAAAAAACTTTTGGAACATGATTTAAGACAATAAGTGACCATTTTAGTGAAAGTAAAGCAAAAAAGAATGACACTTGATGGCAGTTGTTTACTTGGTGTATGAAACCACAGCAGTGCTTTACTGATAAGAGAGACCAACATTTTGCCAACTAAAATTTTTACATTTTGTACAAACGTTTTGCCAATTTTCATTCACTTTCATTAAAAAAAAATTGCAAACCTACCAGCAAGTTATCATGGTGATCATGATTGACACTTAAAACCGTTATTTTTTACGCAGATACATCTATCTAATTTGCTTCCCATGTCCAGTACCCTGATGGTTCTTAGACAATACTGATTTGAAGATATTAGCATAAATGCTTTGTATCGAGTCAAGGTCTTCAAGAGATTTAAGTTCAACATGAAGGGCAGTGCATTGCCACAATGTATTATATAGTTCACAACAATACATAGAAAGCAAGATTCATGTAAATGATACGACTCATATTGCTGACTTTTTTTACTTAAAAATATCTTATCAAATTAGTATGCTGGTTAACCCTTACTCTACCAGCACTTTTTTGAAAATGCACCTGGGAGGCAGGGCCAAAGACAAGGCACCCAAAACGGCGATAATATCGCTGCATGGTAGAGTAAGAGTTAAGTCAGGTTCATTATTGAAGGGTCCTCTGTCTTCCAAGCAGCAAAGTCGGGCTTGTTCCGCCACAGTGACCTGCCCACCGGGACCATGCTGCATATATTTTCGAGTTGGCACACTTGCCGCTGATTGATTAACCCTTACTCTACCAGCACTTTTTTTTAAATGCGCCTGGAAGGCAGAGTCAATGACTGGTCACCCAAAACAGCAATAATATCACTGTGTGGTAGAGTAAAGGTTAATGCCATATTTGAGGATTAAAGGACAATTTGATGCTTTCCTAACTACACAATGGACATCCCTGTGCCATCTGTTTCAAGTTTCTCAACATTAACTAGCAAAGGGGGTTGGATTAGAAGGAATCAGTCTGAGAAATCAAAGTGAATAATAACAGAATAAGTCAACTCCACCACAAATTGCTACAGTGAGCAAACATTTGGCATCTCCTGGTTCTTTGTATCATTCATTTATCACCTGCAGATTTGTAATTTTCTGGAGGGTTTAGATCTCTTCAATTATTAATTCCTGCTATGCTTGGTAGTTGCTGAGGTTAGTATCAATATCATATAGAATTCTACAAGAAAAAAACAACAAAATTTGCCTAACAAATAAATTAAATTAGAAACAAAAGCATGAAATCCCCCCCTATTACCATCACTTTGTCTATCAATCATATATTTTAAAATTCTTAAGAAAATTTTGGTACGTTTTATGCCCAATTGACATTATAGAGTTTCTGTTTACTGTAGTTTACCAACAGTAGGTTCAACAATATAAAAATGATATTCAGACTTCTATATCAAGCTGTCCATGGCCTTTAAACCAGTTGTGTAACACTAGGAGCATACACAACAACCCGAGCCAGGTTTGAACCTGCGGCTTTGTAACCCGTGTTAACTATCCATTCAGCACAGAAGATTCTATACCTTTCTTATTTCATGCACCATAGTATTTTACAAACCTAGCTTTAATATTGACATACAATATACCTTCATTTGATTTGGAATCCCTGAATCATAAAACACTTGACAAATAAGCTGATTGATTTTGATTGATTCAATCTTGACCTGACCATGTTATATTGCATTATGTATCATACATACCTAATAATATTATAAAGTAACTGGCAGCCAAAAAGTAAGTGTATTTTTCTCAGGTCTCAAAAATAAATGACTACACTTTTCATGCATGTGATGGTACCATACTGAAAACCTTTGATACCAATATTTCAATTATTCATATTTATTTTTTATGAATACTTAGAAAGTAATTTTTCAATGCTTATGAGTATTAAAAATCAGACCTGTGTTATTTCTAAATTTCCTCGACTAAGTGAGGAACCTCACTTTTTGACCAAGAGCTCCTTTCATATATTTGAATTTACTCTCCAATTGCTTATTCACTGGCTGCTTAATCAAACCATGAATGAACCTATTAGGGCCATTCCACCGTCGGTGACTTAGGTGACAGACCACAGAATGGCCCATTAGTTAGGATTTGATATTGGTCCAAACTTACCTTTTGTCTGGTTCACACTGACTAATAAATATCAAGATGGTTAATTGTTTCCAATAAATCTTCATTGTTAATACTGATGTTATAATCTTCTAAACTGTCCTCAAGTTTCTCAAATATGAAAACAACTGTAAATGCAATATTACAGAAAATAAAATATAAAATTTATAACATCAAACAAACATGCCACTGTTTAGTTTTTGAACAATCCAAAAAGAGTGCCAGATTTTTTTAGCTCATACAAAAAAAAATGTTTCACAAGATATTAAATAATTTTTAATTGCTGAACAAATATTTTTGCATTGCTTTAAACACACAGGACATATTCTCCCCCAAATCCATTTTGTCCCCTGCATGCTCCCCAAATCTTATACTGACTTTTTTGTTATCACCTTCGTACATGGAAATATAAATGTTCTAACTTTTTAATTTATAACTGCTGTTTTACCAAACCGTAGTGACACTGCTGATCACCCACATATCAAATTAGTGATGTAAGCAAACATACAGTGCAGTAGTAAAGGTGTCACAATTAACATACCGTATTACGTAATAAGCGCCCAGGGCGCTTACGAAGTAGAATTGCAAAGTTTCTTTCTAATAAGCCCCCATGCTCGGGGCTGCGTACAGTGTGCTATTCAAACTGCATTGTACATATAAGTGAACTGGTTCTATACTGGCCGCCCAATAACCACTACAAAAACATCATGAGGGTCAGATGCCAAATAAGCAAAGAATGTAATCAAACTTACTTTAAGTCTGATCAGTCAAATAATGTTGGGTGGGCACTTAAAAGAGCAGCGGCATTAATACGTCATTACCCACTAACAATCAATCAGAAAATATTAAAAAGCAATGGTTACACACAAAATTTGCTGACAATTTTCAAATTTGATCAAAATGTTTCAGAACGGGAGAAAATGACATTCCCCCATGGGACCATGATGATGCAATATAAGCATGGTCAAATCACAGGTTAAGCAGTTCACTCATACACCGTTACAGGCTCACAGATAAGGCTTACAAATATCCATCTGGTATGAGAAAGGCAAGCCTCTTGGGTTTCATTCAAGAATTCATTTTTTCTCCATCAGCTGACCTTGACAGCGAGTTTATCTTTTTTCATCCCTCTATGTGCTTCCCTCTCGGCTTTCTTCCTCTGCTGTTCTGCTGCCCTCTGTCTCCTCTCCTCATCTCGCTTTTCTTTCAGCACACTGTCTGCTTCCTCTACCAAGTCTTCATCTAATGTTTCTTCCTCCCAGGCTCCACTTTCGTCATTCCAATTTCCAAGTTCCGACTAAGAAAGGAGAATATGATGATATAAATTAGGCTGCAACACTTACCGAACTCATTGGTTGTGTAATCTATGAACAGGCATAGTACAGTTTTTCACCCATTAGACAAGGATAATTTTGCCATGCTTCTATGGATGATTCATGAGTCTCTAAGACTCTTGGTTTAAGTATTGGCTAACATGCACACACACCAATACGTGCTTCAAACACTGATTGAGGACCTTAACACAGACCATCCATTTGATGACTTAATTATACATAAGAATAATAAAGTAGCGGAGCTGAAACAATTGTTTTATCATTATCAATTGTTTGTGGGGTAAGGGGACTTAAAACAAAAATATAGTCGTGATGTATGCTATCTATCTAAGGACATGAAACAAAATTTTAAGTTTTGCTAAATGACTAAGGACCCTGGAAAAGATCTGAAACAACTAATCATCTACGGACTTCTGTGTGTATCATACAATTTTCTGGTTTACTAAACAACTAAGGACTTAGGCCGGTTGGACAAATTTATATATAAGCCAACTTGCAGTCGTGGCAAATCAGCTCCTTGATTGGTTATAAGTATGTTGAGAATTCGGTTCATTAAGAACATCTGTAACACTTCTCAAGCACCATCTTAAATCAAAGATTTTCTTCTTTATAACAAAAACGTTAAAGAACGTGTGTTCTGGTTCTCAAACGAGACCTGGGTCCTTAAACGATTGGTGTGTTGTCAGGTCAAGGTCCCTAAATGAATATAAAGGTAAAAGCACAGGTAGTGAGGAGCAAAACTCACACAATCGTGAAATAAAATGCACAACAACATTTTAAGGCCGGATATCACATTAACGTGGAGATCAAATTACAATAGTATCCAGCATTTCTGATTGGTCGAAATATTTACACAATCAGACAAGCCAATCAATTTCCACAGTGGAAGTGACATCACTAGTTTGTAATGGATATATTGGCAACGGCTTAAACAATTTTCTTGAGACGAGATTCCCCCTTTAAGTGATGTGAGATTGTGATGTCACTTCTAGTATAATAACATTCTCACAAAACTCTCCCGTAATAGGATGTTGAATAATTTTTCAACCCTTTGTTTGTTTTCTTGTCTTCTATCACATAAGATTGGAAAGCTGAAGCAAACGTCAAAGCATCAAAGAGATCTAAGACTTCTTGAACAGGTAGAGGCAACACTGCTCAAACAGGTAGAGGCAACACTGCTCAAACAGGTAGAGGCACAACTGCTCAAACAGGTAGAGGCAACACTGCTTAAACAGGTAGAGGCAACACTGCTCAAACAGGTAGAGGCAACACTGCTCAAACAGGTAGAGGCAACACTGCTTAAACAGGTAGAGGCAACACTGCGCTAACAGGTAGAAGCAACACTGCTTAAACAGGTAGAGGCAACACTGCTCAAACAGGTAGAGGCAACACTGCTCAAACAGGTAGAGGCAACACTGCTTAAACAGGTAGAGGCAACACTGCTTAAACGGGTAGAGGCAACACTGCTTAAACAGGTAGAGGCAACACTGCTCAAACAGGTAGAGGCAACACTGCTTAAACAGGTAGAGGCAACACTGCTCAAACAGGTAGAGGCAACACTGCTTAAAAAGGTAGAGGCAACACTGCTTAAACAGGTAGAAGCAAGACTTCTTAAACAGGTAGAGGCAACACTGCTAAAACAGGTAGAGGCACAACTGCTCAAACAGGTAGAGGCACAACTGCTCAAACAGGTAGAGGCAACACTGCTTAAACAGGTAGAGGCAACACTGCTCAAACAGGTAGAGGCAACACTGCTCAAACAGGTAAAGGCAAGACTTCTTAAACAGGTAGAGGCAACACTGCTCAAACAGGTAGAGGCAACACTGCTCAAACAGGTAGAGGCAACACTGCTCAAACAGGTAGAGGCAACACTGCTTAAACAGGTAGAGGCAACAATGCTCAAACAGGTAGAGGCAACACTGCTTAAACAGGTAGGAGCAACACTGCTTAAACAGGTAGAGGCAACACTGCTTAAACAGGTAGAGGCAACACTGCTCAAACAGGTAGAGGCAACACTGCTTAAATCGTTAAAGATCCAGTAAAAGCTATAAAATAGGCAAAATTCCCTTCAACATTTGTTACAAATTATCCATTAAATTGAATTTTCAGTTGTTGCAAATTTCATATACCATTTGTGATGGATGATTAGTGAAAACTTTTCATTTTGTTTTTAAATCCCATTTTTGTTTAATCATTCACCACAATTTTTTGGTTCTGACAAAACACTAGCATGATATCCACAGACTGATTTTAAAGAGAGCAAACGAAAAAATAATGATTTTGAAAATGTCTTTCATACAAACAATATCACACTTTGATCTGCTAACATAATCCAAAACTAAAAATGTTGTTTACGAAATAATAAGAACTTCTCTACTGAAAGTGTAGGCTAATGGTAGGTAGGTAGAAAGATTTGGTACTTTATATCCCTTTCTTCAACAGCTATGGTTAATATAGAGAAATGTCGACAGCCATTTGATAAAGCAGTTGTGAAGCACTGGTGAATGAAGATTGAACAAGGGACCTCTACCATGCCAAGTTGATGCTATGACCTCTATACCACAGAGAGCCTGGTAACAGGTAATGAAACAGAACAAATATGTAGCCCTTGATGCATCTATTAAAGGTTTGGTTTGGTTTGTTGATGTTTAACGGCACCGCGACAGTCAGAGTCAAATGTGCCAAGAGGGTCTTAATAAATTTTGGTGTAAGAGTTAGGATAGTGAGGAGATGGAAGGTTTGTAAGGGAGATAAAGGGAAAAAAAAGGGGAAAGAAGGTTAGGTGTAGAAAAGAAGGGAAGTGGCGAGTTAAATGTGGTGCAAAAGGGTGTTGTTGCGGAGGAAGTTGATGATGTTTGAGGAACAATTGTTTTCGAAAAGGTCGGAGATTGAGGATAGTGAGAGAAGAAATCTGGTATAGGTTACGAAGATATGCTTCATGGAGTGATCAGTGTTACAAGAGGGCAGAGAGGGGTTGGGGAGCCGGATAAGAGATGGGAGTGAGAGAGAGAGGAGTGGCTAAGGCAGATGACAACGATGTCTTCCCTATGGTTGCGGCGGTGCAGAAGGGTGTTGGTCTCGACTTTAGGTTTGATGGTGTAAAGTTTGTTACTGATTTCGTGATTCCAGGAGTTTTGCCAGGTTTTTTTTATGTAGTTGGAGATGGAGAAACGGAGGTCTGAGTGTGGAATAGGAAAAGGAGAGGCGATGTTTGACAGAACTTTGCTGTTGGCTCTCTCATTGCCAGGGATGCCGACATGGCTGGGAATCCAGAAATAGATAATATTCTTTCCTAAGGGGGAGAAAGTGTTGTTGTTGAGGATTTGTAGAATGAGAGGGTTGGGCCAGAGCATGTTGAGGATGCCAGTGAGGATGGATTTGGAGTCAGAGAAGATGAGGAAACGGGGGTAAAAAGAGAGTTCTATGAAGTTTAAGGCTAGGGGGGGTGGCTTTTGCCTCAGCAGAGTAGATAGAGGTGCCGTCGGGTAGCTTTGAGGAGAGGGTGAGACCAGGACAGGCGGCGGCGGCTGCAAAAGAGCCTTCCCGTGTGGAGTCTTCAGTGAAGAGGAAGGAGTAGTTGTGGAAATGTCTACTGAGTTGGCAGTATTTGGAGTGGAAGAAGGCTGGGTTGTGAAGAGCTTTCGTGAAGGAGGAAAGACCAAGTTATACCTTGGGGGGTGAATAGTCCAGGTGGGTGTAGGTGGGATGGTGTATCTGGAGATCAAGAAAATACTGATGTTGGCTTTGGAGAAGTGGGAGTGCATCCAAATCCCAAAAGGTGGGGGGATGCGTTTGTTGAGACTGAAGAGGTTGGTAAAGGAGGGAGAACGGATGGAATGGAAGCATGATTATCTGGATCGGTGAGGATGCGGAGAGCAAAGGAGAGGCCGGCCTTCGTGCATCGGAGGTCCAAGGGGAGTTCGTTGGCCTCGACGTGGAGACTGGTGATAGGGGAGGTGTGAGTGGCGCCAAGGCAAAGCCTTAGGGCAGTGTTCTCAGTGACCTCCAGGTGTTTGAAGTAAAATTTACGGGCGGAGGTGAAGATGAAATTGCCATAGTCCAGCCTGGATCTGAGGAGGGAGCGGTAGAAGGTGAGCGGAGTCAGTGCTTGAGAGGACCTTGAGGAGACTAAGGATTTTGTGGCATTTTGTTTTTAAGGTGTTGATGTGGGGGAGAAAGGAAAGTTTGGAGTTGAGAGTGATTCCAAGAAAGCGAGAACCGTCTTTACTGGGGATTATGGAATCTTTAAGGTGGAGACTGGGGCGGAGGAAGAAGGAGTTGCTGATGTTGAAATGGATGAGAACAGTTTTGTTTTTTGAGAAGTTGAAACCGTTGGAGTCGCTCCAGTGAGCCAGACTATCCAGACAGTGTTGTAGGTTATTTTAGAGAGTATGGAAGCATGGAGAGTATGAGTAGATAGTGAAATCGTCGACATAGAGAGAGCTTTTGATGTTGGGGATAAGAGTTTTGGGTGATGCTTTTAATTTTGAGGATAAAGAGTGGTGGAGAGGATGCTGCCTTGGGGGACACCCAGATTTAAGTGTACCTTTGGGAGTAGGTGTTACCAATGCATACTCGGAAGTGGCAGGAGTGGAGGAAGTTCTGGATGAAGGTGGGGAGGGAGCCTCTGAGGCCAGAGGAGTGAAGGTCTTTGAGGACACCATACTGCCAAGTGGTGTCGAAGGCCTTTTCGAGGTTGAAGAAGACAGAGATGGCGTGATGATTTCTGATGAAGGCTTCACGGATGAAGGTGTCGAGTTTGAGGACGTGGTCCAGGCAGTTTCGTTTTTTTCTGAAGCCATTTTGAGTAGGGGAGAGGATGGAGTTCCTCTCGGGGTACCAGTAGAGTCTGTAGTTGACCATACATTCCATGATCTTACAGAGGCAGGCGGTAAGAGCAATGGATCTGTAGTTTTTTGGGTCGGATCTGTCTTTGTTAGTTTTGGGGATTGGGGTGATAATGGCCTCTCGCTAAGTAATGGGGAATGAGTCGAGGACCACAGGTAATTGTAAATCTTGAGGAGTATTTTTAGGGAGTTTCTGGTGAGATTTTTAAGAAAATTGTAGTGGATGCCTTTAGGGCCATGAGAAGAGGACCCAGATTTGTTTAGAGCGGAGGAGAGCTTAAAGTAGGTGAAAGGGAGATTGTAGTTTTTCTGATTGTTGGACTAAAAGTTAAGAGGTTCTTTTCAGCCTCGATTTTCTGGTTGGACTGATGATTGTTGGACTGATGATTGTTGGACTGGATTGTTGGACTGATTGTTGGACTGATGATTGTTGGACTGATGATTGTTGGACTGATGATTGTTGGACTGATAATTGTTGGACTGATGATTGTTGGACTGATGATTGTTGGACTGATTGCTGGACTGATGATTGTTGGACTGATGATTGTTGGACTGTTGATTGTTGGACTGATAATTGTTGGACTGATGATTGTTGGACTGTTGATTGTTGGACTGATAATTGTTGGACTGATGATTGTTGGACTGATTGTTAGACTGATGATTGTTGGCCTGATGATTGTTGGACTGATGATTGTTGGACTGATGATTGTTGGGCTGATTGTTGGACTGATTGTTGGACTGATGATTGTTGGACTGATGATTGTTGGACTGATGATTGTTGGACTGATGATTGTTTGATTGTTGGACTGATGATTGTTGGACTGATGATTGTTGGACTGATTGTTGGACTGATGATTGTTGGACTGATGATTGTTGGACTGATTGTTGGACTGATGATTGTTGGAATGATTGTTGGACTGATGATTGTTGGACTGATGATTGTTGGACTGACTGTTGGACTGATGATTGTTGGACTGATGATTGTTGGCCTGATGATTGTTGGACTGATGATTGTTGGACTGGAAGTTAAGAGGGTTCTTTTCAGCCTCAAATTTCTGGTTGCGGAAGGAGTGAGAAAGATTAACATTTGAGGAGGTATTGGCGAAAGTGGAGGCTAGGCAGACGGTGATGTCTTTGAGGTCGGTGATTTTGGTGTTGTTGTGGATGAGGTAAAAGATGTTGTTGGAGGAGCTTTTCACTTTGAAGTTACAGATCATATTCCAGACCTTGGAGGGGGCATCTTTAAATTCACTCAGGTAACAAAAGCAATGAAGTTTCTAAAAGCAGGAATAAAGAGGATAAGTAACTTTTCATTCACAGAGTGGAGGATATTAGTCAACGGTTTCCAGATACCAAAGATAAGAGAAAGTGATACAAGGAAACTGCCCACCAATAAGAGATGCCTGGATAAGAAGCAATAAGAGATGCCAGGATATAAGAACCAATGAGAGATGCCAGGATATAAGAACCAATGAGAGATGCCTGGATATAAGAACCAATGAGAGATGCCTGGATTTAAGAGCCAATGAGAGATGCCTGGATTCAAGAACCAATGATGAGAGATGCCTGGATATAAGAACCAATGATGAGAGATGCCTGGATGTAAGAACCAATGAGAGATGCCTTGGATTTAAGAACCAATGAGAGATGCCTGGATATAAGAACCAATGAGAGATGCCTGGATATAAAAACCAATGAGAGATGCCTGTATATAAGAACCAATGAGAGATGCCTGGATATAAGAACCAATGAGATGCCTGGATATAAAAACCAATGAGAGATGCCTGTATATAAGAGCCAATGAGAGATGCCTGGATTCAAGAACCAATGATGAGAGATGCCTGGATATAAGAACCAATGATGAGAGATGCCTGGATGTAAGAACCAATGAGAGATGCCTTGGATTTAAGAACCAATGAGAGATGCCTGGATATAAGAACCAATGAGAGATGCCTGGATATAAAAACCAATGAGAGATGCCTGTATATAAGAACCAATGAGAGATGCCTGGATATAAGAACCAATGAAAGATGCCGGGATATAAGAACCAATGAGAGATGCCTGGATTTAAGAACCAATGAGAGATGCCTGGATTCAAGAACCAATGATAAGAGATGCCTGGATATAAGAACCAATGATGAGAGATGCCTGGATGTAAGAACCAATGAGAGATGCCTGGATATAAGAACCAATGAGAGATGCCTGGATATAAGAACCAATGAGAGATGCCTGGATATAAAAACCAATGAGAGATGCCTGTATATAAGAACCAATGAGAGATGCCTGGATATAAGAACCAATGAAAGATGCCGGGATATAAGAACCAATGAGAGATGCCTGGATATAAGAACCAATGAGAGATGCCTAGATATAAGAACCAATGAGAGATGCCTGGATATAAGAACCAATGAGAGATGCCTGGATATAAGAACCAATGAGAGATGCCTGGATATAAGAACCAATGAAAGATGCCGGGATATAAGAACCAATGAGAGATGCCTGGATTTAAGAACCAATGAGAGATGCCTGGATTCAAGAACCAATGATGAGAGATGCCTGGATATAAGAACCAATGATGAGAGATGCCTGGATGTAAGAACCAATGAGAGATGCCTGGATATAAGAACCAATGAGAGATGCCTGGATATAAGAACCAATGAGAGATGCCTGGATATAAAAACCAATGAGAGATGCCTGTATATAAGAACCAATGAGAGATGCCTGGATATAAGAACCAATGAAAGATGCCGGGATATAAGAACCAATGAGAGATGCCTGGATATAAGAACCAATGAGAGATGCCTAGATATAAGAACCAATGAGAGATGCCTGGATATAAGAACCAATGAGAGATACCTGGATATAAGAACCAATGAGAGATGCCTGGATTTAAAAACCAATTAGAGATGCCTGGATCTAAGAACCAATGAGAGATGCCTGGATTTAAGAACCAATGAGAGATGCCTGGATATAAGAACCAATGAGAGATGCCTAGATTTAAAAACCAATGAGAGATGCCTGGATTTAAGAACCAATGAGAGATGCCTGGATCTAAGAGCCAGTGAGAGATGCCTGGATATAAGAACCAATGAGAGATGCCTGGATATACCTATCATCAATCTCTTTTTTTGGTGAAAGTTCTGTAAAATTCTATGATTTTCAGCCTTTTCTAGACCAAATTTTTCAAAACATCGTAGCTCCTGAATGGAATACAACTGGCCCTTTGCAAAAATATTCATTGCTTACAGCATTCTACAGAATCCTTATCCTACTTTCAATCTTACCCCTTCTTACCAAAAGTATCCTTCACTTATTGTCATCTCCCAACTTTTTAGCAATAATACCGTACCCCCATTGTCACCCCCACCATCTCTCTATACATACTGTCTCTAAGATAACAATTCCATAAAGTTTCAACCAAATCTTTTCATATAGTTTTGAGATGGACAAAGTAACAGACAGACAAATGGATGGACAAAGTAACAGACAGACAAACAGATGGACAAAGTAACAGACAGACAAATGGATGGACAAAGTAACAGACAGACAAATGGATGGACAAAGTAACAGACAGACAAACGGATGGACAAAGTAACAGACAGACAAATGGATGGACAAAGTAACAGACAGACAAACAGATGGACAAAGTAACAGACAGACAAATGGATGGACAAAGTAACAGACAGACAAACAGATGGACAAAGTAACAGACAGACAAACAGACACAAGGAGATAAAGATAGAGATTACCAGTATCTTCAGAGGCACATAAAGTTAAAATCGCAATGAGCCCAATGGTTTATGGGTACTTACAGTTAGCAGAGAGGTATCATCAACACCCAATGTTAGTCTGTTTGATACACTTGATGAATATGCATAAAGGTCATGTGACCTATGAGGTTTCTTTCTAATCATTGCCTGAAAATAAATGACACAAAAGAAAAGAAAGCAGTGTAAATATTTTTTTCCCAGGTTAGTAAACGAAGGACCTTACTGTGTTTTCTTGATATGCCATCTCGGACAAACTAATGTCTTGTTGATCCTCATCATCTTCAAGTTGTGTTGTAAATGTTACCTGCAAAACGGTTTCAGTGATCACAATTTCCAAAAATTTAAACGAGTTACAAGCAGATCTACAAGCTTTCTTCAATAATTACAATACAAATTGTGCATATAGTATACCATATTCGACTTAATAAGTGCAAGCAGATCTACAAGCTTTCTTCAATAATTACAATACAAATTGTCCATATAGTATACCATATTCGACTTAATAAGTGCAAGCAGATCTACAAGCTTTCTTCAATAATTACAATACAAATTGTGCATATAGTATACCATATTCGACTTAATAAGTGCAAGCAGATCTACAAGCTTTCTTCAATAATTACAATACAATTGTGCATATAGTATACCATATTCGACTTAATAAGTGCAAGCAGATCTACAAGCTTTCTTCAATAATTACAATACAATTGTGCATATAGTATACCATATTCGACTTAATAAGTGCAAGCAGATCTACAAGCTTTCTTCAATAATTACAATACAATTGTGCATATAGTATACCATACGACTTAATAAGTGCAAGCAGATCTACAAGCTTTCTTCAATAATTACAATACAATTGTGCATATAGTATACCATATTCGACTTAATAAGTGCAAGCAGATCTACAAGCTTTCTTCAATAATTACAATACAATTGTGCATATAGTATACCATATTCGACTTAATAAGTGCAAGCAGATCTACAAGCTTTCTTCAATAATTACAATACAAACTGTGCATATAGTATACCATACACGACTTAATAAGTGCAAGCAGATCTACAAGCTTTCTTCAATAATTACAATACAATTGTGCATATAGTATACCATACACGACTTAATAAGTGCAAGCAGATCTACAAGCTTTCTTCAATAATTACAATACAATTGTGCATATAGTATACCATATTCGACTTAATAAGTGCAAGCAGATCTACAAGCTTTCTTCAATAATTACAATACAATTGTGCATATAGTATACCATATTCGACTTAATAAGTGCAAGCAGATCTACAAGCTTTCTTCAATAACTACAATACAAATTGTGCATATAGTATACCATATTCGACTTAATAAGTGCAAGCAGATCTACAAGCTTTCTTCAATAATTACAATACAATTGTGCATATAGTATACCATATTCGACTTAATAAGTGCAAGCAGATCTACAAGCTTTCTTCAATAATTACAATACAAATTGTGCATATAGTACACCATATTCGACTTAATAAGTGCAAGCAGATCTACAAGCTTTCTTCAATAATTACAATACAAATTGTGCATATAGTATTCCATATTCGACTTAATAAGTGCAAGCAGATCTACAAGCTTTCTTCAATAATTACAATACAAATTGTGCATATAGTATACCATATTCGACTTAATAAATGCAAGCAGATCTACAAGCTTTCTTCAATAATTACAATACAAATTGTGCATATAGTACACCATATTCGACTTAATAAGTGCAAGCAGATCTACAAGCTTTCTTCAATAATTACAATACAAATTGTGCATATAGTATTCCATATTCGACTTAATAAGTGCAAGCAGATCTACAAGCTTTCTTCAATAATTACAATACAAATTGTGCATATAGTATACCATATTCGACTTAATAAGTGCAAGCAGATCTACAAGCTTTCTTCAATAACTACAATACAAATTGTGCATATAGTACACCATATTCAACTTAATAAGTGCAAGCAGATCTACAAGCTTTCTTCAATAATTACAATACAATTGTGCATATAGTATTCCATATTCGACTTAATAAGTGCAAGCAGATCTACAAGCTTTCTTCAATAACTACAATACAATTGTGCATATAGTATACCATACACGACTTAATAAGTGCAAGCAGATCTACAAGCTTTCTTCAATAACTACAATACAATTGTGCATATAGTATACCATACACGACTTAATAAGTGCAAGCAGATCTACAAGCTTTCTTCAATAACTACAATACAATTGTGCATATAGTATACCATATTCGACTTAATAAGTGCAAGCAGATCTACAAGCTTTCTTCAATAATTACAATACAATTGTGCATATAGTATACCATATTCGACTTAATAAGTGCAAGCAGATCTACAAGCTTTCTTCAATAATTACAATACAATTGTGCATATAGTATTCCATATTGGACTTAATAAGTGCAAGCAGATCTACAAGCTTTCTTCAATAATTACAATACAATTGTGCATATAGTATTCCATATTGGACTTAATAAGTGCAAGCAGATCTACAAGCTTTCTTCAATAACTACAATACAAACTGTGCATATAGTATACCATACACGACTTAATAAGTGCAAGCAGATCTACAAGCTTTCTTCAATAATTACAATACAAACTGTGCATATAGTATACCATACACGACTTAATAAGTGCCCGGGGTACCTATGAAAATAGAACTGCACCACTTTTCAGGCATGAAGTTTCTTCCTAATAAGCGCCCATGCTCTGGGGTCGCGTACAGTGTGCTGTTCAAACTGCACTGTGTGAACTGGTTCTACACTAGCCCCAAAATAACCACCACAAATACATCTTGAGCATCATAAGCAAATAATGTAACAAATCTTATTTTAAGACTTCAAATTTATAAAATAAATTATGTTGTCGGTCAAAAAATGTTGGGTGGGCTCTTATTAGAGCAGGTGCGCTTAATGCATTGAATACCGTATATCACGATATATCAAATACAAACTATATCTACAGAATCTACATGGATCTTCTTCATGTTCTTTTTAACAGGATTGGAAATACAAAATTATTTCTAGCTGTCATCTCAAAGATGTCACATTGTTTCAGCCTGTACAAATCACAGGAAAGTGGCAGACTCAGCATAAAATCATCCTCACCTAGTAATTTTCTCGTCCACTATTTTAGTTAAATAAAGGTCTTAACCTTATATCTATCCTAACAAAGAAATCAAAATAAATGTCGCAAACATAAAAATCACATCGTATCAATATTGTTAATCACAATTGACAAGGACATACAGGAGAGTGCTGCACACCGGAAACAATTTTCCTCATAATATTTTTTAATGGCTTTTAACAAGTTCAAAAATGTTAACAAAAATACATTAATATCTTAAGATCATATTTCCAATGCTTGTGCAGTTGGAATTACACTTCATTAACACTAATCACAATTTAAGTGTTATTGTCAATGTTTTTCTTACGGCTTTTTTAAATTGTGGTGTCATATCTTGAAAGAAATCCGGTTCTTGTGGTTCCAATGAATCTATCTTGATGCTGGTTAATCCGCCATCATCGCCCCAAGTATCCCAATTCTGAAGTTCCTCCTTGGATGTTAAAAAAGAGAGAAAATAACACAAATTCTATTCAGTAAGTACCAAAAAAACATTCTTTAAAAGAACACTGGATGATACTATAACAAAAATGACTAAGTACTGTTTCAAGTTTGAGCAACTCTTTACGCCTAGCATGGACGTATCCATTGGCAAAGAGGAAAACTGCAAACAATACTTTGGGGGCAGGGGGTGGGGGGGGGGAATGGTAAGTTATACAAAAATCAAGACTGAATTCCTTTAAATTTCTTTTCTTTGAAGGGCAAGGAACATCTTGGAATAAAAATTAAATTGGAAAAGTGTTAGTTGATGCTTCGATAGCTTTTGAAATGTTCAGATTAGATAAGCCAGGGAAATATGCAAATTCCCCTGCCAAAGTTTTGAGAAGAACATTTTTTAATAATATCAAAAATATCCGAGTTACAGAATGGCTAAAAAAAAATTAAGAAATTTTCAATTACTGTTCATTAACATGGGTGGGCAGCTCAAACTCTTGACGTTCATTATCAGGTTTCTACTTCAAATCTATATTACTTAAATTAAGAAGTCTACTCTTACTATATAATCTAAATAAGCATATGGTAAAGACCTAACAAATTTGCTTAAAAATTTGTTGCATCCCCAAAATAATTATCTTATAGACAATAAAAAAAAAAAAAACCTGAAGGATTTACAAAAGAAAACATATATCAAGGTCACCCAGTCATACAGAACATCACAAAGTTGCATTTTGATGCCCGAAAATTCTTATATCCAATTTGTATCCAATTTGGTTGAGAGGTTCTGCTTCTTTTCAGGTGTTTCAGCTTATATGGATGTCTTAAGGCAACAATAACAATAACTAAACTGCTTGAAAATCTATCCAAAACCATTATTGTAGCAAAATATTTCATGACAATCAGGTACAAATTGACCATATTACAGCAATTTTAAATCTCAGACACAATTTGCATGTTCTATACAAATTTAAAATATGCAAATTTTGAGATATATTACAGGCCAACCTTATATATTTTCTTTGGCAAATTCTCTCATCATATATTCTCATTATTTATCATAAATCTTTAGAGTGGGGGCAGCAAACTCTGACCTAAAGTTTTTTTAGAGTCTTTGTCATGCTTGCAATAAAATTCTAGCAGGAATATTGTTGAATTATTTTCAGCGACTCGGATATTTAGGAAAGAAAGTTAAAGAATTAACATAAAGAATTCTAGCTGTCAGCCCAGTCATCAAACTTTGAGCAATCATCACTCAAAACTAAAAGTATTTTTTTGATATTCTCAGATTTTAACACTTTTTCACTACATGTTCATAGACCTTTGAAGCAGGTTTGCCTCTTCATACCCTTTAAACACAAACACATACTAATTTATTACCTCTTCTTTGAAGGATTCTTGTCCCTCTGGTGCAGGTCTGGTGGTGGCAGGCAAGTCAAGTTTCTCCTTCTTTGATTTTCGGAATAGTACTCTTTTTAAGAAGGAAAAGATGGCAGCCAGGCAGGAACAAAGAATCCAAGGGCTCAGTGACCTCATTATGGGTGGCCTTTGAGATGATTAGTACTGTAAATAAAATGTAAAGATTGACATTAAATGAATTAAATGAATGGACATCATTTCCAGGAAGTGAACACATGATGCCGAGAATATTAATTTAATCCTGGGCAGGTAGCATTTTCCATCTTTCAATGGTCGTTCAATTTCAGAAAACCATGTGAAAATTAATAAACAAGAATCTGCTGTACAACAAACGTAAATTGTTTTAAAGATTTTCAAGGTTTGATACTTTTAAGACCATAGGTGCAAATCAAGAAAATTAACTGATTAAAAATTATTTAAATCAGAACCAAAAGGTTTTGTGGTTCTGATGCTTTTTTATTTATTTTAATAAGCTGATTGATTTGCAAAATTTGTTTTAAGTTTCATGTTATTGCATGTCATCAAATATTTGTTCCATGAAAGTTATTCATACGCCACACCCACCATGCAGATCAATAAAAATGTTGACATTAGCATTTGCACGATAATCAACAATATTATCATATGATGTAAAAACAGTTGCTCATTTATTCTATTTCAAGAATTTGTCAGTAAGCCCCACCTACTCATTATTATCTATGACAACACTACATTAGAACATAGGTACAGACCATGACCCATCTGTGTATTGAGCCACTCCCACTATGCTTATCAATTACATCTGCTGATAACATACGCATGTACACAATAACCAACAAAATTATCATGCCCAATATGCTGCAAAATGGATATAGTTGCTCATTTATCACTTTAAAAAAAAAAATCACTTTAAGCACCGCCCACTTATTAATATGCATGATATCATTACCAAAAACACAATAAGGCACATCTACAGACCATGGGCTACTGTACAGTATCTGTGTACCAAATATGACATAAATCCATTTTACCATTCTTCAGATACTGTGTTTACAAGCTTTTTCAGCAAAATCATATTAAGCCCTGCTCACTATGCATATTAATGAAATTTAATGTTTTTACATCATGAACATATACACACCAGCAAACATCATAATTATCCCAAATATGAAACAAAACTCACATGCGATCGTTAAAATATGAACATTTCAAAAACATTTGCTCACGTCAAATGCTGGAATATCGCAACGTATTTTTCTGAAGTTTAGGATACCGAATTTCTATTGCTTCCTCTAGTTTTCCCATTATCAACATGGCTTCTAACTATCAATACTCTGAAAATCCCTGACTTATTTGAGTCGTATCTTTCAGCTAGCCCCAACAAGAATGCATCAAGAAATTGATCATCTAATGACCTGTGTTATTCCTCAACAGTCAGGGAATGATATTGCTGGTCCAAAAAAATATATTTGTTTTTAATAACAGACGGAACTGTTCCAATTTCTCTTTAAGTAAGAGTAGTTGTGTGTGTGTGTGGGAATGGGGGTAAGGGGAAATTCTGAATACCATTAAAACGTAATTTATCACTCCATTTTAAAGTATCATCGCCCAAAAAGTTGGGGGATGATAGTATGACAATCCTCCCTTGTCAAAAGTGGGGTTATATACCCCCCATCCCCAAAATCTACACCCTTGAGGCCTCTTATTACAAGTTACACAAATTCACACTTTCAGTGACGTCGAGGTCATTCCGTACAAGTTTTCTCCAGATTGAGACACTTTTTGGAGTAGGCAATATTGTTGTCTGTGAAAAAATCGGAGCTAAAGTCACTCAGGCTTAAATAAGGTTGTTTACCTTCAGCACAGTATGGCAGAAAACAATCCGAAGCTGGCGCACTCAAATAAAAAATATATCGATTCAATTTTGTTCATCTGAAAATTGTAAAATTAGGGGCCTAACGTTAGAAGTAAAACAATAAAATATTAGTATTATTATCAAGTTTGGGATTCTCTGTGATGTTCTTTCTCAGTATGCAAACAAACTAAACTTATCATTTCACAAAGTATCATTTCAAATTCATGAACAAGCCTGATAATGATATAGTGATTATAATCATGCGAGATTTGCCGTTTGACCCCACAAAGTTGCATTTAACATCAGAAGGCTTTGCATATTATAATCACTCAATTTTTTTCTTCATATTTTAGGAGACTTAAAGAAAGTTATTGATGATTTTCCAGACTGACCTTAACTTTTAAGTGTCAAGTCGCATAAACAATTTCAATTTCAAACTGGAAGAACTTGAGAATGGAATAAGAACCCAACCTACATGTGGGTTTTTTGTAGTTATTATACACATCCCTCAGTCTAAAGATCTTTATGAAAACGAAACCATTTTTTTTTTTGCCCAAAATGATTAGAATCGATGTTTGAAGCCCATCCATGTCTTCAAAAACTGTTTTTAATTTAAAACTGGAAGAACTTTTCTTTGTAGAAAGAACTGGAATAAGAACCAAAGTTCAAAACACTGTCATCAGGGTTATTTTAGTGAGGGTAATATTTTAGATTATTTGAGAAAAAAAGATCTTATAAATACAATTAATAATCTAAACCATTTTATTTATTTTTTTCAGTTTTTTTACAGAACTACTTAATAAAATTATATGAACAAAAAAATGAATTAATTTCAGTTTACCTGTCATTAAAGAACTTAGGCCCCGGACATTTCAATTACAAACAAGCAGTGACTAAGAAAATGTCGACCAAAATATGAAACTCCGGAGAACTTTATCCCATCTAGTGCTAAATAGGTAAAAATTTAGGAAAAGTTTTTGGGAAAAGTGTATTATTTAGACTAATTGATATACATGCAAGAATATTCAAATAGTAAGTTATTTTTCAATAATAAGTTTTCTACGTGTGAATTTAAAAAAAAACTTAGGATTGTACTGTACCCAATTTTTAACTAGTACTCCCCGTAGTACTGTCAGACTGATGCAAGCCGTGTTAGTATAGCTGCCGTTGATAATGGCTGGCCATCCGAGTGTACTACAAAATCCTATACCCTCCTGTACTTATTTAAGCGAGGTGTTAAAAGTATAGGAAATTTGTTTTAAGATCTTTATGAAAACGAAACCATTTTTTCTTCTTTTTTTTTTGCCCACAATGATTAGAATCGATATTTAAAGCTTATCCATGTCTTCAAAAACAGTTTTTGAAGTGATTTTAGTCACTTTTATGTCAGTATTTTGGACTACTTTTCCTTACATAAAAATCGTCTAACTAGCTCTCTAAATTACAGTCAAAGTTCAAGACACTGGAATTGAAAACATAGAAATTGCACCTAATCTAAGACAACCCTCCTACAGCAATCCCATTGTCAACCCGTACTGGGGATGTGAATAATAACTGATAAGATTAATGGTAGTGCTTCCCGTAGTACTGTAGGACTGGTGCCAGCCGTGTTAGTATGGGTGCCGTTAATGATGGCTGGCCGTTTGAGGGTACTTTAAAATCCTATACCCTCCTGTACTGTTTGAAGAGAGTTTAAAGCCCATTCATGTCTTCAAAAACTGGTTTTAAGGTAATTTTAGTTACTTTTATCAAAGTATTTTGGACTACTTTTCTTTCCGTAAAAATCATCCAAGCTCTCCAGAGCACGGTCAAAGTTCAAGACACTGTCATTGGGCCTATAACATTTTAGCAGGGTAATATGTTTTAGAATATTTGAGGAAAAATTAAGATAATGCTTATAAAGCTACAATTATATAATCAACGTTTCTTTAGTTTGCAGCAAATTTTATCGGATAGATTTGTTTTTGCAGTTATTTTTTTTTGTTTTTACATCTAATATAAACAAAAAAATGTCGTCAGTGAAAAATCCACCTGCAGTTTAGTGAAACATCCCAGATGTTAGTAGCAGACAAAAATTTAATTAAGATGCGATGACTAAGAAAATGAAAAAAAAGGATTTTTTTATCTTGTCGTGGTGCTAAATAGGTAAAGATTTAGGAAAAGATTTTTGGGAAAAGTGTAGACTAATTCATATAAGAATATCCAAAAAGTAAGTTATTTTTCAGTCATCAATTTTCTACTTGTGAATTAAAAAACAACATAGAAATTGCTCCTAAACTATAACAACCCTCGCACAGCAATCCCAATGTTAACCCATACTGAGGGATGTGTATGTTTAACTAGGTTGATAGGCCTAACGTTAGGCCCCTGAGTTGTTGTTTTTTTTATTTTTTAATTTATACCCAGCTAGAATATTTACCTTTATGTCTCCTTGAAGAAATTTGTACAGACAGGCCTAATGCTGTAATGTTAGGCTCTACTATTAAGTTCATGTAACGTTAGTACTCGTTACACTAGCCTCTAGCTAGCCTGTGTACTGTCGCCTGTACTGTAGCATAAGCATTGACGTTACGTTAGGCTACAGTACATGATTAACGTTACGTTTTCTCCGCTGGGCTCCTTAACTTTAAGTCACATACAAAAAGTAGGCCTAACATCCACCAAACCAGCCTACCTGTCAATAAATAAGTTGATAACCTGCTATAAGGACCTCAAAAAAGGCATTTAAAGTATGCAATCATATCATTTTAATCTGTCAAATAGTCAGTCAAGGCCAACAAATCTGCAAGTTGCAACGTAACAAAATGCAAGGTGAGTGTTTTGTAACATTAGACCTAATCCACTGCACCAAATGCAAAATGACGTCATCCGAAAGGCAATTTTGTAAACAAACCGAATTTTGGTAAGGCAAAGCGCCGCGCAAACTACCAAATCGTACAACGCAGCGAGTCAACAGAAAACGTACACACATAAACCAGGGATGCTGTTATAGATTCTCGGTGATTGATCCAAGGCAAATTTGACCTCTAACATGCTTTTGACCTTATCGAAAACCTACATATTTTATGAGAAGGATAAGTTTATTTTGGAGCAGGTTCAGCGAAGAGCCACTAGACTTATTCCCAAAGTAAGGAATCTCTCTTATAAATCTAGGTTGCGAATTCTTGGTTTGACCATGCACGCTTGAGTTGAGAAGAGTAGCCTACGTGGCAATATGATTCAGGTTTTTAAGTTCCTATCTGGTAGTAATACTTTGACTTCCTGTTTTCTTGCATGTTTGCATTTCTTGCATGTTTCAGCTAATCCTCTTGTGACACGTTGTAACAATTTGAAGTTGACCAAAGAGTTCTCACGGATAGATATTCGACATTTTAGCTTTTCGCAAAGAGTGTCTGAGTGGGTATTCTGTTCACAATTCAAAGTCAACATTGATTAATTCTTTACTAACTCTGGGCGTCTTTTATTTTTTTCATTTTTTTTTTTTGTGGTGGTGGGCGTTTTGATTTGGGCTTTTTATGGGGTGACTAACACTTCTTAGCCTGTAATCTTGTTATGTTATATTATGTTATATTTCACTCAAAAGGAACTGTTATTTCATCCTGAAAGCCTAATTTGGCGTCAAAACCACAATTTTAAATTCAATTCTTACGAGATAATAGGCCTTACTTAAAGATGTTAGCTGACTTTTGCCTAGGAGCTAACGTTAGAGCCGATATTCGATAAAGCCGAACTTCTTAGTCTTATCGTTACAAGTTACATGTCTAGCTTAAGTTAGTGAGATAAACACCTCAATCAGTAGGGTACTACTTGCAAGGCAATGGTTGCATGCTGGTTAAGGTGTAGTCAGATAACATTTGACTGTTGTGTACGCTATAGCCACTACATGGCTGTTATACACACGAATATGCAAGTATTGCCTTGAAAGTAGTGCCTACTGAGTAAGATGTTTATCTCACTACCTAAGGTGAGGCATTGTTAAAACATATAATAGCAAATATAAAATCAAACATCAGTAAAAAAATGGCAAAAAGACAGCAAAAGTAAAATACCATTAAATAGTAATGTATGATAAAATCTGAGACATCAAAAGAAGATGTCCACTTTCAAGTTTTGATGATAGTACTGTGTGAGTATAATTTAATCATACAGTACTTCATTTCAATCTAAGGTATGTGCAGTCATTCAAATGATCAATTTTGCATTGTGTCACAGTGCCATCAAAACCATTCCCTTCATGTATACTAGCATGAATATCAAACTTTTTAAAAGGTACAGCAATTCTTGTATTTATATCTACAATTTATGGCCATCCTATAAAGGAATGATTTTATATCGTTCAAAATAGTGTAAAACGAACCTTAATTCAGTGAATCTTGCTTAGTTGAGAAAACACCCACAAGGTCCACCCTACCAAAAAGTATATATAAATCCCAGAGATAAATCACAGATCAAATCCACATCTACATTTGATATAAATCACATGCATAACCAGATAAAGACATTAAATTTATTTGTATCTAAAATGAGCATTCAATCAATTTGATATCTACCTTGATGTGGTTGTATGTATTTAACTATTATTCAGCTCAGTGATGCTTTTTTTAATTTTGGATGGCCTAAGTTCAGTGGGTTTATGGTCCAAACTAGAAGGTAGGCCTAACGTTACTGGCTGAAAACATAAATCATACGCAGTTTTTTTACCAATTCTGGTCCTACTCGGATTTACGGTTTAGACCTACACCTTTTGAGTTTGACAAATTTTGATTAAAGTTTTGATTTAGGCCTAATGATTAGATTACAATCACCGAAAGAATTTTCTCAGCGATTATTAATTGATTTATCATATCTTATTTTTATGCGTGAACGCTGATAATGGTTAAAAACTCATGCAAAGTTTAAGTTAGAGTTTTTACTTGCGAAATAACAAATTTTCAGTTAAAATCACAACCAATTGTGTGGAATACTCCCACCAATTTCTGCGTAGAAAATTATTGACTAATTTCAAGCGTTTTGTGAAAAATTAATTATCAAATTGGTCAAAATAACCCATTTTACATTGATTTACCGATAAACAATCGAGCACAGTATGCGTAGTTTGCGTACGTACAGTTTTCCCGCACTGTGCCTACAAATTTGCTTGCGCTTGTCAAGTTTCCGAATGGTAAACAAGGACGACGACGAGTGAACACACAATTACAATGAACGGGTCGTCGCCTGCGTATTCGGTAATGATAGTAACAATGCTGTCACGAAACGCTTAATACGACCCGGACGAGAACACGGGTACGACGTACGGACAGACATAGCATCGACAACCAAGTCAATGTCCAAGGCCTTTGATAACCAGTTGTGGTTCACTGGCGTGTCTACCCAATCTAGGCTTGAACGCTACACCACAGTAGGTAGACATGCAGACATGGTAAACAACTTTTGGATTAGGTTTATAGTGTTGATTACGTGACTAGATATCTGCGTGACGCGTGACATATGCTTGAATAATCAACGTGTCACATACCTTTTCTAGGCCTTTTGGGTATGGAAGGAGTCACCTATCAGTGCCTAGAATCAGACTTTTAGAAAAATTGAGGTGGTCCTTACTGTCTTTATCAGATTGAATTTTTGTAAATTGTGAATCGCATATCTTCTACTTCAGTGGACTAAACAGCCAAAAATCCTGGCCCAAATTCTTGGAAACGAGGCTTTCAATTGTTACATTTAATATACTCATCCCGTCATCTGAACCAACTTGTTCAGCAACTGGGATTGGCTTTACTACCCTTAGACTAATTCCTTGTCTAATATGGGGAGGAGGGTCCGTTGCCTTTTTCATGTATGCCACTGTATAATTGTATATAGACAGATAGCAATTTTCACCCAGATAATAGTGAAATAACATTATAGTAGCCTGAGCAGGGGTGGCGGAAGATGTTTTAATCTAGAGAAGGGAGGGGGGGGAGGAACTTGAGGGGCACGTTTCCGACTAAAGTATTTTGAAGGATTTACGTCAATCCAGTTAATGTGGGGAGGAAGTCTTATTACTTGAATGCTGTTCTAAACGCTGAATGCACAAAACCAGGAAGCTGTAAAAGAAAACCTAGATGGAGTAGTGCTGAAGGGGCGGATTCTGTAAAGTTTCTGCAATTGTACAGTTCAATGAAAGATTAAACATTTAATCTAATTGTAGGCGCAGAGTTGCTTTGTAATTTTTTGGTGGGAAACGAATGTCTATCAAAGTCTAGTTAACGACTCTTTGGGTAAGTCTAGGGTGGGGGCGATTTTCACATTTTCCGGATTTTCGTTCGCTTGCTTGAAGGCTACAAAGCCAGCAAGGTATTTACGGTGTGATATAATGAGAGAAAAAAATTCAAGATACGATACGATTCAAATCAATTTGTGAACAAGACAAGTAACTTACTCCTGCATCGGCTGTGTACGTTATTACGGAAAACTTGTTGGTAAACTGTACATCTGTAAATACACGCTGTTTGTTACATTACGTGATTTTAGTACTTGTCATTTCAGTTAACTAACGTTATCATTAGCCTTCGAACGATACGAACACAATTTTTGTCAGTTTCCAAGCTCCGGTGGTTATAAGGTAAATACCTTAGCAAAAATATTTATTATGAACATGAAGTATGATTATTCGAAATTTGGAAAGACAAAAAATAATTTATAAAAAAAAAATCACAATTTAGCGTAATATTTGTCCTTACTCATGGAGTGATTGCCAATTCATCAGAGTGGCGACCTATGGTGGCTACCATGCGGTACGGAAGACTTGAATACTCGTACTCTACTTACCGATTGAAGTGAGTGGTGACTTTACGTAGGTGGCGACCTTACAAAAGACACTTTTACACGTGAGACATTCAAACTTAAAGCAGTTTATTATTATCACAGGATATGGCAACCTACGAGTCACACTTAAATTATAGAGGCTCTTAAAAATGAAAGAGCCAAATTTTTGCGAAACCTTACACGCCTGAAAAATGAAATAACATCGCTAAATACTGCGGAATCCGTGGACATCAAAAGGTTGAAGAAAAATTAACTCTGTACGATGAAAGTTTCAGAGACTTCACAAAGGCTCATGAGGACTATTGCTGCAAGTTAAGTGATGATCAAGCCACAGAAGAAAACAAAACTTACTACCAACCTAAACGTGAAGAGTATCAGCAGTTTTCTCAGAAACTAATTGAGTTGATAAAAGAAAAGGGCAACAATATTAGACCAAAAGACAGCATTTCGCAAGTGCCAAGCAAAGACTCCAAGGCATCAAGGACTTCGTCAGTTAAGTCAATGGCATCGGCTGCTCGCATGGAAGATGAAGCAAAGTTGGCAGAACTGAAAGCAAAGGCTGAATTTGTAAGAAAGATGAGAGAAATTAGAGAGAAAGAAAAGCAGCAAAAGGAAGACTATGACTTAGAAGCTGAAATTAAGGCAGCTGAGGCAAAGGCAAATGTATACAAGAAATATGAAGATCAAGAAGTTAGAGACGACAAAAGTTCCACAGCTAGCAGCAAACATGGTGTACCTGTACATGACCTTATTCAAGCACAAGGTGAGATTTCAAAAATGATTATTGATCAGCAAAGACTTTCATCTTTACCTCAGTGAGATCTTCAAGTTTTTGATGGTAATGTTCAGAATTAAAGAGCATTCATCACAGCCTTTGAACATAACATTAAAAGATTAACAAGCAAAAATCAAGATAGGCTATATTATTTACAGCAGTATACATCTGGTAGGGCAAAGGAAATAGTGAGAAGTTGTATGAGCAAAAACCCATATAGAGGCTATGATCAAGCTAAAACAGAATTGGTGGAGGAATATGGTGATGATTTTAAAATCTTGAGTTCCCATAGGAAGGAAATAGAAATGATGCAACCTCTAAAGGGAAAAAATTATATGGCAATGAAAGAATACCTTACATTTTGCATTGTTTTCAACAACGCAATTAATGAAAGTAGCACCCTCAAAAGAATGGACCAAATTGAAAGTATAATGAAGCTAGTGAGTAAACTCCCATATCGGCTACGAGAAAGATGGCGATTGAAGGCATACAAGATAAAAGAGAGTTCCGTAATTTGGCGACCTTCAAAGACTATGTTGAATTTGTCAGAAAACAAGTTAAGATAGCTACCGACTCAATTTAGGGTGACATTAGTGAGACTTCAAAGGACAATAGTAAATACAGACAAAACAGAAAGGCCTTTAAGGGCTTTGGTACAATCGTGCAAGATAAAAGAACCCCCTCCCAGGATGGTCTGAGAAATACGGGATTTAGTAAGTGCCTGTATTGTGGTTATATTCACCAACTAGAGGCATGCAAAAAGTTACGCTCAGAACCACATGAAGAAAAAAAGCCTTTCTTCGCTCTAAAGGACTTTGTTTCAGATGCCTCAAGGCCAAAATGTAAGCAAAGAATGCAATCAGGAAAGGTTAACCTGTGTATTATGCCAGAAACCACATCCAACAGTCCTTACTACAATAGGAGACCTGACCGTAAGACTGCTGATGCATTCGGTGAAGCCTCATTTGAAAGAACACAGGCTACGGTAACTTCAATCACCGCAAGTTGCACCTATACACAAGCCCATGGGTGCAGTACTTGCATGGGGGCCGGAGTTAACAAGACATCTTTATCTATTGTCCCAGTTGAGTGAAATCCAAATTTATGAATTATTATTTAAAGACGTACGCCTTCCTAGATAATGGCAGCACAGATACTTTCATCTCTGAAAATCTTGCTGATCAGTTGTGTGTCAATGGTCCCAAAACCAAGATAATGTTGAGTACTTTACAACAGGATAAATTAGTTGAAAGCCGAATGATATCCAACCTAGAGGTAAGTGACTTACAAGGGCTGAATACCTTATCCTTGCTAAAAGTGTACACACAAGAATAGATTCCAGTCACCAAGGAAAATGTGGTAAAACAAAACGACATTCGAAGATGGCGCTATCTGAGTAGAGTCTCTTTGCCAAGTTCCAAAGCACCAGAAGTGGGATTGCTTATTAGGAACAATGTTCATCAAGTCATGGAACCATGGGAAGTGGTCAATAGTCGAGGGGATGGTCCGTATGCAGTTTGTACATGTTTAGGATGGGTCGTTAACGGTCCAGTCATCAATTGCAAGAATACGCTGGTGAACCATGTTACATTACAGACCATAGACAAAATGTTAACAAACCAGTTTAATTACGACTTCAATGAAAGGGTGTTAGAAGAAAGGCCTGAGAAATCAAGGGATGATCAGCTGTTCCTTCAGCAATTAGACAAATCAGTAAGGTTGGTGGATGGTCATTACGAAACAGTTCTCCCTTTGAAGAATGAGACAGCCCATATGCCAAACAACAAGGATCAAGCAGCCCAGTGGGCGATGAACATGAAACACAGATTTCAGAAGAACCCAAAGTACCTCGAAGACTACAAGGGCTTCATGCAGTCTATACTAGATAAGGGTTATGCTTCCATGGTGACAGATAAAGAAGTGGAACGAGACGATGGTGAGGTGTGGTACATACCTCACCATGGAGTCTACCACCCTCAAAAGAAGAAAATACAAGTGGTCTTCAACTGCGCCGCAAAATTTAAAGAAACATCACTAAACGACAGACTGCTTCAAGGCCCAGACCTTGCCAATTCACTAGTTGGAGTTCCCTTCATTTTCGAATGGAACCAATTGCGATTATGGCAGATATCGAAGCTATAATCTATCAAGCTCGAGTTAAGAAAGAACACCGTTATCTGCTACGTTTCCTTTGGTGGCCAGATGGAAACATCTATAAAGCTTTGCGAGATTATAAGATGATGGTACACATATTTGGTGAGGTTTCTTCCCCGAGTTGCTCAAACTACGCCCTTCATAGAACAGCAGATGACTTCGGAGGTGACTTTGACAAACAAACTGTTGATACAGTAAAAGAGAACTTCTATGTGGACGACATGCCCAAATCTGTCGGAAGTAAAGAAGAAGCCGTAAGATTGGCGCGACAACTAAGAGAATTGATGGCCAAAGGTGGGTTTCACCTTACCAAATGGCTCAGCAACAGTAGAGCAGTTCTAGATACCATACCAGAAAGTAAAAGAGCAGAGAAAGTCAAGGACATAGATTTGGAAAGAGAAGTACTTCCAATTAATCGAGCCCTTAGAGTAATTTCATGCGTAGAATCAGATAAGTTCCAGTTTCGAGTGACAGTTAACGAGAGACCATACACAAGAAAGGGTATTCTGTCCATAATAGCTTCAGTCTACGACCTGTTAAACTTCTTGCACCCTCTGTATTAGTTGCAAAGAAAATCCTTCAAGACTTGTGCAGAAGGAAAATTGCTTGGGATGACACAATTCAAGAAGAACACTTATAAGTGTTGGAAAAGATCGTTGGTTGAACTGCCAAAGTTAAAGGATTTTGAAGTCAACAGATGCCTTAAACCAAAGGAATTTGGAAATGTAACTTTGACTCAGTTGCATCTTTTCAGCGACGCAAGTGAAACTGGTTATGGTGTTGCTGCTTATTGCCGTTCCGTGAACAAGGAGGGAATGATCCATTGTGAGCTCATTACAGGAAAGGCGAGAGTTGCCCCTCTCAAACAAGTCACAATGCCTCGACTTGAACTCACTGCAGCTACAGTTTCTGTAAGACTCTCCAAAGTGCTAGAACAAGAGGTCCATTTTGAACCTGATTTGATTCAGTTTTGGACTGACAGCACAGCGGTTATTCGGTACATCAGCAATAGCTCTGCTAGATACCATACATTCGTGGCAAATAGAGTGGCTACCATCACCGATGCATCTCACCCAAGTCAATGGACATATGTGGAGTCTTCTGAAAACCCTGCTGATGACGCATCCAGGGGGCTTTATGCAGATGACTTGACGCAATGTCAAGATGGATCCATGGGCCAGAATTTCTTTGGTTACCTGAGAGTTTATGGCCCTCGATCGAACAGAAGGAACAAAAGCTTGGTGAGGATAATCCAGAGGTCAAGAGGAAGGTGAAGGTTATTGCAACCAATGTCCAGCAGTCACGACTCACACTGAATTCGATGATTAGCAAATGCTCTAGCTGGTTCAAGTTGAAACGTGACATAGCGTGGATGCAGAAACTGAAATCGTTGTTCAAGGAGCTCAGCAACATGCGCAAAAGTCTTAGGAACCAAGACCCAAAGGAAATATCCAAAAGGATGAACCAGGCCAGACAAAGAAAACTGAACATGAAGTTGTCAGTTGCAGACTTAGAAGAAGCAGAATAAGCTCTGATAAAGCTTATTCAAGGTCAAGCATTTCCCTAATAAAATCGCTGCTTTAAGTGATGGTTCTAAGAAGAGATATATTAAGAAATCCAGTCCTATTTGCAAACTGGACCCAAGGTACGAAGATGGGGTGCTGAGAGTTGGAGGACGGCTTAGCTGGTCAGCTCTTATGTGACGGAGATGATAATAAGAGAAACCAATGAACAACTTCACCATGCAGGAAGAGCTTTAATGCTATCACATCTACGAAAGAAATACTGGATTGTAAGGGCACACGCCTTGGTACGCAGATGCATCAACCGGTGTGTTACTTGTCGACGTTTTTGGGGAAGAACAGGTAAACAAAAGATGGCTAACCTGCCCACTTCCTGTATGACCCCAGATGAGCCACCCTTTACAAGGGTAGGTATGGACTTCTTTGGACCTTTTGAAGTTAAGCAAGGAAGATCAATGGTGAAGAGATATGGTGTGATTTTCACATGTTTTGCAGTACGTGCCGTACACTTGGAGGTGACTAATTCATTAGACACTGATTCTTGTATCAACGCTTTACGAAGGTTCATTTCAAGGAGAGGACAAATTGCAGAAATTTGGTCTGACAATGGCACAAATCTTGTAGCAGCAAATCAAGAGTTGAACGTAGTATTCAACAATGGAATGAAGCAAAAATTAGAAATCAGATGCTACAAGCCAACATTGACTGGAAATTCAGTCCACCAACTGGTTCACACTGGAGGTGTGTGGGAACGGCAAATTCGCACTGTTCGGCGGATCCTGAATGTTTTGCTTAACTCACAGACTTTAAGAGATGAAAGCTTTTAAACCATAATGTGCGAGGTAGAAGCGACTATAAACAATCGACCTTTAACTGTGGTGTCCCTGTTGATTTTGAATGGTAAACCCAGCCTTCCACCCGAAATCTTCAAAAAAACAGATATCTATGTGAGGCGGCATTAGAGACAGACACAATTTCTTGCTGACCTCTTCTGGAAGAGGTGGATCCGTGAATACTTATCTCAACTTCAGCAGCGTCAAAAATAGTTGAAACCAAGAAAAAACGTTCAGATTGGAGACATTGTTTTGATTGTGAAAAATAACGTGCCTAGAAACGCTTGGTTATTGGGACGCATCATAGCTCTCGTACCAGATAAACAAGGAGAGGTACGGCGTCTTAAAGCAGTAAAGTGAAACATGCAATCTCTGTTTTGGAACGGCCAATCACCAAATTATGTCTTTTGTTAGGGGCCGATTATTAATTATTGTTTGTATTTCTCTTTACCAAGGTGAGCCAAGCACCCTTGGGTAATGATCGTAAAGGTCTAAATAATTTGTTGTAGTGAACTTGATGCATAAAGTTACTCAGGCTATTTTTTCTTATGTAACATTTGTGTATGACTGCTTCAGCAATGTGATTTCTTGAATTCTTTTGAGAAGTTATAATTTTCCCAAGGTGAGCCAAGCGCCCTTGGTTTCAGGCTGTGAAAGCCTACATGGGTATGGTTCATTATCTTTTATGGATTTCATTGACTGATTAGAGTGTTGATTGAGTTATGTTTAAAACTTTGATGAAAAATGTAAACTTTATTTGTAAGCATTAATGAGCATGTTTAATTCTTTTTTTTACATGACTTTGATGCAAACATTTGAACCGAACTCTGAACTTGCGTGAGTGAACTTTCAGAACATGCATGGTTTTGGTCACTCTAAACAAATTTCTTCTTCGATCTATTTCATGTATTTTTTCATGCATTCATTATGTATTTATTACCTCTGTTTAAATTTTTTCATGAGGTAATTGTCAAACTTCTTTCGTTTGTACAATTAGGGGCCGGTGTAGGCGCAGAGTTGCTTTGTCATTTTCTGGTGGGAAACGAATGTCTATCAAAGTCTAGTTAACGACTCTTTGGGTAAGTCTAGGATGGGGGCGATTTTCACATTTTTTGGATTTTCGTTTGCTTGCTTGGAGGCTACAAAGCCAGCAAGGTATTTACGGTGTGATATATTGGGATATTTTTTCGAGATACGATACGATTCAAATTAATTTGTGAACAAGACAAGTAACTTACTCCTGCATCGGCTGTGTACGTTATCATTTTAAACGGAAAACTTGTTGGTAAACTGTACATCTGTAAATACTCGCTGTTTGTTACATTACGTGATTTTAGTACTTGTCATTTCAGTTAACATACGAACACAATTTTTGTCAGTTTCCAAGCTCCGGCGGTTATACTAATGTTTAAAAGGGCACGTTCCTTCTCTGAAAAGGGCACTTGTCCTCTGTCGGAAGGGCACTTTTTCCTGTAAAAATGGGCACTTTTTTTCTGAAAAGGGCCCATTTGCACTTGAGGGAGAAGGGAGGGGGGGGGACTTCCCCATATGCTCCCCCGGTCAGCCATCTATGATTATAAGTAGAACATTATAGTCTTTAACTTATGACAAATCAAAATCTGAGAAAATTTTCAGCACGGTCCAAAATTGATCATGTATAAAATATGGAATAAATTCTTTCATGTAATTTATTATATTCTTTCTAAATTCATATTGGGGTTAACTAATAAGTTAAAGATGTTAAACTAAACATGTGTAGTAGTCTACTGTTAGGTATATGCTGTATATTACAAGAAACAGAATTGCGAGGGAATTTATTCGATGTCTTGGTCTTTCCATCTGTCCATAAGATATTAAAACAGAATCTCCCTAATTTTCCCATAAGTTAGAGGGATATCAAAGAAACAACTTAGTGAAGAAAAAAAAGATATCTAATCCCGTTTTGGATATTCCAAAGCAAAGAGCTTCCACACATGGAGAGCTGACGGTCGTAAAACGTAACCTCCGGCAATAAAACACCGACAAAAACACCCTACCCGGCTCTAAGTTATTCCTTTGCATATTTACTCTGCACCCACATCCCATGGGCCTTATAAAAGTCCCTTTCCAATAATGTGTGTAGCTACTGAAAGAGCTACTGGCAGAGCTATTGACAGAGCTACTGACAGAGCTACTGACAGAGCTACTGAGAGAGCTACTGAGAGAGCTACTGAGAGAACTACTGAGAGAGCTACTAAGAGAGCTACGGAGAGAGCTACCGAGAGAGCTACGGAGAGAGCTACGGAGAGAGCTACGGAGAGAGCTACCAAGAGAGCTACGGAGAGCTACTGAGAGAGCTACCGAGAGAGCTACGGAGAGAGCTACGGAGAGAGCTACTGAGAGAGCTACCGAGAGAGCTACGGAGAGAGGCTACTGAGAGGCTACTAAAGGGAGAGGCTACGGAGAGAGCTGGAGAGAGCTACGGAGAGAGAGCTACTGGAGAGAGCTACGGAGACTGAGGAGGAGGCTACTGAGAGAGCTACGGAGAGAGCTACGGAGAGAGCTACGGAGAGAGCTACTGAGAGAGCTACGGAGAGAGCTACTGAGAGAGCTACGGAGAGAGCTACGGAGAGAGCTACTGAGAGAGCTACGGAGAGAGCTACGGAGAGAGCTACTGAGAGAGCTACGGAGCTACGGAGAGAGCTACGGAGAGGAGAGAGCTACGGGAGAGAGCTACGGGAGAGCTACGGAGAGAGCTACGGAGAGGCTACGGAGAGCTACGGAGAGAGCTACTGACAGAGCTACTGACAGAGCTACTGAGAGAGCTACTGAGAGAGCTACTGACAGAGCTACGGAGAGAGCTACTAAGAGAGCTACGGAGAGAGCTACCGAGAGAGCCACGGAGAGAGCTACTGTGAGAGCTACGGAGAGAGCTATGAGAGAGCTACTGAGAGAGCTACGGAGAGAGCTTCTGAGAGAGCTACTGAGAGAGCTACGGAGAGAGCTACTGAGAGCGCTAGAGCAAGGCGGTACCACTTTGAAGCTCTTAGCACTTTCTAAAGTGGTATCTCCTTGGCTGAGCAAGCGATCAAAGATGTTTTAAAGAGTTCAAGTGTGTTGTGGCAATACAGTGTAAAGTGCAATATCAATTGTCATTCTATTTCTTGGAAAATTAATGGCCTCTTTCTGAATTATTGGAAATGTTTTTAGCTTTGATTATTGAGATGAGGAATAACATGCAGTTTACACAAACGCGCTTTATCCATTTGATGACCTTACACTCCAAATGAAAGAAAAACCTTTTGTTATATTGAAATACATAAATTATATAAATTGTCTTGGCTCTACAAGACAATGACATCGCACTCCCCACTTGCACAGTTGCACTGGTCAATTTTCATGATACACAGTAGTAAAATCTTCGAAATGTAATAACTCGTAAACGGAATAAGATATTAACATGATTGTTACACAAAACTAACTCTTTCATAGTCGCCTATCATGTACATAAAATTTTATATGAATATACGTTAAAGTTGTAAAACTGTTACATGCCTTTGTGTAAAATTGAATGGTTTGGAAAGAGTATTTAAATTTAAAGGCCAGTTATCGTCTCTATAACGCGGAGTTAAACGGATTTCAATTCGTGTGTTTTGATTGGTCGATACGTAATGGTGACAATTTGCACTTACATTGATAGGCCAATCAGTATCGTTTTGGAATAAAATGTACGCCGCCACATTTTTAATAACTGTAGATGGCCTTTAAATTTCAATAAACGATACTGGAAAGTTTCTGTATTTGATTATATTTTCTTACTTGCACCTGGTGGTTATCTGGTTATGCCAAATATGCGGGAACAATTTGAATAGAATAAATACTTTTGAGGAAGAGGTTAATCACTATCAATTATTTTCACACAAATCTGTTAAAGTTTAATTCATTTTTCATTTTTTCCTTGAAAAGTTGTTATTTTTACCCTGTAATATAAGATAAACATTTTTGATCAATTAATTTAACCCTCAACAATAAAATTATCCTTGCAGTTGTTGATATTATTCTATTAAGAAAAGCCTTTACCATTTCGACAATTAAATGGAACGAAAATGTTTAATAAAAAGATTTGAAATGTATCCCGTATAGACGATCCAACTGAAATGCTTCGTGTTGGTGTCCATCTTGTATTAGACCCATAAACTGATGAATTAGACCCATAAACTGATGAATTAGACCCATTAGCCGTTACAATAGATCCATAAACTGATGAATTACACCCATAACCCAATAAAATAAACCCATAACCCAATAAAATAGACCCATAAACTGATTAATTAGACCACATAAACTGATAAATTAAACCCATAAACTGATGAATTACACCCATAAACTGATGAATTAGTTCCATTAACTGATGAATTAGACCCATGTTGTAGCACAGACGATAGAGAATGACGCGGAAGGGATCAGATATGAAGATGTAGGTTGTGCTTTTCTTGTGTGTTGGGGTGTAAGAGGTGGGGGAGGGGGTTAACTGCGCCCCTCATCAGCAAACGTCCATAAGCAGTAAAATAGGCGTCTCAAATCAAAAGACCTCAGATTTCTCCCGTTCGAAGGATCGAGAAATGCGCCGTACAGGTACATTCATTAACGAAGCTACTTCGTTTTTTTAAACTGCTCCGTTGTAATTTTGTTGCATTACTTATTCCCTTATTACTTATTTTAGGAATTTTACGAGATCTGTTTGAGAGTTACCTACACCATGCACATATTAAGTTTTCATAATTTCAAATCTTCGGACGGGTTTTCACAGAATAACTCAAATGAGAGGATAATTGCAAAGCAAATTTTCCATTTTAGAATGCTTTCTCTGCGGTGATCACGTACCGTACGCAATGTTTCTCTCCATCTAAAAGATTATTCAAACCAATCTCAAATATCTAGTTTTAAAATTTTCAGCGGAGGATAAAGTAATATTCTTAAAATTTTGCATACGTTACATCAATTGCCATCTGACTGTTTGGGGGCATCCTTTCACCAGAGGACTTACAGCCCTTACTGTAAAACAGTAACATTCTATGTTACTGTCTTCTAGATGAGAGGCATTGGAAGTATTTCCTCTAAACCTTTTACTGACTCAGTGTGTATGTTGCCGGAACTATTTCTTGCATTTGACGCTCTTTGTTGAAATATGGCACCTTAATAAGTAATGCATAAGCAACTTGAAATTATGATTTAAAAAGAATATATGGCTGTTATAGACTGATAGACTTAGCGATAAAATATCAAAGATAATTATATAAAAAAGAAAAAGAATAAAGGTAATACAAACAAATTTGTAGAGTGAAATCTTCTAAAATATAATAAAATCAAATGTCAAAAGCAACCTTAAAGATGTGTTTTAGAAGTTTTTTGAAAACGGCAACATAATCGACATTTTCTATTTTTGTAGGCAAAGCATTCCACAGAGATGCATACCATAATGGAACTGATTATCACTGTCTATAATCGTATAACATTATAGATCCGTGATACCCTATTGTTTTTGTTTAGATTATAATCACTTTCATTTCCGTCATTCAAATTTATATATAAATGATATTTTCATATTAGAGGTAAATTTAGATTTAGACTTAAATGAGCACAGACTGGAAAGAGAGGGGGTATTTTTAGAGGTCTCCGCCCCCCCCAAAAAAAAAACCAAAAAAAAAAACCAACAAATGCTTATCCAGCACGCAACGGTATAGCATTTTTCTGATTTTTTTTAAATAGGAATATTCAAGTGACCTTTGCCCTCACGTCGTATGTGGGCTATGGAGGCATAAAGTTTATCGACCTATTGTGGATAATATATCTGTAAATTTCGAAAAAACGAGCGCCCTCACTTTTCGGTGTGACGCTCCTTTAAGGTCGAATAACGACGTGAAATTCTTGTCAACCATGCAGTTGTAATTGCCAGTAGTCAATTGGGTGTTGCTAATGCTCAGTGACCATTAGAGTTGGGTGTAGCATTAGCGACTTACCAGCTATCAAAGGAACCTTTTGTTGGAAAATCTGAAGTGGAAAGATTAGTTTTGACAAAAACTTTTGAAACCCATGAAAATATCACAAGCTTTCATCATAACAATTAGTTCAGATTGAGTATTTTACAGCTTTTTAAATTTGCATGCCTTAAAATGTCTTTTTTTTTGGTTATTTATACGTCATTTCATTTGCTTTTCAATCATCGTACGCAAGTTTTGTAGGAGTAACAGCAAACTCTTTAATGACTTTTTTAATCTTATCATTACCGCCGAACAAAATATGTCTAAAATAGATTTCCCGATCGTATAATTACCTAAATTTGGGATAGCAATATGAACTGTAAAATCAAGATTGGGAGCCGTAAATCTTTTCATGCATCATCACTTTTTTATACATCCAAGTTCCAAATTCAATGTTCTTTTACTCATAATGTAAAGCAGTCTTTTCAAGACGGACTAATCTGTCGACATCGAAAGACCTATTACAAAATAGTTGCATATTCTCTGATCGTACTATTTTGTTTTATTTGCATTTTTCAGTTACACGACCTTTGCCTTGGGGTAAATTAACAGACACAAAGTCCCAGTGATTGTATATTTACCGCCACATTACCGAATTTCATAAAATGATAAAATACAAACACATATTTGCCTCGAGCATCGTTCCTTGACTCGACTTTTCAAAACCTTGACTCTCAATATGATCTGTTATTGTAAGATCAATTTTGTGCGCGATCGATAGTGACGGGCCTGATGGCATGCCCTACAGAAGTGTCCCCTGCAACAGTATCAATAGAGGTAGCTATGCTACAGAGAGGGTAAACGTTATGTGCTTTATGTGCTAATAACAACACAAGTTTCACATATGCACGTATTTGCTCTTGTGGAAGGAAACTGGGAAAACACCCTCCCTTCTTCCATAACGCCCCACTGTATATGCTAATAGCGATAAATATTATTTTTGACTTTAATTCATGACGTACAACCTTTAACGTTAATGGACAAACTATAAAAATGATACCAGCTTTTTTTATTATAGCTTTAGATATTTTGATGAGAAGTAGAGGCATTTTTTTCTTACAGCATATATGGGGCGCTCTTTTGGTTTTATTTCAAATATCTGAGACGGGAGCGATCTTTTTTCGGAAAGTCTTACATTGAGAAACATTTGTATACAAAGCATAGTTTCAAAAAGTACTTCAATTTGAGAAGCAATGGAGTACTATATTTAGATGCCGAAAAGTGTTCACTTTTAAAAAACGTTTTTTTGAAAAATTCACTATCGATTGAACGACGATTTTTCCTTCAGGCTTGCGAAACTTTGAAATGAAACTGAAATAACGCCCTTTTAGGCCATATATCTGCCCATTACTACTTACCTAAGTAGTGACTTATCACTTAATCCTTTGTTTTTTTTGTGTTTTTTTCTTGGTTTTCACATTGACACACTAAAAACACAGTTAATACAGTATGAAAAAAAAAAAAAGATTTAAACAAATTTAGCGCTATGCTTGATGTTGAAATTGACTTTCCATATTCTTCAAAACCCACTTACGATGCATATCTGCCACTATCTGGCGTTCCAAAATTATTTTTAAAATCCTAATCAAAAGCGGAGAAATTGTGGGTACTCTTGAAAAACACCAGGTTACCGACGTCGTTTTCGATTAAGGTAACCAACGAGGGTTTCTATATACTTACTCGAATCTGCGCCCATCCTCATGTCAGCCATGCGCTCCACCATGTTGTCAAAAGGGTCATCTTTGAATGGATTAATTTGGTATACCTGTATACCACATGTAAATAATATTATTCCAAGTCGTCTAACCGTGAATTTGTTAGAATCTAAACAGCTCGACCTCAGTTGTCAATTTCTATGGTTTCGTTTCTCTGATTATTACGAAGCTCTAGAGAGGACATGGTATACTTTTATTACGTACGTACGTGATAATGATACGTACGTACGTAATTATATCCGACGTACGTACGCAATAAAGTATCACGTACGTACGTGATAATAATACTTACGTACGTAATGATATTACGTACGCACGTGATAATAATATGTACGTACGCAATAATATCACGTTCGTACGTGATAATCATACGTACGTACGTAAAGATATAACGTACGTACGTGTATGGTTGGCCATGCGGGTCATAGCGTCTCCTAATATAACGATTCCATTCCATACATGTAAAACGGGTCGCTAAATGTCTGGTTTTTTTAGGCGTAAGGATAGATATAATTTTACGCGTGAAAACCAATTTTCTATCTGAATCTGAATCGGTTAAGTCGGCAAAAATCCTTCAAGACGACATAAACGCCAACCGAGCGTAAACAGTATGAGTAAAAAGTATAAAAAAAACTAGTTAGCAATACAAGTGTTAGTGAGTTTAGCTTTGAAACATTTGAGGCTTGGTGCATGTACAATGTCTGACGGTAAAGCATTCCAATCCTTTAGTGTGTGAGGGAAGAAAGAGTGTTTATATACATTCTTTTTAGCATAGGGAACCTGGAAATTAAGGTCATGATTATTTCTTGTATTAGTTCTGACGGTGGGGATAAGTTCATCTTTATTGATGGCGACAAGATTGTTATTGATTTTATATAGCATATGTAGCCGGGTGTTGTATCTTTAGCTTTAAGCAGGGGCCAATCTAATTTATGAAGCATGTTTTTTACACTAGATTTATAAGAGTAGTCTGCCATACAGAACCTGGCTGCTCTCCTTTGAATAGATTCAAGTTTATCCACATCGCACTGGTGATAAGGGTCCCAGACTGCAGATGCGTACTCAAGTACTGGCCTGACTAGAGCTTTATAAGCAGTGGATTTAACGTCGGTGGGACAGTTTGAGAGGTTACGTTTTAATAGGCCAAGTATAGAGATAGCTTTCTTGGTTATGTTATGTATATGTTTATCCCATCTAAGTTTTTTATCAATTTCAACACCTAGGTATGGGTTGGAGTTGACATGTTTTAGTGGCTGGTTGCATAAGGTATAAACAGGTGATTTAAAGCATTTCTTAGAGGAAATTGACAAGATGTAGCATTTAGAGGGGTTGAAATTCATTTGCCATTTATTTGCCATTGTTCAAGTTTGTTAAGATCATCTTGAAGGATTTGTTGGTCAGAGGGGTTATCAATTGTTCTGTACACAAGGCAGTCATCAGCAAACAGTCTAACTGTGCTGTTTATATTATCAGGGATGTCATTTACATATAAGAGGAAAAGTAATGGACCCAAGACAGTACCTTGTGGTACACCAGATAAAACCCGTTTAGAATCAGAGATTTCACCATCACAGACAACACGCTGGATGCGGTTGTTGAGGAATGATGCAAACCAGGCCAGAAGATTTCCATCAATGCCATAGGCGGAAAGTTTGGATAACAGGCGCTGGTGTGGGGCTTTATCAAAGGCTTTTGAGAAGTCAAGAATAGCCATAGAGACGTTACTGTTTTGGTCAATTTGTTTAGAGATATCATTTATTGTTAAGAGGAGTTGTGTTTCAGTCGATCTTTTTGCACGGAAGCCATGTTGTAAATCAGTTAAGATATTATGCTCATCAAGGAATTTCATCACATGTGAGTGGATTATATGCTCAAGGATTTTACTACAAACGCAGGTGAGGGAAATAGGTCTATAATTAGCTGGGTTTTGTTTATCACCTTTTTTTTTAAATGCTACATGTTTGCTTCTTTCCACTTGTTAGGGATAGTACCATTATCGACAGAGGTTTGAAAGAGATCAGTTAGAATTTCATAGAGGTCATCAGCGTGTGTTTTTAGAAACCATGGTGGTATTTGGTCAGGACCTGAGGCTTTGTTGGGGTCTAGGTTATGCAGTGGCTTTTTGACACCTTCTGGGGTAATTATAAGTTGGTTTCTTTTGCTGTTGGTGAGTGGTTTAGTTACAGGGATTTGGGAGGTGTTTTCTTCTGTGAAAACACTGCACTGAAAAACTCGTCATTTAGAATGTTAGCTTTAGTTTTACTGTCACTGCAGAGTTACCATTGTTTAGTAGATCAGACACACCTACAGAGTTACTTCTTAATCTTTTGATATAGGACCAGAATGCCTTTGGGTTTTCGTTAAGTGAGTTTTTAAGTTTATCACAGATGAAGGTGTTTCTAGCTTCTTTGAGGTTTTTATGGACAGCCTTCCTAAAGCTTTCATAGGTATTCCAGTCATTGGCTTGTTGATTAGTCTTAGCTTTTTTAAACAGTTTATGTTTTTTCCTGCAGAGACGGCGTTGGATACGGGTAAACCAGGGCAGATTTAGTTTAGTTGAGGTGAATTTGTGAGGCGTGTTTTTATCAATAATCAATTTAATTTCCAGTTCAAAGAAATTCCATTTTTCATCAACATCAATGGAGTTATTGAATTGAGTATGATATTGCAGTTTAAATTTGGTCAGGTCTTCTTTTATTCGTTTTATGTTAGCTTTTTTCTTTAAATAGATTTTAAGTTTAGGCAACTTTTTACGAGGAGGGGAGATATTTAGGGTCAGTTCAACAATATCATGGTCACTTATATCGAGAATGACATTAGCTGAGGTAACAGCTGGTGAATTGTTAGTAAAATCAAGATCAAGGATGTTGTTATCTCTGGTGGGTGACTGCACCATTTGTGTCAGATTGAATGAAATGGTCACTTCAAGAAGAATTTTGGCTGCTTCGGAGGAAGCGTTAGTTCCTGAAATAATGTTTCCACTCCAGTCAATGTTAGGTTGGTTGAAATCACCAGCAAGAATAACATTGTTTTTGTCAGCATTTTTACCAAGCTTTTGAAGGGATTTTTTCAACTCAAGTAGGCTAGTGAGATCATTGTGACTGGGTCTGTAAAATGTTCCTATATACATGCTCTTTTCCTTAGGAATTTGGAATTTGGTGCAGATAATTTCACAGCCAGAGTATAATTTAGTGAGCTCAGTGAAAAGCAGGTCATTTTGTATTGCCTGTAGTACACCACTATAAGTATTTGAATTTCTATCTTTGCGAACGACTGTATAGTTGTCCGGGGAAATTTCAGCGTTGGTAATTTCGGAATTAGGCCAGGTTTCAGTGCCATAATGACATCTGGGTCTTTTTCTTTGATAAGACTTTCCACGGACGCCGTCTTGTTTCGAACACTTTCAAAGTTGATTGTTTCGAACACTTTCAAAGTTGATAACAAAAAGTTTTAAAACCCTTCCTTTTTTTCCCTTTTGGGATTTGTTTTCAATTTGACATCGGGATGGTGGTTGGACCCCGAGTCAAGGCCAGACGAACAATTTTGAAGTGGCTCATATGAGTTAGTACAGTTGATGGAATTGTTAGTTGAGAAGAAAGAATCAGAGAAGTTCATGAAGTCACAAGTGTCACACACCCAGGTGCAGCTGGAATGCATGAGATCGCTGTATTTTGATTTTGAGTCGTCAATGCTACAGCACTTAGTGTGGATCCATAGATCACAATTGTCACACTGTACTGCTTTATCGGATCTCCTACACTGGAGTCCACACAGGCCACAAGGTGCCAAACATTCCAAATAAAACCAATCATCAGATGATGATGCAAGATGATTGTAAGCTGCATTACTAATGCCTGCACACTTACTATGAACCCACAAGTCACAATCATCACAACAAATACCTTTCTGGTTATTTTTGACAGATTTGTTTGCAAGGATATTTTGGGGAAGGTCCAGGAGTGCTTTCAATATCACCAGAAAGGGTAAGGAATAAAAGGAGTAATTTTCTCCTGCGTGAGTTGAATTTTGACAATTTCCAACTTGATTTGTACGAATGTAATTGCCCATCGATACAAAGATAAGTTGCAAGTGAGTGATTTGAAGAATCACTAGCGCCAAACAAGACATGGTAACCAGCTCCTGGGGCGTTTAGAGGCAAATTTGATGCCTGAGATGAATGAGGTTGCGACGAATACAAGGAGTTCAGAGAGTCAGAGACTCGGGAGTATGTAAACAAGAACAGCACAGGGAAGACAAGGTTGTGAGTGAGAATGAACATGGTTGACGGCAAGAAGAATGAATATACTTGACAAACAGGAAATACAGACAGGTAGAGCAAATAAACACTGTAATACAGAAAAGAATATGAATGGAATGACGTATAGAAAACAAACAATAAACTTACTCAGGTCTCAGAATTAATAATGTTCCGATCACCGAAAAAAAATGTGGAAATGGTAATAATACAAATAGTGTGTTAGGCTACATAACATTAGGGCCACAATCGCTACGCAAAAATAACAAACACAAAAAGTGCATTAAATAATAACAAAAATAAATAGACAGGCAATGAATAAGCACGAATAATCTGCAGAAACGTAAAACAATGATATAGATCCAAGTGGGGTAAGAAAAAAACACAGTTAAGAGGTAAAATATCCAATAAATAAATCTGGTTGTGGAAAATGCGTCTGCACTCAACTCTGTACGCTCTCCTACGCTCTTCTATTCTTACATCTAAAGGAAACAGCCAATCAGCGACCCAATTTAGACGTATGCTATGCAATTGTTAAGAACTGGTTGTTCCGACGTAAGAAATGATTGTTACGACGTAGGGATTTATTATTTAAGACGTAAATTACGTCTAAAAATTATTTTTTACGCGTAACATTATGTCTATTCTTATGCCTAAAAGGTAACAGCCAATTAGAGACCCGCTTTAGAAGTATGAAATAGAATTGTTACGACGCAAGAACTGATTGTTATGACGTAAGAATTGATTTTCTTAGACGTATTGATAGAAGACGTTATGACCCGCATGGCTAACCATATACGTGATAATAATACGTACGTACGTATTAATAATATCATGTACGCACGCAATAATATCACGTAATAGTATTGCGTACGTGCCCATAAGCTCATGTGCAACGTTAGCGAGTCTACGTGATACAATGCATGATACATACATTCCCGAGATGGATTAGGATAAACTCGTATGTCTCTACATTGACTCAGAGTTTAGTTAGAAAGAAATCATGTATCACTTGGCTGCAAAACATCGGATAATTGTAAGCCAATATAGACATATGAAACGAATTATGAAGAAAATTTGTTTATTTTGACGCCTTGGACAAATAACGAACGTCTTCGCAGTTACATGGATGTGGTTGGATACACTCGAAATGTGTGGCTAATGAACTGAGAGTATTACAAAATGATATACGCATCAAGCATTATACAAACAGACAAAGATAAATCATATACGCCTCAAGCATTATACAAACAGACAAAGATAAATCATATACGCCTCAAGCATTATACAAACAGACAAAGATAAACAAGCATTATAAAACAGACAAAGATAAATCATACACGCCTCAAGCATTATACAAACAGACAAAGATAAATGATATACGCTTCAAGCATTATACAAACAGACAAAGATAAATGATATACGCCTCAAGCATCATACAAACAGACAAAGATAAATGATTAACGCCTCAAGCATTATACAAACAGACAAAGATAAATGATATACGCCTCAAGCATTATACAAAAGATAAAGAGAGATGCCTATGGCTATTTCCCGATGTTTTGCAGCCAAGCAGAGGTGGCGGAAGATATTTCCATCTGGAGGGGGGGGGGGCACAGGATATGGGGGAACAACTGTCGTATTTTTAGAGCATGTAGCACAGCAGTATAGCTTCATATGTTCAAACCTCCCCCACCCCACCCCCCACTGGAAAATAACTTTTAGAGGTCCAAAAATTACTGGTGACCCATTTTACTTCTTTTTCTAATCTACAGCCTCAAATATTCAGGATATTTTGGTCCACTGAAAATTCGGTAAATTATAACACTTTTATATCATTAATAGATCATAATGGAACATTAATAGATCATAAGTCTTAAAATTGGAAGGATTTAGACTTATAGGTCATGATTAACCAATTGTGTTGGCCATGAATCGGAATATAGTTAATGTCTAAGATAATGTGAAAAGCAAATACAGAAAGGGGTCTTTAGAATTTTTCAGGAGGCCATTATTTTCTTGCTGAGAATAAATGTAACTAATCAGACCAGATGACCCAAATTCACACCCAGCCTTCAGCAAGTCAGTGGCAAGGGTCCCTATATATGTTTTATTTCAAAATCCAAATTAAAGGCGCTCCCCGAGTGAAATTCGGTTTATTTTTGCTTGATGTTTGCGTTACTTTCTTCAATCTGTCAATAAAAAAGAGCAATTACTGTATAATAAGGTTACTTAAATATATTTTGAATTAATTATATTTTATTTTATCTGTGTAAAGGGGCACCTATTAAACTTTACAAAGAAGATGGGAAAGAGACGTCAGTTTATGTCATGACAATGGACCGGGTCCAACTAGTAAGTTTTATCCCCCACATGGCTCATTTCAAAGATGAACCACTAAAGAAATTTGGAGTGGCTCCCACACTCTAAAAGGGCCTATTTTAAAGAGTTTTTACAGATTATCAGCTACGAAAATAAAGTTAGGCAGAGGTGAAAGCTTTTTAACTGTGTGCTGGAGAAACTTCAGAACAGTGTATGCGCGCGAAATTTCACATTTGTAGTCTTTTATGGCGATATTTGTGTTACTTTCTTCTATGAAAGATCAGATATTTAGGGGCGCTATACAAATCGCAATGACGTCATTAAGCACATGTCATGTACTTACACACGTCATCAACGTTTTACAATTGTTTACTCCCTGATAAAGAAGCGCATAGTCCTAGCACTATACAAAGACTAGGTATACATGCACGTTGTATTGCGGTATGTAGCCTATGTGTGGTGACATTATGACACGGCCGAGTTGAACAGAGCTGAATAAACTCGTCATTAGTTTAACAATGAGCTATTAACTGAAATTATCTCAGTTAAAATCTGTTTTAATTGAAATAAGTGGACAAGACGAAAAAAATGTAGCCTTGACGAGATTCGAACTCGTATACGTTTGGCACAAAATTAAGCCGTCGGAAGCCTTACATATTCAGCCACACCAATACTTATTATAATTGCAGCTGTGTTTACTAATATAGTGCGAAATATGGGCGCGAATAGCAATTGGTTGAATTTTCATTGAATCAAAATTGTTTAATGAAATATCCTTATACCGATATCGCACCTTTAAGTTTTGGAAGAAAAAGTTTTAATGTTTCAAAGGGCAAGTTCCTTCTTTAAAAATGCCCTTGTCCTCTCTGAAAGGATAAATTATCTTTTCTAAAATAATGCCCATTTTCTTCAGAAAAGGGGCCCCTTTTGAAGTTTTGATAAACGTGCGTGGAAAGAAGGAAAAGGGAGGGGGAAGGCACACGCCTCCTGATTCCGCTGCCCACGTAGCCAAGTAATTCAGCAATATTTTCTGCATGACTAAACTCTAAATCAAAGTAGAGACGTACGAGTTTATCCCTATATCCATGGTAAAAATTATAACGTACGTACGTGATATTATCACGTACGTACGTGTTATTATTACGTACGTACGATATATAATTACAAACTTACGTGTTATTAACACGTACGTACGTGATATTATTACGTACGTACGTATTATTATCACATACTTACGTGATATTATTACGTACGTACGTACGTACGAACGTATTATCATTACGTACGTACGTGATAGTATTATTACGTACGTACGTATATATTATTAGCACGTACGTACGTGATATTATTACGTACCCACGTATTATTATCACGTACGTACGTGATATTATTACGTACCCACGTATTATCACGTACGTACGTGATACTTTAATGCGTAAGTACGTGATATTATTACGTACGTATATACTATTATCACGTGCGTACGTGATATTATTACGTACCTACGTAGTATCATCACGTACGTACGTGATACTGTATTGCGTACGTACGTGATATCGTTACGCACGTACGTATTATTATCACGTACGTATTTGATAAAGTTATTTTGTACCATGTCCCCTCTAGAGCTTCGTAGATTATCGAAGAGACAATACATTTTTCAAAGTAGATGTAAAACCCATGCGTTTATTTAACGAAACATAAAATAGTCTGACCCGAGGACATGTCTTAATTTAAGGAACCTTGACCATTAATGATGTAACAGAGGTCATGTGAACATTTGCTTAAAATAATTCAAATCTTTCCAAAAAGTAATTAATGGTCAGTACATCGAACAAAGAAAATGATGTTTTTAAATAAAAGAAACTGCACAAGTTAACGAAATATCCCAATGAAATACATTTGAAAATTCTATAAACATTGAAATTGTGAAAACCGACTATTTCAGGCCAAACGTACCGTGCTAATGCGCCGGGTAAGCTATTTTTTCTCTTAAAAACACCGTGGTACACATTGAAAGTGGTTAGCTATTGGATTCATAAATATAAATAACTCAATTTCAAAATTCTCCTCCCACGGACAATTTTGATGGAATCATTTAAAATTTGAATTGCGTAAGATGAATGTTAGGATTGCAAGGCATCCTGGATGATTTAGCAAATTGGTGACCTCTATGTGTCTAAAAGTTCCTTGATTTAGGATATGTTTTGGTTCCTAATTTGAGGTACTATTCTGCCTGACTGGTAAAGACAACCACAAAGGTGTTTTTAGGTTATGTTTAGTTTACTAGATTTGCAATTTCCTGTCTTTTAATTGATTATTTTCAGCTGTTCAGTGAAGGCATATCCTTCACTTTATATAAATCAAACCGCATATGCAGCATATACATTATCATTATAATGGCATTAATATCAAGGAAAAATATTTACCAAATACAGGACGGAACATGCACAATACATGGCTTATGCCATGAACCAAACCCAGCACATTTTAACGGAATTCGACTTTCGAACCTCCGAGTCAACTGGTCAACGTTCCATTTCAATGAAGCCGTATAGAGGATCACATGACGCTAACTCATCTGGGAGCCATTTTCCGAGAAAGCTTCGTTGCGTTTCACGCATCTTCACACAGCTCAGTCACATCGCACGTACCACAAACATACTGCCTGCTAACCTACCTACCAGTTCAGCGAATTGTATTGTTTTTGTTAGCGACTGAAATTTTACTTCAGATTTTCCTGACGTTTAATTTATTCACCGGGTATACGAAAAGTATCTTTGACGTGAACGCCACCTGGTTGTTCGTTATACGCAGACAAAGCCCACATACCTGGTAAAAAGTGCTCGCTGCAAATCATAGTGTGAACAGAAGATTGAAAGACGTTGCGTCGTACAGCAGAAACACACTTCCTGAACATCGATCAGGATCAGATGGAAATCGAGAAAACAGTCTTTTTATTCCCCGGCATACGTCTATTAATGCAACCAATGGCACTGCAAGATTCCGGCATAATTATCTTACAAAAATTATCTTGTATAACAACATGCAAGCGTTTGTAAGTCAAAATAAGTGTATAGCAGACGATCGTTCTCGTCCGACAAAATGGCGATGCAAAAAAAAGTCACGTGACCTTATGACGTCAGCTGAAATACCCTTATACCATGTCTTAACTTGTCAATACTCAAAAAGAAAACGATTATTTGCATTCTTTTGCCAGCAAGGCTCGTTTATCAGAACGGCACAGCAGCTCAATTTTCTGATTGATTCAACGAAACTTTTTTTTTATCCCGTCCACTTTGCAGAAAAATCGCCATCCATGGTGATCCATAATTTCAATGCTATTAATATAAATCTTTTTAGATAGATAAAAAGTACAACTGCATAAAAATTCACAATTTATTTCATAATTAATTCGAGATGCAATACAAGTTTGTTGCCAGAAAGAAATACGCAAACTTAACTTGCATTATTTATGAAGAGACATATACAGCTCATAACTATATTTCATTTATTTAACTTTGTTTTAAGTACATCATCGCATTTTAGTCGCGACAACTACTGTAGGAATTTTTGTGTGGTCAAACAGCAGCTGACAGAATCTTTAACCAGGTGTCCTTCGTATGACGTCATACCCTAACTTACACTTAACCTAACCTAAATCTAATCTAATGACGTAAAATTGACGTCATAAAAAGACACCCAGTTGAAGATACTGTCACACGCGATCAAACAACTTCAAATTATATGAACGAGGATTTAGCAAGAAACAAAATGGCGAAGATGCTTCAAATGTCTATTTCATTAAGGAGCCGCCCTGATCTTCACTTTCTCAACAATTGTTTGTCAATGTATGTCTCGACAAACATAAGTGATTTTGGTCAAGTTGTCTCATTGATGACTTCTCTAATTTCATTGGATACTGACAGGTTATCTCATTCAGATCAAGATACAAAAATTCATTATTGAATGCTTCTGGTAGCACTTTGAGATCTGGGGATCTAACTGGGGAAACTTAATCGGCTAACCAAGACCAAAACCAACAAGATGTATTTACGAAATAAATGTAAAAAGACACACGATTGAAGATCCTGTCAAACGCGGTCAAACAAGTTCATCTTATATGAATGAGGATTTAGCAAGAAACAAAATGGCAAAGATGCTTCAAATATCTATTTCATTAAGGAGAGACCCTCATCCTCAACAATTGTTTGTCTTTAACAACAAAATCTTTATTGCTATTTGACATTTTCTTCAAACTTAATTTACATTTCCTTGATACATTTTGATTTACAGCTTTCTTATATACTTTATAGTTTTTAAGTCACAAAATATTCGAATACAGTATGATAAAATACATAGTCTTTTGAGGAATGTGAAGATTTTCTCATTTCAGTCGTTTTTAAGACATATTTTGAATGGTTTCTTCACTGTTTTGCGTATTTTGAAGTGTTCATGTCAGATGAGCTTGCATAACCACTGATCTAACAATCTAATCGTTTTAACGTTATTGATGCTGATGTTATTCATGATACAAGTTATCGAGTTACATTTTGGTTATTTCTCTTAAACAGTATCCATAAAATCTGTGTCGTCATATTTATTACAGCCATGTTCCAATTTATCTTTTGAAATAAATAATGTGACCTCTTCTCCTGAGGCTGAAACATTTATATTTCTTTTACATTTATTCTTCACGGTCAAATCGTTAGTAAGACTAGCAGCGGAGCTTTCACCCAACTTATTACTTTGAGCTGCTACACAATTATTATTCAAAGGTACCCTCTGCTCTCGCAATTGAGTACCTGGAGAAATTCTCATCGCTTCTACGCTTGCAGATGAAAGAGGCTCTCTCTGTTTCTTTTTCCATCTAAAAAGTAAAAGCAAACATACTATCAACAAAAATGATAAAGAACACAGTATTGTGATAATTGTTATGACAGTGACGAATGGACTTGATGATGCTGGAGCGGAGGTTCCAAAAGCTGACAATGTATGTCTGGATGAACATAAGTGATTTTGTTCAAGTTGTCTCATTGATGACTTCTCTAATTTCATTGGATACTGACAGGTTATCTCATTCAGATCAAGATACAAAAATCATTATTGAATGCTTCTGATAGCACTTTGAGATCTGGGGATCTAACTGGGGAAACTTTATCGGCTAACCAAGACCCAAACCAACAAGATGTATTTACGCAGTGCCAAGGGTTGTGAGATAGGTCGATCCAACTGCTTAAAACTGGGTCTAGTACACCTTCTGGTATTATTGATAGGTTATTGTTTTGTAAGTACAATCGTCGACTGTATTTCAGCGGTACCAAGCTGTCATGTGAAATTGTTTTCAGTTGATTGTTATTTAAATATATGTATTGCACATGTGTTCCTCTAAGTCCAGCGAATGTTCCCTTATCCATAGTAGTTAGCTTGTTGTTTTGAAGGAAAATGAAATTAGCTTTCAGCTTTCTAAATGCGCCATTTGAGATGTGAGTTATCTTATTATATGAAAAATCTACCCCTCGTAAAGCGGGATTGTCGATAAACATGTTTTGCTGAAGAGAGGTAATACGATTGGAGGATATATTTAACGTCATGAGATACTTCAAATGGTTCAATCCCAATCCTTTTAAAGTGGACAAGAAATTCTTTGAAATATCAAAATAAGTAAGAGAAGATAAGCACTCCAGTACTTCTGAATCCATTTGAGCGATATTATTTTGACCAAGGTCAAGAACCTTTACGTACTGCATTGAAGAAACATCAAACCTCGAAATGTGATTTATTCCAATGTTTCTGAGATAAAGATTGATAAGAAATTGCTGCTCCCACGTCACATTAAGTGGCACTTGACGAAGTGGATTCCCTGAAAGTTTGAGAGTGAAAAGGCGCTCAATTTCAGTAAATGCTCCAGCTTCGATTGTTGTGATAAGATTATCCGACATATCGAGGATCTGAAGTGAGTAGCAGCCATCGAATAATCCACGTGGGATGATTTCTATCAAGTTTGAATCGAGAGCTAAATTAAGTAAGCTAGGGAAATTCTTCAAAAGGTCTTCTGGAATTATTGAAATTTTGTTACCTGATAGGTAGAGAGTATGAAGGTTCTCCAACCGTTTAAAAGAGGATGTTTGTATCTGTTCAATTTCATTAAACGATAGGTCAATATACGTTACACGTCCGTTTGGAAACAATGGTTGTAGCGGTAGTGATAACAGCTTGTTATGTGAGAGACTAACAACTTCTAATAATGATAAAAGTGCAAAAGCTTTATACTCGATGTAGTGTATGAAGTTATGCGAAATATCCAAGCGACGAATGTTAGATATGTTTACAAACATATCCTCGGTAACAAACTCAAATTCATTGTATTCAAATCGTAGATTTCGTAGACGAGAAAGTTTGTGGGATCTAAAGTACGATAAGTTATTTTTAGATAGGTTAATCTCTTCCAGGTTCTGATTTGTAGAAAAGATATCAGCTAGAATAATCTTTAAAAAGTTTGAGGAAAGGTCTATTTTTCGTAGATTTGGAAAACGTCTGATGGTTTGTTTGGGCACTTGTGAAAATGACAAGTGGGATAAATTAACCTCTTCAACAGAAGGTAATTCATTTAGTCCGCCATCAAACGTATCCTGTGCAAAACTTGTTGCTGCAATTGCAGAAAAATCTAACAAGTTAACAGATTGAGGTATCCAAATGAAATCAGGATTGTTAAATTGAAATTTATCATTTCCTTCAAGTTTTATTATTTTCAGATTCGTAAGATTGCGGAACATCTGTTTATCAAGTAAACGTAAATTATTGTGATTCAGGTATAATTCCTCTAATTGAGAGAATATCACATTTCCACCGATGGAGGATATGTTATTATTTGATAAATTAAGAATCACAAGATTATATAACTGATTCCACATATAATATGGAAATGCTTTGAGTTTATTACTATCCATATAAAGTTCTTTAACATTTTCAATTGACGGCCAAGTCCTCTTTCAATATTTTCTAAGTTATTTTGAGATAAGACGAGAACAGAGAGATTTTTTAAACCATTGAAGGCATTTGTACTCAGGTACGTCAGCGAATTTTCTGCCAAGTTCAATTCCTGCACATTTGGAATCGCAGAAAAAACAAAGTCATGAATTTTGTTGAGTAAATTCCCTTTAAGATTTAAATAAACTAAGCTTGCGCATGAGAAGGTGTTTTCATGAAGAAGCTGTACGTTATTGTAGGATAAATTCAAATAACGTAAAGTCTTCATGTTTGAAAAAGAGTTGTTTTCAATTGTTTCAATCATATTCAAAGATAAATCCAGATGTGTCAAGCTTGAAAGATGTGTCATGCCATTTTCGTGCAGGTCTTTAAGATAATTTAATCCCAAATCAAGAACTTCAATATTTTCCAAAGATCGAAAAGCACCCTTTCTGATGTCTTCAATAACATTGTGATTAATGTAAAATATTCTCAGGTTTTTAAGACCTACTAACATGGAAAAATCTAGATATGATAAGGAATTTCTTGTCAGATCTAATTTTTGTAAGTTGTGTAAATTTCTCATCGCGCCATCTAATATTTGAGAAATATCATTGTCTGAAAGATCAAGAGTATGCAGATTAGTAAGATCACGAAATACGTCTGATTGTAGTTCTTCTATGAAATTATCACCTAGAATCAAAGTTCTAAGATTCTCGAGATTTTTGAAGGAGTCTTCATGAAGGTATTGGATATGGTTTCCGGCAAGATTTAGTTCCTCAAGGCTGGACGTATTCGTAAAAGTTTCTGCTCCAATTTCTCGCAGGTTGTTTCGAGATAAGTCCAAAATGGTTAAATCCGATGGATTAGGGAAAACATCTTTCCAATTCGATTGATACAGTTGTTGGAAACGTCCAGTGTCTGAAGCGAATGAAGTGATTGGAAAACTCCTGGTAAAAGACTGTCAATCAAATTTGATGAAAGACTCAATACAAGTAAATTAGACAGTGAATTAGAGTTCCCAATTTCAAATTGCGATATCAGGTTTTCTGATAGGTCCAGGTAAAGCAGTTGGATCAATCCTACAAATACGTCAGCAGTAACTTCCTTGAGGTAATTATGGCGTAAAGTCAGCTGTTGTAACTTTGTCAAATTTGAAAATGACTTCCCTTCAATGGATTTCACCCTGTTGTGTCTTAGATCTATTTTTTCCAAATGAAAATAATTTTCAAAATCAGCAGTCGTTATGTTTTCTATGTAATTTGAAACTAAACTCATTTCAGCCGTACTACGGGAAATGTTTCGAGGAACATGTTTAAGATTACTTGAATAGCAATATACAGCCAGCATGTTTCCTTGGTAACTGGTGCAGTGGCAAACATTTCCACAGAGATCTTCCACAGTCATAACACCAGTGGACATTGTGATAACTCCAAACATCGCTATGTATATGTAAGCCATCTTGGTCATCATAGTGTTCCTGTAAAGTAAAAAGAGCATGGAAAAATCATTGTTTACATCAGATTACGAAATCGATGTTGCAAGAAAATGTTTATATTGTATACAAAAGAAAGTAGAAGTAGAAGTTAGATAATGAAATAATCTCGGTTCCATCTTTTTATTTTTATTTTCTATAGAGAAAAGGACTAACACACATGATGTATTCCAAGTAATGATATTTGAATTTATTATCATTTTACTAACCTAAATTTTATGTTCTTCACACCAATAATGATTCATGAATTGTACATTGAAAAAATGTTATTTGTTACACTAATCGGTTTGACATTTTAACAAAATCTTGGATAAACAATTAAAATTTATTCCATCACCACTATCATCATCAGCAGCCGCCGCCGTTACATTGTGATCGTCCGTCATCGTTAACATTTTCCTTCCCATTTTAAGTTTAGCCAACATTTTAAAGGATTAGTTCAGTCAGTCCAGAAGCGTGCTCATTGATAGGAAGATGTATAACGCAAGAGAATATTGAAGTTACGCAGCCACATTGTTCAGATGTTGAGATGAAATGGCAAAGTTTCTAATTTATGTACTTTAAATATTAAAAATCATTGGTTTGAAAAACATTTGAATTTTCAAAATGGCTGTTCCGCGCATAAAAGCCTAGCTCTATTGTCTATTATTTATGATATTTCGAAAACGGCGTGGTGAACATATCAAATGGGAGTGGAAAAGTTTTAGCCATGACAATAATGAAGGTATTTTTATCAGTTTTAAGTTTCCCTAGCAAAGATATTTTCCCCAGACGTATCTAAAATTTGGAAAAATTTAACATTGCATAAAGCTTTAACGTTAGGATAGCAAAGGATCATAGGTAATATCACAAAATGGCGGCTTCCATGTAGCAAAATGTTCCCATTAGGCATGCTGCCGGACTGTCAGTGTTCAAGCAAGTCCATCTTAAGGAGTTAAATGTAAGACAATTTTAAAAGAAATAATTGGTGAAAAAATACATCAATATCTTATTCTGTCTTATCTATGTAGAAATGACTGATATACTTTATTTTGGAAAGTTGGCGCCCTCATCCTCACATCCTTAACAATGTAGTTTAAAGAAGATTCCCTTAAAGGATTAGTTCAGTGGCCAAGCGACTTTATCTTATATGAAAGAGAACTTTAAAAGAACAAAATGGTGAAGAAAAACAGTTATTTTTTTTTTATTCCGTTAAGGAGATATTCCAGTTTAAATCTCTTGTCTTATCATTGTAGAAATGACTGGTGTAGTAAGTCTACTATGGAAGGTTGGCGCCCTTATCCTCACATTCTTAACACTTGTTAATGTATTTTAAAGAAAATATATTTAACTTGTTTAATTCCAATTATTTGCTCTCGAACTTTCTTCAGGTACTAAATTATAATTAATCTTACAAGGTTCTGTTTTACTACTTTTCTGGTATTATCCAATTGTTGTTAAGCCACAAAATCGAAGAACAAAATATGATAGAATACATAAGGACTTTGAGGAATCTGAGGCAGTGACATCACAACTAGTCTAATTTCAGTTGTTTCTACACAAATGATACCAAACTTCAAACTTAAATATCCCATTAACGGAATAAGATTTTTGAATACTTTCTTCACCATTTTGTTCATTCCGAAGTTGTCTCTTTCATATTAAATGGACTTGTTTTTCCCTGAACTAATCCTTCAAGTTTTTTTTACTAAATATTTGAATTATTTTTGCTCAAATTGTCTTCAGATGGTTAATTATAATTACCCATACAAGACTCCGATTTCCTACTTCCCTGACATATCCAATGGTTTTTAAACGACGAATATAATATTATACGACAAGAACTTATGTTGATTCAGTAATTATTCACAGCAATATCGAACATAGAAACTTAATATTTTGTCGACCATTTTGGAATATTTGTTGTGGTCGGATAAGTACTTTCGTATGGGCATTTTCTTTCTGAAATGATAATGTCCAAGGTGTTTTCCAATTCTCTCTTCTTTTTTGTTAACAATATTTATTATGTTTTGGAAACAGAGTTCCTGAGAACATATTGTGATCTTACCAAGGATGCAGTCACGTGACTGCATTCTTTGGTCAAGCATATCTCGAGTTTGCTATAGTAATACAATCGAATCTGATGTACGATAATAACATTTATTTGAGGACATGGATGACATTTTGTGAGAGTATTAAAGGTCGGAATACAATATTTTGTTGTAAATCACATTAAACGACTTGACAATGCGACTATCATTTTCAACGTGCCTTCGGCGATATCCAGGCTAGTGCACATTTGGTATAGTAAACGGTGCGCGGTATACCGCTATTGCGTGCATGGCTAGTGCAGTAGAGCGCAGCAGGGAGTTGTTTAGATGTGTAACGTGTCCAGGTTCCCTATGCTAAAAAGAATGTATATAAACACTCTTTCTTCCCTCACACACTAAAGGATTGGAATGCTTTACCGTCAGACATTGTACATGCACTAAGTCTCAACTGTTGAAAAGCTAAACTTACTAACACTTGTATTGCTAACTAGTTTTTTTATATTTTTTACTCATACTTTCAAGTTACGCTCGGTTGGCGTTCATGTCCTCTTGAAGGATTTGTGCCGACTTAACAGATTCAGATTTAGGGAGCTGTTGCATGCAGCATGCACTTAGTACGTGAACATGCAGGTGACAGGTCACTGCACTGCGAGGTGTATGTACTGCCACGTACGTCGTATCTTATACCAATTGAATTGTGTATTCTTTTTTATAAAAAAAACCTTCCCACAATCGTGAAAATAAATGGGACAAAAATGAAGACTTTTGAATGAGGAGGGGGTTGAGGTTTGTAGCCCCCCCCCCCCTCCCGCCCCCTCCCCACCCTAAGAAAATATTACTCCTACGCCGTTGAGATTTGTGTAAAAGAAGGCCTGCGGTTCGTAAGTTGGCACAGAATTAAAACCCTTATCATAGTTACTTCTTTTTAAGCTTCCATTTGTCTTGAACTGTTGGATGCTCCCTGTAAACCACATTGGCATTGCGAGAAAACCATCGCATTTTTTCACAAGAAGTCAGTGGTTACGATTTTCGTAATCACATTTTCTAGTTGATGTTATAATCAATAGCATCCAAAGTTGTAATAATTTCTCAATTCGTCGCTTAACTTGACCACTTAACTGTCAAGGAACAATATCGATTGCACGCGCTGCAACATCCTAGTTAGTTCTTCATTTGAATCAACTCTCATTCCTATTTCACGTTACCTATCTTTAAAGTCAACGCATGGAGGCTGTCATTTTGCTCAATTCTGTATTGAAACCTTGTGAATGATGACATTATTTCCCCAACAGAGACTAAATAATGTAATGTATTTCTTTATAATTGTATATTATGTTTTTATTCCAAAATGATGTGAAAGTTTTAACAGCATGTTTTGACATTTTCATTTGTTCATGTGTACACAAAAATGTTCTTGAACCTTACAAATGGAAAACAGTTTTTCATGAGTCAGAAAACTTGAGATAAGATTATAAAGAAATACAAGCATTCCAACATCCTGCTGGGCTGACGACATCAAAATCTGCATGTTTTGAAATCAAAATGTCGGCTCCCACGGTACTAATTTGTAGTAGCATTAAAGTTTTTAATTATTAAAATAAATGTGTAAGATTGCTTCGGGAGTTATAATACTTGGTCAGAAGATTTTTTATTTTAAATCTGTCATATGAAATAAGGATTATGTCAGACTTTATGTCTCCTTTAATGTGATACACGCATGTTTGCTTCGTAAATATGAAGATATGTGTACCTTTCCTATAAAAGCTCGTGTCCTACATGTAAATTACAGACAAGGCACAGATCCAAGGGCTTGTAATGAGTGCGCGGACAGCAATTTTTTACCAAAACATTTTGAAGGATTAGTTCAGTGGTCAAGCATGTCCATCTTGTATGAAAGAGGAAAACTTCAAAAAAACTAAATGGTAAAGAAAGCATTCAAAAATCTTATTCTATTAATAAGGAGATATTCAAGTTTAAAGCTCTGTGTTATTTGTGTAGAAATAACTGGTGCAGAAAGTCTACTATGGAAAGTTGGCGTCTTCATCTTCACATTCTTAACAATTGTTAATGTATCTTAAAGAAAGTCAGACAAGAGTAAATGTGCTATTCTGTTTGGTAAAAAAATTCGCGCGCGGGCTATTAAACTAATACCACATTATTTGTCACATACAACTTACCAATTCAGCATAACATGCACAGACTATGATAAACCTCTCGCTTGACCTGTTGACCTCTAAATCGAATTATATATCAGGAAGATGTATCTAACAAATTATTATGAAAACTAATTTGCACAGCAGAGAAAATATAAGAGGTCGAGTATGCTATTTGAGCGATTCAAACATACCATAACATACCGGTATACCAAAATACCCGAGGCTGTAATACTTCGCGTAAACATAACTGACACATAATATTATGAAACCGTTATAATTAAATTCCAAACCAAAATCAAAATTTTACAAATTGCATTAATCTGGTGTGGCTATTTCATCTTCATAGGAGGGCGTCTGAAATTTATTTTAAGAGGGAATTTTGTCTTTAGATAAATGCTTGTCCAGTCACCAATAAATCCGATTCATACTGCTTAACGTCACTACCGCCGCGGTAATTGATTGGCTTGTCGATGATTGTGGAAACATTTCGACCAATCAAAAACGTTGGATTGTAGTATCTCATCTCCACCTTAACATGACAGCTGATCTTCGAAGACGTGTAAAAGCAACATTAGCTCAATCGTTTTAAAATCCATTAATAAGTATGAGGGAAGCAAATCATTTGGTCAAGCTAGAAATCATTATTGTACCTTTTGAATTTCCAGGCATCAATATGCCAATTATTATGCTATTTTGCCATGCATACAGGGCAACCTTTGTACTTCCTTATGTAAATCTTTTTGGAATTGTTTATCATAATTCTACAAAGGGGTGCAGCACAATTGTACCCAAACATTGTTTTTGAGTCTTTGCCATACCCCAATCAAATTCCATCAGGATTCCAGCAGGAAGGGGAAACCACTTTGTTTTCAAAAGGATGTATGTGTCCTTCAGTCCTTGGTTGACTGAAATTTGAGAGAAAAACATTCAAAGAGCGACATACATCATGTTGAGCGCTTCGCCCACTGCAGCGCCAGTCATCATAAATTAAGCAGAAATTAAAACCTGCAACGTTTTATGAATCATAACTCACAACTAAAAGAGTTATTTTTAAAATACAAAAGTTGACCTGGCAGCCTGGTCATATTTTATGACTTCTTTGATCAGTGTAGTTTTCTTGCTGAGAACTTTCTATTTATAAAACTCTTTAGAGATACCTCAAATTTACGACTAAACTGCAGGCTGGCCACAAGGCCGTTACATGACCCATTACAGACCACAAGGCCGTTACATGACCCATTACAGACACAAATCAGGATCAATTTCCATCACCTCGACACATAAACGTCTCCTATTCTGATGAATGTTATATAATCATCACTGTCAGACTGACTGTTATATCTCGCTTAATGTTGATTGTATGAAAGAGCTTAAATTATGTTGGTCATATTCAGCTGCTCCCTTTTAAATGGCGTTGGTAAAGGATTGAAAAAATAAGTTAATAGATTAATGTATTTCTATTTGTAAGGTCGCAAAATTAAAGTAAAATTTCAAGATATTATTATGAGGCATTGAAACTCAAAACGCTTTATAATGGACATTTTTACCCGATTTTAAATATTTTCATGGCTTGTAACATATTTTAATGGTTCGTAGCATAATTTCTTGGTTCGTAGCATATTTTCATGGTTCGTAGCATATTTTCATGGTTCGTAGCATAATTTTATGGTTCGTAGCATATTTTCATGGTTCGTAGCATATTTTCATGGTTCGTAGCATATTTTCATGGTTCGTAGCATATTTTCATGGTTCGTAGCATATTTTCATGGTTCGTATCATATTTCCACGGTTCGTAGCATATTTTCATGGTTCGTGGCATATTTTCATGGTTCGTAGCATATTTTCATGGTTCGTAGCATATTTTCATGGTTCGTAGCTTATTTTCATGGTTCGTAGCATATCTATATTATTCGTAGCATATTTTCATGGTTCGTAGCATATTTTTAAGGTTCGTAACCTATTTTCTTGGTTTGTAGCCTATTTTCATGGTTCGTAGCTTATTTTCATGGTTCGTAGCATAATTTCATGGTTCGTAGCATATTTTCATGGTTCATATTTACATTAGCATATTTACATTTTTTGCATATTTTCATAGTTTGTAGCATATTTTCATGGTTCGTAGCATATTTTCATGGTTCGTAGCATTGTAGCATATTTTCATGGTTAGCATATTTTCATGGTTTAGCATATTTTATTTTCATATTTTCATGGTTGTTAGCATATTTTCTTTTTCGTAGCATATTTTCTTGGTTCGTAGCATATTTTCATGGTTCGTAGCATATTTTCATGGTTTGTAGCATATTTTCATGTTTTGTACCATATATTTTCATATTGTCATGGTTTGTAGCATACTTTCATGTTTTAGCATACTTTCATGGTTTTCGTACTTTTATGGTTTGTAGCATATTTTCATGCATGCTTTCATGTTTAGCATATTTTGATGGTTGCATATTTTCATATTTTCATGGTTTGTAGCATATTTTCATAAATTGTAGCATATTTTCATGGTCTGTAGCATATTTTCATGGTTTGTAGCATATTTTGATGGTTTGTAGCATATTTTCATAGTTCGTAGCACATAATTATGGTTCGTACCATATTTTCATAGTTTGTCCCATATTTTCATGGTTTGTCCCATATTTTCATGGTTTGTAGCTTATTTTCATGGTTCGTTGCATATTTTCATGATTTGTAGCCTATTTTCATGGTTCGTAGCATATTTTCATGGTTTGTAGCATATTTTCATAGTTTGTAGCATACTTTCATGGTTTGTAGCATATTTTTATGGTTTGTATCATATTTTCATGGTTTGAAGCATATTTTCATGGTTTGTAGCATATTTTCATGGTTCGTAGCCTATTTTCATGGTTCGTAGCATATTTTCATGGTTTGTAGCATATTTTCATAGTTTGTAGCATACTTTTATGGTTTGCAGCATACTTTTATGGTTTGCAGCATACTTTCATGGTTTGTAGCATATTTTCATGGTTTGTATCATATTTTCATGGTTCGTAGCATATTTTCATGGTTTGTAGCATATTTTCATGGTTTCTATTTTCATGGTTCGTAGCATATTTTCATAGTTTGTAGCATACTTTTATGGTATAGCATTTTTCATGGTTTTTGCATATTTTCATAGTTTGTAGCATATTTTATGGTTTGCAGCATATTTTCATGGTTTGAGCATTCATGGTTTTCAGCATATTTTCATGGTTTGTAGCATATTTTCATGGTTTGTAGCATATTTTCATGGCAGCATACTTTTTTGCAGCATATATTTTCATAGTTTGTATGCATATTTTCAGCATATTTTTTTCATGGTTTGTAGCATATTTTCATGGTTTTCATGGCATACTTTTATGGTTTGTAGCATGGTTTTTCATGGTTTAGCATATTTTCATGGTTGTAGCATATTTTCATGGTTTTGTAGCACATATTTTCATAGTTTGGTTCATAGCATATTTTATTTTGCAGCATATGGTTTGCAGCATATTTTCATAGTTTAGCATATTTTTTTCACTTTTATGGTTTGCAGCATACTTTTATGGTTTGCAGCATTTTCATAGTTTAGCATATTTTCATGGTTTGCAGCATATTTTAGTTTGTAGCATATTTTTTTACTTTTATGGTTTGCATTTTCATACTTTCATGGGTGGTTTGCAGCATATTTTCATAGTTTGTAGCATATTTTCATGGTTTGCAGCATACTTTCATAGTTTGTAGCATATTTTCATGGTTTGTATCATATTTTCATAGCATATTTTCATGGTTTGGCATATTTTCGTAGCATATTTTCATGGGCATATTTTTGTAGCATATATAGTTTTTTCATGGTTCGTAGCATATTTTCATGGTTTGAAGCATATTTTCATGGTTCGTGGCATATTTTTTTTCAGCATATTTTTATGGTTCTGCATATTTTCATGGCTGTTGCTACCTGTCCTTCCAGCTAGTGTAAACCTATTCATTTTAAGTTTGGGGTCACCATTTTCATATTTGACATGAGAAAAACTGGAGGGCATGATGATAATGATTGTGCAGAGAAGGTATGATGACATTGGCGATAATGGTATAGTGATGGTAACGTGATGACTGAATGAGGATCAGTACGATGACAAATGATGATGATGACGACGACGACGACGACGACGACGACGACGACGACGACGACGACGACGACGATGACGATGATGATGATGATGATGATGATGATGATGATGATGATGATGATGATGATGATGATGATGATGATGATGATGATGATGATGATGATGATGATGATGATGATGATGATGATGATGATGATGATGACGTTAAAGATGAAAATAATGATGATGATAAAAATCCTCGATGAAGAGGATGTGGAGTGAAATGCCAGTCAATGACGATGATGGTGGTGATGGCGACGATGATGAAGATTTAGATGATGTGTTGATGACGGCGACGATGACGATGGCGATTACAACAGACGTCGAAATAAAAATAGAATAAAAAACGAGTGTGAATAATGGGTAGAGGCGGAAGGGAATACATGTCATGCCCAAGATATTTAAACTAGTTAGTTATACTCACTGACTCAGAAAGACAATTCCTCCTTCACGGTTTCCTTGCAGTTGTACTTATTATTAACGGAACACACAAAAACACTTCCTACGCTCAGCCTTTTTTGAGTATTATTTGTATAAAGACAGTCTGCGTATCACATAAATACAGTTTGTTTAGTTAATTATTAAGTGTCCTGTCCTCGAAGTAAACTATTCCAGTGTGATCTTGGTAATCGTACGCTCCCTTCTCCCGCCTGAATCACTTTTAAGTCGTCTGTCATTGAAAGCAATTCTAAAACTTGACCAAATGAACTACTTGAAATGACTTGGAGCCTTGAAAAATAGTTATCAATCGGTACGCAATAATTCGTAACCACTGAAAGATGGCTTCGCCAGCAGACCAAAACGTGATGATATTTACAGATGACAAGCATTGTGCGGTTTGTTTTCACAATGTATTACAGTTGCAGGATTACTAAATAGTATTTTTTAAGAACTAAATCCATTTTGAATCGTAATTTCTGACCTAGAAATTGACATGAAGTGTCAGGTTTGCGAATCAATTTAAGGTTTGCGAATCAATTTAAGGTTTGGGAATCAATTTAAGAAATAATTAGTTGACAGCCCAAGGGCATTTTCTTTGTATTTAATGCGCTAAGAATTGAAAACAATAATATCTTCAATTCATACATGATAACCTTTATATTGTATGAAATAGATTACATACAAAGAATGCATGCAACGCCATCTAGGTTAGGTATTCATACAATACTTCACACACAATGAAATATTTTTGGTGGTAGGATCAAAATAACATATATGAGAAACAGACAATCAATAAAGGCGTGAGCTTTTGTGGATCCGCCAGACAAAAGAGAAAGAAATTAGATACCACGAGTTGAAAATTAAAATGTGCGACTGAAATTTCTTTTAACTTCGTTGTACTACAGATCCTCCAAAATAAAATATGTCAATATTAGCGCCAATGCCATCTCGACGGGGGATCCCCCACCGCATTACCTTACACCCGTAAACATATCCTTCACCGCATTACCTCACACCCGTAAACATGATCCCCCACCGCATTACCTCACACCCGTAAACATGATCCTCCACCGCATTACCTCACACCCGTAAACATGATCCACCACCGCATTATTACCTCACACCCGTAAACATGATCCCCCACCGCATTATTACCTCACACCCGTAAACATGATCCCCACCGCATTACCTCACACTCGTAAACATGATCCCCGCCGCATTACCTCACACCCGTAAACATGATCCCCCAACGCATTACCTCACACCCGTAAACATGATCCCCACCGCATTATTACCTCACACTCGTAAACATGATCCCCGCCGCATTACCTCACACCGTAAACATGATCCCCAACGCATTACCTCACACCCGTAAACATGATCCCCCACCGCATTATTACCTCACACCCGTAAATATGATCCCCCACCGCATTATTACCTCACACCCGTAAACATGATCCCCACCGCATTACCTCACACCTGTAAACATGATCCCCGCCGCATTACCTCACACCCGTAAATATGATCCCCCACCGCATTATTACCTCACACCCGTAAACATGATCCCCACCGCATTACCTCCCGTAAACATTATCCCCGACCGCATTATTACCTCACACCCGTAAACATGATCCCCACCGCATTATTACCTCACACCTGTAAACATGATCCCCACCGCATTATTACCTCACACTCGTAAACATAATTTCCCACCGCATTATTACCTCACACCCGTAAACATGATCCCCCACCGCATTATTACCTCACACCCGTAAAGCATGATCCCCACCCCACCGCATTATTACCTCACACCCGTAAACATGATCCCCCACCGCATTATTACCTCACACCCGTAAACATGATCCCCACCGCATTATTACCTCACACCCGTAAACATGATCCCCCACCGCATTATTACCTCACACCCGTAAACATGATTCCCCACCGCACACCCGTAAACATTGCTTATTCCAAACCAAAACGTATTTCAGTATTTACTCTAATTACAATTGTTACAATTCTCCATATCACGATAATTGACCTGTAAATATAGATAGTTCTATCAAGAATTTGGAAACGCCCTTTGACATTCAGCAAAGGCAGCTTTGTCTCATGGTCATGGGGCAGTGGCGTAGCCAGCATTAAAACAAATTGAGGGTCCAAGGTCCTGGACCCCTCCCAAGAGAAGTGTTTACATTTGGCCCACTTCTGAGGGCAGTTTTGTTTTTTATTAGCACAAATATTTTTAAAACAAAGACTATCCCAATTTTGACCAACTTCTCTCTCGTGTGTGTGTGTGTGTGTGTGTGTGTGGGGGGATCAATGCGTGTGTGTGTGTGTGTGGGGGGGTCAATGCGACGATAAAGGGATACCTAGCGGAATTGTCACGGGGGCAAGTGGGGTGGTAAAGCGATTTCATATGGAAAATGCTCCCCACACACACACCACCTCGACCTCATAGCGTCGCCATTGGTGTGACGATTGCATCTAAAACGAGTGTCTTCAACAGTTCAACGTTTTGTAGGTACATATAACTCATAGGCTATGTAGAAGTTACTCGCAGTGAAAAACTAAGAGTAAATAAAATGTTTTTCATTCATAAATAGATAAAGAAAAAAAAAAAAAGTATTTTATGGGATGAAATGCTTATTTTCTGCTCAGTGTTTGGTTGTACGGAATCGTCCTGGACAGAAAAAGAAGTATCATTTTACAGATTTCCAGCGGCAGAGAGCAGACGGGCGAAATTGATAACTGCAGAAACGCAAAGATTGGACACCAAGTTCCACCAGTAGAATATGTAGCAAACATTTCATATCAGGTGAGGTTTACTTCAGACCTAATACAAATGAAATAACTTGCTATTTACTTTTTAGGTACAACTCAAAGACTTATCTCCTCAACTTAATACATGCTTCCTCCTCTCTAACAGAAGTCAATTCCCGTTTATGTGGCCATCATTTGGGTACAGTGAAGCATAGTCTTTTTAACATATTAATTGTGGGTCAAATGTCTACCATTTCTTTTCAATACCCCAATGATGAATTTTGTTACCCTATGAAGGTATCCCAATAAATATATTAATGAATCACTCAATTGGGGGTCAATATTAGACTTATTTAGCCATTGAAAAGCCTGTAATTTAAAACAATTAAATCTCCCCACCAAAAACGTTTCCTCTTAATTCTCACCTATGACAGCAGGTGTATCTCATATGTTTTACCAATGAATTGTGTGGAGAGGGTATGTCCCTTCTGCATGTCTTGCCACCACACCAGATTTAAAGTGAAATGTTTTCATGTGCAGCCTTTTACTAATTTAAGTGCATGGCTCAAAGCAAATTAGCTGAACCCGGTATTTGAGTTTGATTTGCAGACTCATTGCCACTGTGTTCACAAGGGAAACCCTAATGTGGGAGGAGTGGGAGCTTCACCCCCAATGATTTAGGTGAACAATGTGTTATCACGTTACCTGACCTAACTATCCCCCCCACTCCCCAATAAAGTTGTTATTACATGTCACCTGACCTCACTATTTTGAACGCTCCCCGGCCCTGTGAGGTGAAGGGGTGTTACGCCATTTTTGTAAATAGTTTTTAATTTAAATGGATCATATTCAAAGAGCAGTGCTGCAGATTTTTGTACATTTGCTTTTCCAAAAGTCTTTTCCATAATTGATTAACTTAGGCCCAGTTAGGAATATTTCAACTGAAATGTTCTTATTGGATGTAGGCCTAATGACACCTTTTTTAAATTTCTTACCTCGATAAGTATCCCTAAGAACTAAAGAAATTATTTTATAAATGTCTGCATTTCTATCCTCTTTCTTACAGGGAAGGAGAATGATGATCAGCTTTCTCCTGTTTATGTTCCTTCAGTTTTTCTTTTGTATCATCTCCATAAGGAGGAAGAAAATTGTTTCATACTGATATCATTTGTCACATGTGTACAAAAACAGTGTGGTATATAATACACGCTTGGTACTAGTTCTGCGATAGGTGACGGTAATTCTTTTACCATCAACATGGCGTCGTAAACAAAAAGGTCACGTTATATGACGTCATGCACCTCCTCTATAAAGATATCACCAATGGCTAGTGGCGGCGCCATAATTTTGGTCATGGGAAATGGAAATTTTTGTCTCATGGGGGGGGGGGGGGTAGCAAAACCTATAAATCGGACGAAATATGTCACTTTACAGTCCATGCCCGCGGGCCACTGCCAATGGTCAAGCAGAAAAATGATCTATATGCTTAAACTATCCGAGCTGTTTAGGTGACACTTGATCGCAGTGGCGTGTCTACGGGGAAGGGGGTGGCTATTGGGGGCTTATTCCCCAAAAAAAATGTCGTAGCCCCAAAAAAATTTGTCACAGACCTATATATAATTAACTGAAATATCAAATGAACCAGATACAAACCAGCTGTTGACATGTTTTTTAATCGTATCGAATGATTTATCGTTAATTTTGGTCTAAAACTTTTCAAGTTTGCACCAAAAATCCTCAATTTTGGACCAAACATCTTTAATTTTGGTCCAAAAATCTTCAATTTTGGATCCAAATTCTAACATAATCTTCAGTTTTGGACCACAGCTTTTGCATTTGGACCAAAATCTACAGCATAGAGCCAAAAACCTTTAGATACGGAGATTAAAGTCTTAACATTATCAGGGCGATGCTCTACCACCCTCACACAATAATTTTTAAATAGGCCTTTATTTTTCCGCACGAAGGCCAATTGCCAGCATATACCTAGACAAGGGGTATAGGAGGGGTCACCTCGCAAGGGAGCAAGAACTCGAACACTTTTCAGATAAAAATGGCACTGGTTAATTTACATTCAATGTTGCTGCTAATTGTTAAATCTTGAATTTTTGAATTTTTGGGAATTTTTGAATTTTTGGGAATTCTTGAATTTTGGGAATTCTTGAATTTTCGGTAATTTTTCTTCAATTTTCGGGAATTCTGCTTGAGTTTTTGGGAATTCTGCTTGAAATTTCGGGAATTTATCTTGAATATTTTGAGAAATCTTCTTAAATTTTCAGGAATTCGCCTTGAATCTTTTAGGAAATTTTTTTAAATTTCTGCGAAATTTCATTCACTTTCGGGAAATGTTTTGAAATTTCCACGAAATTTCTTTAACTTTTTGGAAAATTTTCTTCATTCTCTTGAAATTTCCGCCGAAATTTTCTTTAATTTTGGGAATCATTGTCAATTTTTCAAAGGGAATGTTACCAAAATTTCCAACAATTTTACGCATTTTCTTTTAGTTTTATGTTTAGAATTTCACAATTTGTCCTCCCTAACCGGGAAGAAAGAAAGCAACCGGAAAATATAAGCCCTTTCCAGGGGGGGGGGGGAGGGGGACTTGTAATTCTCAGTACGGGACTAAATTCCCCTCAAAAAGAAAGCTAGACACGTCCCTGCTTTGTCGGCACCCTTTGGCGCGAAATTGGTGCCTGTTGACCTTGTCATGACAGCTTTTGATGATTCTGGACTTTTGAGCTCGATTTCAGAACCCTTTGGCGTACTTTGGCGCCTTTTGTCTGATATGTAGAGCTTAATCTCGCCACTGTTTTGACGAATAGGCTAATCGGAGTCTATAATCCTTGAAAAAATTGAAAAAGAATGATCCCTAAACAATTGATAATTTAACCTTCGTTTGCATTCCTGCACATATTACTGCCTTGCCATAAGGCATGCATTTGATGATTTATTTTCCCATTTAAATCTACTGGATGAATCCTCGAAAAATCTTGAAGAAAATGATCATGAATAACCATCAAAAGTATTTGCATATTTTCGGAGTCTGAGAAAGTAAATACATACCATGCAAACAAAATATTGAAGTTAAAATAAGATCCAAACAATATTTTGACAGACCGGCAACCAAAGTATCGTCTGTAAATAAGTATGTTTGACCCCGAATATAAACTGTTACGGAAAAAAAGTCTGATTACTATTCCTGTTTAATGCTGGTAGCATGTGGGGAGTCACACGAAATTTCGGAAAGTATGTTTACATTTTCCCACGGACACGTTAACTACATTTCGATATTCCAAATTCGCACGTAAAATTTAAATTGCGGGAAGCAATTGTAATCCATACAAGCTGATTTTCAATTCAAAATGAATCTGTACCACCAGTTCACGTGATTTCACATGTAGTGGTGATGCAAGAGATAGGAAACCATTTCACAGTTAATTCAAATTCATCTCGTAATTGGTTTTGACGCACAGCGTCTCCTGCGGAGGTAGAATGTTCCCATGAACTTTCATTTTCATTTCTTTGGTAGAGACTGTCATCAGTTCATGGACTGTACTAATTTTACGGGTGGTTTTTTACCCCACTGCTGCCCTCCCTTCTTACCATGGCTAGATAAAGGAACAGCTGAATGTCACCGTGTAATTTTCCTTCTCTCCTAACCAACTGACCAATGTCTACTTTCATCCTAAAAGGTATGCAAATTTGTCCCTTAGTTTGTACCCTCCCCCTCACACACACACACACACACACACACACACACATACTTATCTTACCCTTGCCACACCGCTGTACCCGGTAGACCTCCCTGGCTATACCCATGGAGGTATGACATGTTAGTTATTAGGAGGGGTGCATCATGTTTGCCATCACAAATTTTGACGAGCAGAATTTCTAGAAATTATAGGCCAAAACAGTTAATGTCAATCAGCACTCAATAATGTGCTCTGTGAATCATGCATTGCAATGTTTATGTTATCTCAGAGGGTGATTTATTGGCGCAAAAATAAGAATTTTACAATTCTACGACATGAAAGAATGTTCAATGAATTGTTTGGTGTAATATAGCATATTTCTGTCTTTCCTGAGCGCAAACTACAAATCACCCGCACGCAATTGTGTTCAATGGTAGAAAAACCAGAACCAGAAGGTTTTGTAGTTCCGTTGTTTTTTTCACAAGCTGATTGATTTACAAATTTTGTATTAACTGTCATGTTATTGTATATAATGAAATATTTGTTCCATGATATTTATTCATAAGCCACACCCACCATGCAGATCAATAAAAAATGTTGACAACATTAGCATTTACATAATAATTAACAACATTATCATAGCAAGTTCGATGCAAAAATGGTTGCTCATTTATTATATTTAAGAATTTGTCAGTAAGCCCCGCCTACTCATTAATATTAATGATATCACTACTACAACATTAGAACATATGTACAGACCATTACTTATCTGTGTACCTATATAGCATAAATGTGATATATGGTGTTTACATTATTTAGCACTTTCACATTAAGCAACGCCCACCATGCATATTAATAACATCTGCTCATAAGATAAGCATGAACACAATAACCAACAAAATGATCAAGCCCAATATGACGCAAAACATATACAGTTGCTCATTTATCACTTTTTTCAAAATTTTCATTTTAAGCTCCACCCACTTATTAGTATCACCACCAAATAACAATAGGGCACATCTATGGACCAATAGGCTCTCTGTGTACCAAATATGACATGAATCAAGATTACCATTCTTTAAATACTGTGTTTACAAGCTCTATTCAGTAAAATCATATTAAGCCCCGCCTACTGAGGCATATTAATAAAACTCAACATTTTTACATCATGAACATAACACACCAGCTATTATGATGATCCCAAATAAATATAAAAACAGATATGCGGTTGTTAAAACATGAACATTTCAATATTCTTACATTAAGCCCCGCACCTTCATTAATATGCATGACATCACCACCAAAAGCAACAGGGCACATTACAGACCATGAGCTATTTGTGTATTGAATATGAGATAAATCAATTTACCGTTCTTGGGATATCGTGTTTACAAGCTCTTTTCAACAAAATCATGTGAAGCCTTGCCCATTATGCATAGTAATGAAATTCAACATTTTTACATCGTGAACATGTACACACCAGCGAACATCATAATTACACCAAATATGAAACAAAATAGACATGCGGTTGTTAGAATATGAACATTTCAAGATTTTTACATTAAGCCCAGCCTACTCATTAATATGCATGACATCACCATCAAAAACAATAGGGCACATTTACGGACCATGGGCTATCTTTGTATTGAATATGACATGAATCCGATTTACCGTTCTTGAGATATCGTGTTTACAAGCTTTTTACAGCAAAATCATATTAAGCCCCGCCCACTACGCATATCAATGAAATTCAACGTTTTTACATCATGAACATGTACACACTAGCTAACATCATAATTACACCAAATATGAAACTAAACAGACATGCGTTTGTTAAAATATGGACTTTCAAGATTTTACATCAAGCCCCGCCTACTCATTATATGCATGACATTACCATCAAAAACAACAAATACATGTGTTATAGATATCATTACAAATTTCACGCAATCAATTGGATCGAAAACCGGAAGTGACGTTTACCAGCACTGCGGCGTTTACTTCTGAAATTTAATTATGGGACGACACCTTTCCTTTGAAATTTAATCAGCCGTAACCTTAAAACTAAAACTGCCATTTTCAAAATTCAAAAATTGACCTGCTCAGATTTTGATACTATTTGATACAGAAATTGATAATATTGTTGATATGACAGATGAAAGGACACACTTTTGTTCTGTTGACAAGTAGATGATGTATTTGCATTATTTTCAAAATTCCCGTACTTTTGGAATTGGGCAACAACTGAACAATGTATCACGGACTTTCCAATTTCTTGACCAAACATGCAAACATTCTCTTATTTTTTGTCAAGGATACGTGTTTGCTAGTTTCTGTTAAAATGAGTTATGTACTAAGTAATTCTTAAATAATCAGAAGATAATTACAAGGCAAATCATCAAAATAGTCAATGCCATGGCGAAGCTCACGGGGCAAGGGGAGATTGCCCCTCAGATAAATGCTGTGGACGAAAGTATCGTTTCGCCCTCCCACCCCCCCCCCCCCACCCCCACAATCCCACCGCTTCTTTTTTCTTATCGGAAATCTTTACTTTACGGGAAATCTCCTTCAATTTTCGTAAAATTTCCTAAATTTTCGTGAAATTTGCTTCAAATTTGCCGTAAGTTCCATCATTTCTGTGAAATTTGCTTCAATTCTTTCCGCATTTGTCTTCAATTTTCGTGAAAATTGGTTCAACTTCATGCAATTTCTTTCATTTTGGGGAAATTTGCTCTAATATTTGTACATTTTACCTTATTTTTGGAAGGCTTTGATGAGGGAAATTATTGCATAGCTACAAGAGAAAATGATATGAGAAAATAATTGATATCAATTTCCAGAACAATCGTATAACACAACTTCTTTTAGTTTTGCATACTTGATTTTTTTTTTGGAGGGGGAGGGGGTGGGAGATTACTCCACTTATTCGGAAAGGGTGAAGAAAGGGTCATTGCCGAAGGCCGGGCACAACGTCCCACTTTTTTACTTCCTTAGCCCTTAAAAGAAAAAGAACTCCCCCTTTTCCTTCTAACTCAGACATAGATTTGCGCCCCTAGTCAATGCCTAAATTCACATTTGAATCTCAGTCACTTGTCGCTGATACCATGCATAATTCGAACACAACTTTGTATTTCTTGTGCCCATTATAACAACAGTGTAAAGACACTTCAGAACTTGCACAAGTTAATCCGCATCTATTGATCAGTTTTGATTGATTAAACCGCTGATTGTGTTTGGCCACGTGACACATTTGTTTGTCTTCATGTGTTTGTTATCTTATCACGTGATATTTTGGCGCAAGATCTCAGGAATAATTCAAACAACAATACAAATTGAAGTTGCCACCCCTGACTTACATGCATGGCATAGCAATGCATGGCATAGCAATGCATGGCATAGCAATGCATGGCATAGCAATGCATGGCATAGCAATGCATGGCATAGCAATGCATGGCATAGCAATGCATGGCATAGCAATGCATGGCATAGCAATGCATGGCATAGCAATGCATGGCATAGCAATGCATGGCATAGCAATGCATGGCATAGCAATGCATGGCATAGCAATGCATGGCATAGCAATGCATGGCATAGCAATGCATGGCATAGCAATGCATGGCATAGCAATGCATGGCATAGCAATGCATGGCATAGCAATGCATGGCATAGCAATGCATGGCATAGCAATGCATGGCATAGCAATGCATGGCATAGCAATGCATGGCATAGCAATGCATGGCATAGCAATGCATGGCATAGCAATGCATAGCAATGCATGGCATAGCAATGCATGGATAGCAATGCATGGATAGCAATGCATGGCATAGCAATGCATGGCATAGCAATGCATGGCATAGCAATACATGGCATGGCACGGCATAGCAATGCACGGCATAGCAATGCACGGCATAGCAATGCACGGCATAGCAATGCACGGCATAGCAATGCATAGTATAGCAATACATAGCATAGCAATGCATTGCATAGCAATGCATAGCATAGCATAGCAATGCATAGCAATGCATAGCAAATGCATAGCAATTCATAGCATAGCAATGCATAACATAGCAATGCATAGCATAGCATAGCAGTCCCGAAAGCATCCAGTGCTGGACATTATATCAAGACGACCACGGCCTTGAATAACCAGTTGTGAGCTCACTGGTTGCAGACCCACCGGGATTTGAACCCGGGACGTGCAGATGAAAGGACAAAGCAATAACCACTACACAATGGAGGTATGTAGGTCCGGGGTCTACATATCCAGCGTGCCAGCCACTGCATATGGCAACAGGTCAATAATAACAATAACAAAATCTTATACCTTTTAAAAATAAATGATCTCAATTTGAGAATACAAATAATGAATATACAAAATGGGAATCATTTAGTGTAGGTCTATATATGACATTGATGATTTGCTTATACTGCGTGTGATTTTGAGGAAAGAGACATATATAATACGCTCCATGTCTCCAAAGAAACAACAGTAACGGTTTTCAAATAAAATGGAAATTTAATAACTGTAGGGGCATATAATTCCACTGTTCATCATTTCTTGAAAGTTTCGTGTTCCTTTTTGGCCCAATATGTGCTGATGACATTTGTTCTTTTTCAAGTATTTTGCATTTAGAATTCGGAAAATCGGAAATTTATATCGATATAAAGGTAAAATTCAAAACATTTTTCAATATTTCAATAGATTTGTTAGCCTATGAATGAAAATTATGGAATTTTGTCAGCCATGGGGATATTGCAAGTTTGAGTTGGTGGTATTAGTAGGGCCTACAGGGGGTGTAAATAGCCACACCCATCTTACTTTGTCCAATCCGCAAAAATCAAACCAAAAGAACGCACAAACTTTTGTTTCCCTATCAATTCAATTCAGTGAGGCAGTATTCTGACGTGAGCGAATGATGTTAATCCATCAGGGCCGTAATTCCCGGAAAACAGGGGACATGTTCCTCCACACTTTCCGTAAAATTGAAAAAATCTGTGGATTTGGGGAAAATTGCCTTTTGTCCCCTACTTTTGGGATAATAGGCCATCCCCCCACCTGCCCAACCCCTCCTCTTCCCCCTCCTCTCCCCCTCATGACCCCACTGGGTTAATTACGGCGCTGGAATCCATTCATTGTTTAACTTGTCACAATTTAACGAAAGGCAAAAAAAAAATATATCATCAATGTTACTAAAAAAAGGGGAAAATTATTCGATTCATTAGCATGAAAAATGGTCCATGGGAGCCTAACCGCATTCCCAAATAAATAGTTGAATCAGGGATATGCTTCTTAAGCTAAAGTAACATTCCCGTGTTAGCAAATCTATACCAGCTTACCAAATGCATTTGTTTACTTTGTTAGAATGAAATGACCTCGATCTTTTCTTATCTTTCTTTCATGCATACATTGACCATCTTGGAAACACATTAAAAGACAATTAATCTGTAATAGATTAGTTATTAACATAGTAATAATACTTAAAAGATTTTCACATGTCCAAATTGTTCCAAATATTTCCAGGTTCACGATAATTAATTAATTTAATGTTTAGTATCCCACGGTCAGACGACGCTCAGTACCAGTGCAGTGGACAAAACATAAACGTCAAGTATAGGGCAATGACTTTCTTGACCCTCAAAAGGCAAATGGTCATTAGGATATAAGTACGAAAGAATATTACTTACCTTACAGTCAGGTTCACGTTAAATCTGGAAACATTGGGGCTGATCGATGTTGTAGAGCTCCCTTACACAATGAAAATGTATACAGACTGTTTTCTTTTCAAAAGAGAACGTTGCAGAAAACAGATCAGCTGCTCAAGTCAAAGACAAACGTTTACTTAGGTTTATATCAGCAAATAAAAACACTTGGCAAACACATGGCTTTTCTGTCGAATGTACTTAGATAAATTCCTACCTTTATTAAAAAGTTGATGCTGAGGAGCATACACATAGGGTGTAATTAACAACTTATTTGTCTGCTAATAGAGATAAGTTCGCGATACCGTAGATTTGAGTACCTCAACCACTTTTATCAGAGTTTTATAGCAAATAATCAGATAAATCTCTTAACCCCCATAAAGTTTCTGCTTTAGTTGTGATTTTAATTCCTCTCTAAAACAATAAGTAAATATAGTTTGTTTTCTGCGTATCGTTAAGAATGTCGATTGGCAAAATACACTGTTGATGAGGGAGCACACTGTTATGACGAAGTGTTTCCAAACAAACAAGCGTTCTTGAATGTCATTTTGATGGGAAAAGAAAATCGCTTTTGGAAATCAAGTTCTTCCTGTTTGAGAGAAACTGTATAAACGATATGGATCAGTTATGAGTGAGTTTAGCTGAGAATATGTTATTTATAGATTCCTGGTCAGCTTGTAAGAGCCCAGGTAAGACTAAGGGCTTGTGTTTAATTTGAATATAAAGCATATGTATTTCTCAGACTGCAGTGAGCTTAAAATAAATAGGTTAGACTAGGCGGAGTGTAATACATTTTTATAGTAGGGTGGGGGTAGCACGAGGGTGTGGTCAAATTTCCGGTAGTGAAATCCAGAACAGATAGCCAAAATTTAACAGATAAAGATATATGATTTATATGTATTTGCAGTCAATAGTGGCTGCAAGCGGTAACGAATTGGTATCCTTAAAGGAAAGGTATCGTCCCATAAATAGATTCAGGAGTGAACGCCGCCGTGCTGCTAACGTCACTTCCACCGTTTCCAACTTTCCTTACTGATTGCAATAAATATGTAATGTTATCGATAACACATGTAGGTCCCTGTGTTCAGTACGACGAATGTGTGTTACGATAACATTGCAGATTTCTCGCAATCAATAGGAAAACTGAAAACCGGAAGTGACGTTACCAGCATTGTGTTGTTCATTTCTGAGCGTATTTATGGGACGATACCTTTCCTTTAATAAAAATTTAATCGAAACAAGAACTCGCCGCCTGTCCGGGCCTCCCACCCCCATTTGTGTAGAAAAACTGCCATTTTCCAAAAAAATAATTGGGTAAATCTATCCAAGAGCAATTGCGTAAAAATTGGTTTTAGGCCTATACATAAAATTATATATCGAAGTTGCATAAGGTTTCTTATATAAGAGGGCATGTTATATTATACCGCAATTGGAAATACCGGTACATATTTTAATTTTCGCTTCCCTTGCCACTCTAAAATGTTGGCACCCAGAGCCCCCTTCAAAACAGCCCTGCCAATATTTCGCGTTGAACACAACAAATTCAAAAGTACCAAAGCAACAAATTCAAAAGTACCAAAGCGCATAGTCAAGTTGATAATGGCCAGGGAATGCTTTTTATGATCAGGATGATTACAAAGTTGAGCACAGCTATATACAAGTGAACGGTCGGCGACTTTTGAATTGCATGCGTTCAGTATGAATTTGCCCTCTTTAAGTGATATTGGTAAGACCTAAAAGCGGCGCAAATTTATTGCTGACCATGATGACTATTTTATTTTGAGATTTAAGCTGAGCAAAAAATGATAAACTCGAACATGTTGGCTCTCGACCAGAGAGCCTTTTTTAAGAATTTCTTAGTGGGAATGAAGAGAAGTCCCCCCCCCCTCCCCCTTCCCCACACCCAAAAATAAATCCTTTTATTTTCGGGTAGGTCTTTTTAATTTTCTGGATAATTTCCTTTAAATATCAGAAGATTTTGATCATCATTATCTATAAATTTTGCTCATTTCGGGAAATTTTACTCATTTTCGGGAATATTTTTGCCAATATTTGGGTAATTTCTTTCACTTCTGGACAATTTTCTTTGATTTAAAAACATTTTAAGGAAAACGTTTTTTCTTAAGTTTTTAAGAAAATAAGCAGTAAAATTTGTTTGCTTACATAATCAGGGACAAAAAAGACCAAACTGGGAGGCCAAAATGCTCAACTGGGGGCCACTTTGCTCAGTGGGAAGCCACGCCCCCCTCCCCAGCTAGTGTGTTTAAAAAGGCCCTCCTTGACCAACTCGACCATGTTCAGATGTTGACACTCGATCAGCTCGACCAACTCGACCATGTTCAGATGTTGACACTCGACCAGCCCGACCATGTTCAGATGTTGACACTCGATCAGCTCGACCATGTTCAGATGTTGACACTCGACCAACTCGACCATGTTCAGATGTTGACACTCGATCAGCTCGACCATGTTCAGATATTGACACTCGATCAGCTCGACCATGTTCAGATGTTGACACTCGATCAGCTCGACCATGTTCAGATGTTGACACTCGATCAGCTCGACCAAGTTCAGATGTTGACACTCGACCAACTCGACCATGTTCAGATATTGACACTCGATCAGCTCGACCATGTTCAGATGTTGACACTCGATCAGCTCGACCATGTTCAGATGTTGACACTCGATCAGCTCGACCGAGTTTGAACATCTGAAGTTGGATGGACTATCAGACTATTCTCTACGAATATGGCGCTATGCTTTGCACCGCTATTATTAATTTGTAACATATATCATAAGGTCACGGTGCACTTTATGTTTACTCAGTTGTAATTTTAATTGTGTTTATCATTTTACGCATATTTCATAGGTGAAGCCAGGGCTCGATAGGGTCGTGCGATCCCAAAATAGTAGTAGCCGAGGTAAAAGGTCCATAAAATATGCGAAAACTATCCAGGTGTTAAAGGTTTTTTTGTGCACTTCAATTAAATTCAGACTCCGAATTATAGTTTATAAAAGACTGGTATTTTGACAGACATTTCAAGACTACTTTCATTTCCACCATCCTATCCGAATGACTGACTACATACCCTGAGTAACTTCCTCCAGTCCTTGTAACAGGGATATAAATACCATATAGTACTCACAATTTACAAATTTATGAAAACTACTCCACGCACATCCAAAAATATAAAGAGTTTTTTGTTTTTTGTTTCAATACATTTGATTTGTTAAACTCTCATATCTGAACATATCATCACAATGAAGAAAATGTCAAAAAGAAATACAACTATCATAACATAATTCATAAAGCATAATTGTTCGTAATTAAAAGTTAAACATTCTTAAACTTACTAATAGAAAACAGAAAAAGAAACACCAGAAATATTTTGAGAGGATTCCGGATACAAAAAAAAGTTAAACAAGAAGATGCAAAATTGAGAGCCATTTTTCGTTATGGGACTTTGACTAATCATTTCTTGTTACTATATGCTCTTCTAATTTACGAATAATTTTCAATTTAAAAATCAGGTGACGAACAGATGGGCTATTATTTTGCATTTTACATTCATAAATTACCTGCTTACCAATCACTTGCTGAATTAACTTATTAACATCACTGCCGACTTCGAAAAAACTATGTAAAATAGAAGAGTGGGAAACGTGAGGAAATGGAAGATTAACAAAATAACTCATAATCTTCTGCCAAAAACCTGGTAGCCCGGCAATCAACAAACAAATGTGTATAAATTACAAAAGTCACATAGTCTGATAGTGGGGCGTCAGCCAAACCCACTTTGAAAAGCCACACATTTAAAGGAATTATATTATGCAAAAATGAATGAGTGGATCATTCATCTTTTGTTGAAGCCATTGTTTTAGCGTACTTTGTGGAAGGCTGTGTTGCGCTAAATATGCTTTCATTAATTCAGTTATTTAGGCGTTCTATTCATTCAGTTATTCATATCACTTTTTAATTAGCATTTTTCACTGCAAAAATATACTGGTTGGTTTTGATAATAATCTTGGTCGAAGTATATTTGGTATATATATATATATATATATATATATATATATATATATATATATATATATATATATATATATATATATATATATATATATATATATATATATATATATATATATAATATATATATATATATATATATATATATATATATATATATATATATATATATATATATATATATATATATATATATATATATATATATATATATATAGTTGTTCATTAACTAAACAGAAAATCAGTTAAACTATATACCATTCTGCCATTTCTACAATGCTGTTGACAGGTTGATCAGCATGGTTGCTAAACTTAAGTTTAAAATGGCTGAAGCTCAGTTTAACTCCCAACAGAGGCCAAAGTTTAGTGACCAGGCATATTCATCTTATCTATCTGTCTATGGTAAAGAAATTGTACAAAGATCTTATTCTGCTTCAAGTTTAAATTTAATCAAGTTTAAAGTTAAAAATGACTGAAATCAGACTAGTTGTTAACTTGTGACATCACATCCTGACATTCCTAAACAAGTCTTTATTTTTTGATTATTTTCTGAGATTGTGTGGCTTGCAGCGATAGAATTAGTATTTGGCATAAGAAGCGGGACGGGGGAGGGGAGGGGGGGGGGCAACTCCCGGGTTGTATGATACCTGCCCGGTTGGCAAGCAAAATTAAAACAAAATTCAATATTACAAATAAAATTGAAAAAGTTTATGGGAAATTATTGGGAATTTTTTTGATTATTTGGAAAATTTTGTCAATTTTGGCAACATTTTCCAAAAGTAATAGAAAATTTCCCAAAAATTGAAGAAAGTGTTCCGAAAACAGATTGACCGGAAATAAAGATTTGGTTGAAAATTTATGTTGGTCAAAATATGCTACAAATGTATCCACGGTCAAACCAGGGAGCTGTTAAAGTAACAGCGCCCTGGTCAGGCATACGCATAAATACCAGACGCTACCAGTGCAGTGGGCACAACAACATAAACGTCAAATATAGGGCAGTGACTATCTTGACCTTTCAAAAGGCAAATGGTCATTAGGATATAGCCTAACTACAAGAAAATATCACTTACATTAAGGCATTAAGGCATAAAGGTGAGGTTCACGTTGAATCTGGAAACGTGGCAGATATTGATGTTGCTGAGTTCGCTTAAACAATGAAAATGTATGCAGACTATGTTTTCTTTTCGTTGAAAAGAGATCGTTGCAGAAAACAATCAGCTGTTTAATAAGTCAAAGACAATGGGCCACCGTAAGGACAATGGTAGCCTGGGTGGATCTAGGAAAATCACAAGAAGGGGTTCTGGTTATTATTTAAGTAATGAAAAATGTTGGAACTTTTCCGAAGGGGGGGGGGGTTCCCAACCCCTTAGAACCAAGGGCTAAGCCAGGATAAAATATATGGGGACCAAGCCAAAGAAGTGTTTTATGAGCAGTTTTGTCATGGTTAATGGTCATATTGGGACAAGGGTGCAGTCTTATAAGCGGGCAACAGAGGAAACGTACTCCCAGAAAGGATTTCACCTTCCTTATAGTATTGCATGTTTTCTTTCAGTGTGAAATTATTTATTTTTTTAATTGATGGAAAATTGGGCAAAATCATTGAAAATTTTAGTAAAATTTGGCATCATTTTACGATAATTTATAAAAATTTACCGAAAAACCGAATAACAGTTGCCCCCAAAATGAAGGAAATTGTACAAGAATCAAACAAATTTCTTAAATATTGAAAGAAATATCCTAAACATTGAAGGAAATTTCCTACAAATTTCTTAAAATTTTCCGAAAATCGAAGAAAAACTGCTCCAAAATAAAGAAAAGTTTCCGAAAATTACACGAGAAAGAATTTTTTTTCAAATATTGAATGATTTTTCCCAAACATTAAATGAAATTTCCGAAATTTGAAGTAATTTACTGAAATTATAAGAAAAAAATTCACTTAAAATGAAGAAAAATAGCACGAGAATTAAGGACATTTTCTAAACATTAAATAAATTTTCGAAAATTTAAGTAATTATAACCAAAAATCGAAGAAAAATTTGCTCCAAAATGAAGGAATTTTCCGAAAATTGCACGAGATTTAAGAAAATTGCCCAAAATTTAAAGAAATTTCCCAAACATTGAAGAAAATTCCTCCATAGATTTAAAAATATTGGTCTAAAATCGAAGAAAAATTTTCCAAACATTTAAGGAAATTTCAGAAATTTTTCGAAAATCGAAGAAAAAATTGTCCTAAAATAAAGTAAATTTCCGAAAAATGCACGAGAATTAAGGAAATTTTCCAAAAATTGAAAGAGAATTTCATGAATTTTCCGGAAAATGGAAGGAATTTTACAAGGAATGAAGGAGGGAGTTCTGCTTATCATTGGAGTAATGAAAGTTGTTGGAATTTGTTCGGAGAGGGGTTCCAACCCCCAGAACCCCCACCTCTAGATCCGCCCCTGAATGACCACACGTAAGGTAGACATGTCTGACTACTAAACTAATCTTTTACAAGTTTTGATAATCTCTCACATCTTACACTAATTATTTACCCAGCTGCACATACATCTTAACGAAGAAGTAATGATGCTAGGTAGCGATGTAAAAGGAATTAAGATAAAGAGATTAATCTGTTAATACAGAAACATGTTTTTTTTATGCAGTCTGACATCTGAGAGAGAAAAAAAGAAGCAAAAATGAATAGTTATCTATCATCTGAATTGTAGATTAAAAACATATTTTTTTTGCATGGTGGAATGACATGAATGATGCAGTGATGTCGATAAGGGAACAGGTGGAAAACGTATCAGAAAGCTTTTTTACGCCCCACATGCCTTGCACCCCTACAAATTTAGACTTTTTTACATTTGTATATTCAGATCTATCCCCCTTCCTTCTAACCAACCACTAAACCAAATAATTGTTTCTCATATTCTGCAGCTGTTCCCTCCAAACCAAAAACTTGGCTTTATGTGAGGGTGGGTCACGTGGGTACGGAGAGGGAGGCTACATCCGTCGGATATTCAGGGACGTCGCTAGCGTATTCTGATCAGGATGGAGGAAGTGGGGGTGGAACTCGTGAAGGTCCCTCAAGAGGAACGGTTGAATTTCTAATTGTCATGTTCATTTTTTTAACTGGCGTGCAGTTTTGGGGTGAGACGCCCCATACCTGCATACCTGCATTAGTCATCATTTTAGTTTTTTCGAAAGGTTGAGGCTTCTGTAGTATACATCCTCATGATCACATAACTTAAAACGCTAAAATCCAGTCATAACTCGCCTTCAACGGTATGAGCACACTCTACGACTTATTTAATATTTAACTGTTGAATACAGTTGTCTGCCCGTTCAAAGGGTTGTATCAGCCTCCAAAGTGCCCAAAAGATATTCAATTTACATCCTATAAACTCAGAACTTCTAGGAAACTCCATACGTGTCAGAGGGAACTGGGGATTGTTCATTTCATTTTCAAATATCTTTTCCTGAGATTAGTAGTCTATCATTTCAATGTGCATTATTCGTTATAGAATATTGTTTACGTAACATATCAAGCATGTCAAGTTAGAATTGTTCATACCTTAGTCTTGCACCTATTTTCACGCAACCAATTTCTGGGATGTTCAGATTAGGCAAGTTATATCCCATTATTCCCATCATGTACCCTTTCTATGGTATTGTATTAGTACCGTCCAGGTTATAGACCACAATTCAGTTCATTATATCACAAAAAACATGTTACCATGAAGTTAGTCCTGTGTTACCAATCACTTCGTTTCATGTTCACATTTGAAATTATGAATTTAAATGGTTTCCGTCATGCGTGTTTTTCAGCAATTTCCATACAAGGTGAATGCACTTGAAGGATTACTTCAGTGGTCAAGCATATTTATCTTATATGAAAGAGGACTTCAAAATAAACAAAATGGTGAAGAAGGCGTTCAAAATCTTATTCCGTTATGGAGATATTTCAGTTTAAAGTTTGGTATCATTTGTGTAGAAACAACTGAAATCAGACTAGTTGTGACGTCATAGCCTCAGATTCCTCAAACTGTCAAAGTCTTTATATATTTTAAAGAAAGTTGCTTTGATTTTTACACTATTTAAATTATTTTTCCTCAAACTTTCTTCGGGTGGTATATTATAAATACCCTTCCTACATTCAGTTTTACTACTTTTTGACATATCCCATGGTTTTTAACCAACAAAATATAATATAATACATAAAGACTTTGAGGAATCTGAGGCTATGACTTCACAACTAGTCTGATTTCAGTCGTTTCTACACAAATGATACCAAACTTTAAACTTAAATATCTCCTTAACAGAATAACATTTTTGAATGTTTTCTTCACCATTTGCTTCTTTTTAAGTCCTCATTCATATAAGATAAACATGCTTCACCACTGAACTAATCTTTTAACTTGTTACCGTAGGCCATACTTCGTTTCTAAACGATAAGCAGGCCTACATTTCAAATAACGATTTAATTTACCATAAATGTAAAACCAACGAGACGATGGCATATTTACGCGACAGAAGTTAAGGTAAAATTATTACGCTAACAATCCATTCATATTTGAAAAATTACCAGTGAAAGCTATAATTGGAAAAATGAAATAGTTTTACTCGTTCACCGTGTATGGTGTATGGTGGTCATGGTTATACATGGCTACTCAGCTTTAACAAGACTCGATCAATCTTTGGCATGTTATGGAAGTTCCAAAGTCAGGAAACCTGCATCGAACATTTTAACATCCTGGTTAATATCCGCTAACAACTGACATGTCACTTAAAGTTGAAAATGAAAACATTTAATATATTGTTTTAAGATGAATAAAAATCCTTGGGAAAGCCTGTGGAGATTGTTAATAAAAACATAGGTTTGAGCAAGTTGCCAAACAGCCAAAGAAATCAAACGAAATATTTGAGACAAAAGCCTTCCGAGTTTGGACAAGTTCTAGTAAAAGCCATATGCGTAAATTTCGTGGCACCAGTGGCGGCGCCGAATGGTAGACACAATGCAACGACCCACCCCTCCACCACCCCACCCCCACTACATTTTCCCCTCTGATTTTGACAAACTGGACATTTTATATTGGAGATAATTGCATGGGTCCCCCACCTCTACCCGTGGTGCCGCTATTGCGTAGCATTGTGATTATTAAGTACCATAGAGAAACATATTGAAATGCATATGGGGCTTTTACGGATTCATTCTTCCTTTTTCTTTACTTTAATTGTTTTCTAATGTTTGCCATATATGCCGCATTTTGATGAAGTTTATCCTCCATGTACAGGCACGGTATGAAGAGCAGAGGCGTACGAAGAATGTGCTCAGTGCAACATTAAATTGAGCGAACCATGACTGACTCTATTATGGTGCCCGAGCAGCTGCTGGATAGTGGCCCGGCGAACTCCGCCACCCTCGTCCACACACACCCCCTATAAGAACGAAAAAGACAGAGGGATCGGTAAAATGTACACACGAGCGAAGAGTGAAGATATATCCACAAATACAAGTCCATATCGCTCTGTCGCTAAAGGGTATAACCTGATAACAAACACTCACAAACAGTACGGATACAAACCAAGTTATTTATTTAATGCAATGAAAGGGTACACAACTTTTGCATGTGATATTGTGCAGTTGTGTATAAGTGCTTCAATACAGTATATTCCAACTCCCAGAAAGTTCCATGGCAAGCCAACTCGTATTTAATGACAAATAACTGAATAATGAAGAATTGCTGTGATACTTACTTCAAATGTTTTTCTGTCATACCAAGGATGTACGAACACACTTCAAATGTTTACGCATCAGGAATTCAAAACGATTAACGAATAAACATTTTTATAAATTAAATGGCCCTCGATGAAGTTTTACTTTTACAATTTCAAGTTCTAATGATATTAATGTATGATTTATCATAGTTAAAGTGAATATGGCAGGTCAGCCCTTGAGCTGTTGAGGCTAATTTTCTTGCATTGCATAATCGGCGACGATGCCCTGCATCACTTACAAGTTAGGTCCTACCAGAGATGTGGTATTCCCTGGTCCTATACACTGATACAATCCTAGCACTTGGAATCTTATCCAACGAGAAGACTTTCTTATTCTTGTATATCACCGAACTTATACTCGTATAGCTAGTGTAGCCATTAGGGATGGTATGAAGGTTTTGGTGTACGGTTATCACCCCACCCCCTTCACTCGACTACATTAACGCCCCACACTTGCTACAGATTTTTTAGGGGCTCATGGGCTTTGGGAACCTCTGTGGGATTTAATTCAAAGCGGCTTTCAAAATTCGCTTTAGAAAGAACAAGAAAGTGGAAAAAAATTATTGGAATTTAAGTTTCGCCAAACCAAATATTGAATTTAGTATATTTCTTGCACACCTTTCCTAAATCAATCACTTTTTAATCAGATCTCCTTGCTTGTTAATATTTTGAGAATACAACCCTGCTTCTATTACAATTTCTAGCCTCTGCCATGCACGACCACCACCTGACCACATAATGTCGTAGCCAAGGAGCATGGCCCTCAAATAGAATTCTGGCCCCACATCGCAAGAGGGCTAATAAAAGATATGGCTAAATAAAGATAAAAGCCTACGTAAAATTGTGAGTTAATATGAAAATATATATATTTAGAGATAAACTCGATTAAGTGGGAAGCCTGACTTGCAAATGTTATAATCTGTAGCCTACACATTACTTGTTATGCTATAGGTATAAAGACAAATGTTGGTAGCCTAAATCTTTCGAAAATGTTGTCTATCACATTGTTCTGAGGCTAAAAATTGATAAAAAAGTCATCGCCTTAAAATCTGAATACCTTTAAGAATTCAAACCCCTTCTACATTATTTTACTGGGAGGGGGAATCGTGCGACACTATTGTGAATGCTTTTTGTCCAGATATTTTCGATTTTCTCATAGAAAATGTTCATTGCTTCGACCAACTTTGACCAAATTTGAAAACGAGTTCGATACAAGTTTTCTTTTTAAGGGATACGGACTGGGTAAGGGGGCCGAGGGAAGAGTTGGACAAGATAATTGATCCATCTATCTTATTGTGTGGTCCGGTGGAGTAGGCCAAATAACCAAATTGTTGTTATATGAAAAAAAGAGAACTTGGCCCCTCAAAATTGTGGTTGGCCTCCCAAATTTCGCATCTTGGCTACAACACTGGTACATGCCTGACTGCATTATATGAATTAGTGCACTTATACATGACTTCCTGATTGTATACATGAAAAACAACGCACCTTGAATTTTAATTTGAACTTTTTCGGACTTGAAAATTACTTATAAGTTTCAAAACGTTTCAAAACATTTATTTTAAATTATGAGTACATTAAACAATAAGTTTAGTGGTTAAGCAAGTTTTTCTTTTATGAAAGAGGTCATCAAAAGCAACAAAATGGTGAAGAAAGCGTTCAAAAATCTTATTGTGTTAAGGAGATATTCAAGTTTAAAGCTCTGTCTTCTCTGTGTAGAAATAACTGATGTAGTAAGTCTACTGTGGAAAGTTGGTGTCTTCAACATCCTCACATTCTTAACAATTGTTAATGCATTACTATTTAAATTATTTTCTCTTGAACTTTCTTCGGGTGGTATATTATAAATACCTTACTAGATTCAGTTTTGCTACTTTTGTGACATATCCTATGGTTTTCAAGCGACAAAATCGCAGGATAATATATGATAGAATCAGTAGCCACAGGGGTTCGACACCCCCCCCCCCCCTACTCATTTTTTTTCCTCCCAACATACACACACACTTTTTTTGAGAAAATTTTCAAAAAATTGGAATCTTTTTTTTTTTTGCTTTTAAAAATTAAAACAAAATTGCTCAATTTAACTTCGTCTTGGGAGAGGCATCTAGGACCTTTGCGGACCTTCCTGACGTTTTTAATGCTGGCTGCTCCACTTGATAGAATACAAAAAGACTTTGAGGAAAATGAGGATTAACATCAGAACTGGTCTGATTTCTACAGAAATTTCCTTAGTGGAATAAGATTTTTGAATGCTTTCTTCCCCATTTTGTTTCTTTTGAAGTCCTCTTTCATATAATATGGACTTGCTTTGACCCCTGAACTAATTGTCTAAATATACACACTTGTTAATCCTTAAAAGCTTAACATAATAAACATTCTGAAAATTACAGCTTTGCATGTTCAGAGTATCAAATAACAAAAACAATATATGTAGGAAAAAACATCAAGTTAAAAGCAATCTTGAAAAGGTTGTGTAAACTTTGGAAATGGTTTGGAAGTAAAGTTATCCGACCGGTAAGCAAAGCATTTCCGAAAACCTTCATTAATTTTCTATAATTACGAATTCGGATTTGTTATTATATTATTTCTAAGCACTATTGCTCCTCTAAATTCAATTTATGGTTATAAACGACAAACATTGGTAACAAATTGAACAGAAATGATTATTTGACATTTCATTTGATCTCAGCCGTCACCCATGGCGCATGAACTGATAAACGAACATAAGACTAATGTGATACTATAAACTGATAAAGGTAACTAGGCCTAATGCAGTAGACGTAGGAACTGGGGACCAGGAAGCCAAGGCCCCCTAATAATTGTTTGGGGAGAGGCCAACACCATCCCCCTCCCCATAAGTTCCACTATGACATCTTTTCTTCCGGAAATCTTCAATTTTCGGGAAATTTCTCTCATTTTTCGGATATCTTCTTCATTTTCGGGTAATCTGCATCAATTCTCGTGCTTCAATTTTTGGGGAAATTTCCCTAATTTTCGGACATCTTTTTCATTTTCGGCATATTTACACCAATTTTCGTAAAGTTTTCTTCAATTTTCGTGGAATTGTCTTCATTTGTTGAAAATATTCATAAATTTCGGGAAATTTCCATCATTTTTGATCGACACACAACAAAGGCGTATTGTCCATGACTTTTCTAAAAGAGGAATCTTTGATAATTGATGGTACTTTCAATAGCTATAATTTGTTATCTTTAAGAAAAGTCGGGCACGTGCCCGATTTCCTATAGTATACTACCATGCTATTGGGTCAGTAATTAAGGGGAGCTGGAAGGGCACTTTTGTAATATTTTCACAAATATATTTTAAAAGTGTGCGAACATTCCAGAAGTTCTTGAACCTTTGATAAGTAATTGAGGGGCACTTTTCATTTTCAAAAGAAGCACTTTGATTAATTTGGAAAAGTAGGGCACGGGCCATCTGGCCCCGGTTCCTACACATACGCCAGAAAGCCATCTCGGGACCATCAGAAATTCCTAGATCCGCCACTAGACCAATCTATTCCTAGACTGAGAAAGATTTTTAAAACTTTCTCGTTGTCCATGAACCCTCTCATTGCTGATCCCTCTCATTATTGATCCATCTTACTCTTGATCCCTATATCGTTGATCCCTCTTGCTGTTCGTCCCACTCACCGTTGATCCCTTTCACTGTTGATCCATCTCACTATTGATTTCTCTCACCGTTGATCCTCTTGCCGTTGATCCCGCTCACCGTTGATCCTCTTCTCGTGGATCCCTCTCACCGCTGATCCCCTCTCTGTTGATCCCTCTCAACCTTAATCCCGCATTGTCGATTCCCTCTCACTGTTGATCCCTTGAACTGTTGAGCCCTCTCATGCACTGTTCCTCTCACCGATGATTTCTCTCACCAATGATCTCTCTCACCGATGATCCCTCTCATTTACCGTTGATCCCTCTCATTTACTGTTGATCCCACTCACTGTTGATCCCTCACTATTGATCCTTCTCACTGTTTATCCTTCTCACGTTTGATTCCTCTCACTGTTGATCCCTCTCACAGGTACAATTGATTCCTATCACTGTTGATCCCTCTCACAGGTACAATTGATTCTTATCACTGTTGATCCCTCTCATGTACTGATTGTGAAAACTATATCTTCACTTCTCCATGCTTCAATCTACCGGATCTTTAAGCTTTTGCGCCCCGTGAAACAAAGCTGACCCTCTCTTTCCCCGGCATCAAAATCCCGGCGCCGCCACAGAGCACATCCCTGGTTTAATGACACTGAGATTCAGCAAGTTTAATGATGATGTCCAACACAAAGTATTTTCGTTTTATTAGCATATAACAAACATATCAATTCAACATTCCAGTAAATTGTTTGTTATTGCGGAACAACCGGATCGTTCGGAAGCTGTTATTTCAAAGCGTTTGTGATTTTCAAAGTAAACAATGCTTGCTTGGTTGTACAATTTCTTACCCACTTATAGGAGACATAAAGTCTGACATAATCCTTATTTCATATGATAGAATTAAAAATAACAATACCCCCTTGAGCAATCTAACACATTTATTAAAAACTTTAATTCTACTACTAAATAGTACTATGAGAGTAGCCATTTTGATTTCAAAACTTGCAGATTATGATGTCATCAGCCCAGCAGGATGTTGGAATGCTTTGTATTTCTCTGTAATCTACGTCAAGATTTCTAGGTTATGAGAAAAATAAATAAATGAATAAATTCTTACATAAGGGTCAAGGAATATTTTTGAGTACAAATGAAATTAACAAAACATTCTGTTAAAACTTTGTGTTACATCATTTTGGAATAAAAACTTAATCACATTTATGAAGAAATACATTCAATTCCTTATGTCCTTATTGAGGAAATTTTGTTATCATGCACAATTTTTCAATTTCAGAAATGAACAAAATGGCAGCCTCCATGTGTCAACTTTAAAGATGAATAACCTGAGATAGGAATAACATTTTATTTGTTGTTTTTTATGGTTGGTTAAGATTTGTATCCTCTATCATATGAAATAATGATTGTGTAAGACTTTATGTCTCCTTTAATATTTATGCAATATTTTCTACACAATTGTTTTGGTGCAGTGGCACAACTACCAAAGTTTTGATCCATGTTCAGTGGCATGGCCATGGTGGCCATGGAGTGGAGGAGTTATGGGGGTAGTTACCCCACTTAAAAAAAATGGTTCTTCAGATTATTACTTTGATTTAGTCTATATCATTGCTTAAAATTTGCTTCAGTGGGCCAACTTGAGTAAACAGTGCATGGCATAATGATAACTCTTCTCTTTAAATGCATCTGCCGCGATTGTCTACTATATAGATATGTAAATGTTATACCCTCTTCATTTGTTACCCCCAATTTATGTTACGCCTCCCCAAGCACTTATTTAACCGTGGTCATGCTGCTGCCCATGTTATTATGTCCGATTGGTTAGCTCAATTGGTGGAGTATCCGCTTTCCATTTGATTTTTTTTAGCTCAATCGGTGGAGCATCCGCTTTCCAGCTTTTCCGTTGGTTCGTTTCCCGGTCGCGCTTTTTTTTTCTGGAAACAAGAATTGCCATTACAGATTTTTTCAGCTAATAATATACAAGAATGACGATAACGTAATTTAATATGAATATTTATATACAACTTATGACATATCGTCTCCCAAAATAATTTGGGACTTCGTAATTCCATGACCGCGAGTGAATAACATTACTTTGCTGGAAAACAATGGAAAAAAGCTGACACTACAGATATGGCGCAATTTAAAATGTGCTACGAAGCGAATCCTCTTTTGAATATCGAGGAAGTGGTTAACAATATCTCGGTAAGCGGTGTTCTGAGTGAAGTTCTAAAACTCGCTCCTTGTATGAAAATTAAGACATAATTTATAAGGTAGTAGTTAAGCGACTTTCCCTTGCATTAAAGTTACAGCAGTGTTTGCACTATGGAGTATGGGAGTAACTATAGAATACCCTGCAAATTTAAAGCTCCCTTTTTTAAGGTGGAGTGCGTAGTCATAGTGAGTTTCATTGTTTGTTTTATTAGGCCCTAACTTCCTAAGTCCCATATTATTTTCCTTTTCGGACAAAAAGTTTCAAGTATACACTGGGGAAGCGTGCAACATGCATCCTAGTTTCTGGATATGCCTTTGCAATTTGCACAAACATGACGTAATGACAGCCAAAAGTACTAGAAATGGCTATTTTAAAGTTTTAAATCTTAGTCATTTTCACTCAAATAATTTGACAGAAATTTACTTTAAAAAAAAAAAAAACTATTTATTTGTGAAATTTACTTTAAAAAAAACACTATACATTAATCGTAGCATATATATATATACAGCAGTTCAGATGGCGTCTGCCAACATATATAAATATGCAACGTTAAACGTCTCAATGTTGTATATGAATATTCATATTTAATTGCGTCATTGTCATTCTTGTATATGATTGGCTGAACAAATCTGTAATGGCAATTCTTTTCTGCAGAAAAAAAGGCGCTTCCCGGTCGGGCAAAATGATGGGAGTCATGGGACCTGCCGCCCTCTTCATTGGTGCTCAGCATAAGGGATCGAAGCAGGATATCGATTGGTGCTCACCATAAGGGATCAAAACAGGGTATCGATTGGTGCTCAGCATAAGGGATCAAAGCAGGGTATCGATTGGTGCTCACCATAAGGGATTGAAGCAGGATATCGATTGGTGCCCAGCATAAGGGATTGAAGCAGGATATCGATTGGTGCCCAGCATAAGGGATCGAAGCAGGATATCGATTGGTGCTCAGCATAAGGGATCGAAGCAGGATATCGATTGGTGCTCAGGCATAAGGGATTGAAGCAGGATATCGATTGGTGCTCAGCATAAGGGATCGAAGCAGGATATCGATTGGTGCTCAGCATAGGGATCGAAGCAGGATATCGATTGGTGCTCAGCATAAGGGATCGAAGCAGGATATCGATTGGTGCTCAGCATAAGGGATCGAAGCAGGATATCGATTGGTGCTCAGCATAAGGGATCGAAGCAGGATATCGATTGGTGCTCAGCATAAGGGATCGAAGCAGGATATCGATTGGTGCTCAGGCATAAGGGATTGAAGCAGGATATCGATTGGTGCTCAGGCATAAGGGATCGAAGCAGGATATCGATTGGTGCTCAGCATAAGGGATCGAAGCAGGATATCGATTGGTGCTCAGGCATAAGGGATCGAAGCAGGATATCGATTGGTGCTCAGCATAAGGGATCGAAGCAGGATATCGATTGGTGCTCAGGCATAAGGGATTGAAGCAGGATATCGATTGGTGCCCAGCATAAGGGATCGAAGCAGGATATCGATTGTGCCCAGCATAAGGGATCAAAGCAGGGTATCGATTGGTGCTCAGCATAAGGGATCGAAGCAGGATATCGATTGGTGCTCAGGCATAAGGGATTGAAGCAGGATATCGATTGGTGCCCAGCATAAGGGATCGAAGCAGGATATCGATTGGTGCCCAGCATAAGGGATCGAAGCAGGATATCGATTGGTGCCCAGCATAAGGGATCAAAGCAGGGTATCGATTGGTGCTCAGCATAAGGGATCAAAGCAGGACATATAGTTACATGCGTCATGTGTGCAGGTGTGGCTGCAGCTTTGAGCCTGAAGTTTCCATTAAAGCGCTTTAAGTACTGAAGTATATATACTTGTTGCGTAGAAAAGCGCTACATCTAAATCAAGTATTATTATGTCTGCATATTATTAGGGCCATTTCGCAGTATGTGACTTACGTGACGGACAGCGGAATGGCCCATTAGTGTATTGAAATATGAACTTCTCTTTTAAAATAGGCCTTATTGGAAAGAAACCAAATAATTTAATGGACAAACTGACACGAACGGGTGTAGAAAACTTTCGAAAAATGGGGCGACCTCTTAGGGGGCACTTCTCAAGTCATTATGCCGCTATACCCCAACCTGTAGATTGGATTATATATCTCCTTGGATAATATTTCTCCTGCAACCCTCGCAACACCAGCGACGTAGATAATGCTATGACAAAGTTATCCTCCTGTATTGATGAAATGAGGATATGGATGAAAGTCAATTATTTGAAATTAAATGATACTAAAACTGAATTTTTTATAACTGGTTCACCTCATCTTCTTAAAATACTACCTGAGTTGGAGATCACTGTTGGGTCAAGCAGTATCAAACCATCCAAATCAATCCGTAACCTTGGTGTCATTTTCAGTTCTTCGCTTTCCTTATCCAGCCATGTTGACGCTCTACGTCGGTCAATAATTTACCACATCAGAAACCTCTGGCGTATTCGAAGATTTATCGACACAAACACATGTCACCACCTAGTTCGTGCTTTAATCACATCCAGGTTGGACTACTGCAACTCACTTTTTACTGTTATGTCTCGTAGAGACTTGACAAGATTGCAGCGTCTCCAGAATAGAGCAGCGCGTCTGATATTCGGTGCTGGTAGACAAACTGATCCAGGTCCATTAATCAGCAAGCTACACTGGCTACCAATATCAAAACGGGTCACCTACAAAACACTTCTTCATCTACAAAATCCTGAATGGTGAGGCGCCTTGGTATTTAAAGGATATAATCAAGATAAGAAAACCCGCACGTGAACTCAGATCAAGTAATGACTCCACCCGACTTCACATACCCATATCCAATTCTGCCATAGGAGACAAAAGATTTGAAATACTTGCATCCAGATCCTGGAACACTTTACCCACCCACATGAGAACTTCTCCATCCACCACAGTATTAAAAAAACTCTTAAAGACCCACTTATTTTGATATTTTTCATTTTGTTTTTATTTTACTTTGTAAGCGCCATGGTACTTTGGTGAATGGCGTATTTAAATAACATTTATTATTATTATTATTATTAGTCAGCCCAAAACAACAAAGTAAATTAAATGGGGCACTTTATTTTTAGAAAAAGGCAATTTCCCAACGGGGACACATTACCCCGTAAATGGGCTGACCAAAGTCGACAGTTTCTACTATTGGGTCAGTAATTAAGGGGCACTTCATTTTGAAAGGGGGACTTTTGTAATATGCTTTACCATAAGGGATCAAAGCAGGGTATCGATTGGGGCTCACCATAAGCAGGATGTCGATTGGTGCCCAGCACATTCTGCCAGTTCTTGCACCAAAAAACGTCTAATTACAACATATGTCCAATTTTATGGGATCAGATGCGCACATTCCTAAAAGATGTTCGTTCGCTCTCCCTCCCTTTTGGCTACGGCACTGATAAAATGGTCCCTGCATATAGTTCACCTCTAAACAGCTAAGCGCAGCAACAACGGTCGTATTCCACCGTAAATGGTTAGATAAAAAGCGATGCATGGGTAATGGGGTTTATTTATTATATGACCATGTAATTCATTGACTCATAATGAATCATATAATATTTTCTTGCTTTAAAAATATGGGTTCAATCTCCTACACGATCATAAGCGCATATATTGGACAGGTCCTCGTGGATATTAGGTCAAAAAAGTAGTGGAAGGGCTCCAAAATCACGAAGCGCAAAAATAAAAAAGGGTTCCGTGTGTCTACAACATTTCTGAACCTTGAAGAAATCATATTGTTGGAGAATTTTGCGAAAACAACGGGATTAAGTGTTCATCTTATAATCCTTGAAGACACCATGTTTTCATCCATCGGAAAAGAGATTAACAACCGGTCTCGATTATGAATTCAATGGAATAGTTCATTGATCAAGCAAGATCATAGACAATTAATAAAGGGCACGAAGGGTGAATAAACTATCGTTTTCCGTTAGGGAGATATTCAAATCTAATTGTGTAGAAAATAACTTCTGGAATGCTTACTGGTTAAAACTTGGTGCCCTTATTCTCACTTCCAATTATGGCAATGTATTTTAAAGAAAATCAATCTCATCATGAAGTTCTTTTTAGTCATTGAACTTATTTTCTCATTTTTCTTCAAACTTTCTTCAGGTATAGATCACAATTAACTTACTAGATTCCCCACCCCCACCCCCCCCCCCTCTTCCTCCCACCGCCCACCCTTCCACCACTCCCTTTTCAATGTTGTCAAAATATTTCACTAGGAAAAAAAGCGACATGGAAAGAAATTACCAACATTTTCTACTCATTTCATCAACATTAAACGGGGAAACGGGGGTGTCCCAACTAGTTTTGTCCAAGATTGTCTGAAAAAATGTGACTGTGTGAGGCAAACCCAAACGTTTTTTTTTTTGCTGAACACATTTTGAGGGGCTTTTTGAAGCATATGGACAGCGTTTTAGTTTGTTATGAAAGTTCGGGTCTGTGCATTGTGAATCTTTGGCACTGGAAGTTAATATAAAGCTGCATCATTTCACTGAACCAGCGCCACTGAACGATTTACCATGAAAATAAAGTAAAGATCACTGTACTTAATGAGACTTCCTATAGTCTGTGGTAAATCGTTTGACAACATTTTTATCTTTTGAAGAAATTCCTTTTCTATTTGTGTATGGACTTTATCCGATTATTTTCACTTTGTCAATATCTAGTCACTACAACTTCAACACGGAAACGTATAAATTCGCTGTACATTCTTTAAATAAAAGACACAACTACCGACCACAAATTTGTTAAGTCTGTTAGTTAAGACGAGAGTGTGGCGCACGTCTGATTTAAACATGATATCTAACAGTTTTTGTTATTTACAAAATCGTGTTATATTTCTTTTATTACATCAAATTTGACTAAACTGTTACTTTGTCATCAATGTACGGCATTTTCCATAACGAGGTTAGAAAAGCAATATGAGCATGTCGAAACTACTTTTTGTTTACACATGTTGGAATCTTATAAATAAAAAAATTGAAACACTCTCCACCTAACCCAATTGCCATCATTTCAGTCTCCATCCCATCCAAATTTCTCCTCCCCAACTGTCATCATATTATTGTAATCCCAAATGCGCAGAACAATGCAGTTGTAAAGAATCAAAAAGGCAAACAAAGTTGTTTTTTTTATTTTTTTATTTTTAGGAAAATGAAATAATAAAGCACATATTTCCTATGTACTTAAGATAGCTCGGTCCAAACAGAGTTAATGCCTTTTATTGTATTGTCCTGAATTCCCAAAACAATTGAATGTCTGTTTTATCGACAAATACCACTAACTTCCCTTCCTAAAACTATTTTCCATTGACATTTACGGTATTTTTACTGAATGATATTTCTCAGACAATCTTGGACAAAACTGTTTAGACACCTACCGAAAATTGTGCATGTTATTTCAGTTTTTCATGTACAGCTATATTCAGGTTACCCCCCACCCCCAATTACCATCCCCACACCCACCTCCCGTTCCCCCTTTTAATGTTGTCAAAATATTTCACTAGGAAATACAGCGACTTGGAAAGAAATTACTAACATTTTCCTCATTTCATCAACATTGAACAGGGAAACGGGGTGTCCCAACGAGTTTTGTCCAAGATTGTAGTAATAGACTAATAGAGCAATTATTTTTCTTAATTTATTGGTTCCTTATTTGTTATTTCCTTGTTCCTATATAGTTCCTTATTCATTATTTACTGGTTCTATAGTTTCTTATTTTCTATTTCCAATTCCTAGTTCCTTATTCGTAATTTTCAGTTTCTGGTTCCTAGATCCTTATTTATAATTTAAAGTACCTTATTCGTATTTCCTTCTTAATCGGCACAATTCTCTGCATCTATATAGCCGCCATTTCCCTGATGCCTAACAGATATATTTCAATAGAGATATAAAATCTAGTCCATTTTCCGACTCATTTCCTAGTTCCTTATTCAGTTTATAATTCATGTAATCATTCTATTGCCCATTTCCGTATACATTTTCTTCTCATTCACTTTAAGTTTTGATTTACCTATCATATATACCTGTAGTCTATTTCCTTACTCATTTTGCAGAACTACGAAGAGTGTGTAAATAACGTATAAGGAATTAGTAACCAGTAAATAACGAATAAGGAACAAGGAACCAGTAAATAACGAATAAGGAACAAGGAACCACTATATAACGAATAAGGAATTAGTAACCAGTAAATAACGAATAAGGAACAAGGAACCAGTAAATAACGAATAAGGAACAAGGAACCAGTAAATAACGAATAAGGAACTAGGAACCAGTGAATAAGGAAAAAGGAACCAGTAAATAAGGAATAAGGAACAGGAATCCAGTAAATAACGAATAAGAAACAAGGAACCAGTAAATAACGAATAAGGAACAAGGATCCAGTAAATAACGAATAAGAAACAAAGAACCAGTAAATAAAGAATAAGAAACAAGGAACCAGTAAATAACGAATAAGGAACTAGGATCCAGTATATAACGAATAAGGAACTAGGAACCAGTATATAACGAATAGGGAACAAGGATCCAGTATATGACGAATAAGGAACTAGAAACCAGTAAATAACGAATAAGAAAAAACAAGGAACCAGTAAATAACGGATAAGGAACTAGGAACCAGTAAATAAGGAACAAAGATTCAGTAAATAACGAATAAGGAACAAGGATCCAGTAAATAACGAATAAGAAAAACAAAGAACCAGTAAATAAAGAATAAGAAACAAGGAACCAGTAAATAACGAATAAGGAACTAGGATCCAGTATATAACGAATAAGGA